>NESQ01000149.1:0-194098 GCA_003070745.1 Tuber borchii | reverse complement strand
TCATTAGAGTAAAGTCGACAATCGACCGGACACAGGTTAGAGCTTTGGTGAATATGGGACGTTCTGCAGCACTCGGACGACGTAGGGAGGCTGCAAAACATGGTAGTATCACTTTAACCAGATTCTTCATCTCTTTTCCGGTCCACTGAGAGATCCGACTATACTCTTTGTTCGGCGCGGAATAGCCAGGATAAACATCTAAACTCTTCCAGATAGTATCGAATGCTTGTAGCCGTTTGTATTTCTTTAGAAATCCGATAACCCATTTCATAAGGTGTGTTTCGAATATTCCCAGGTACACGACATGGAGAATATCTGGTTTGGGCAGATCGGATTGCTGAACGTTCGGAAGCCCCCAAAAGACGCTAGGAAGCAATTTGAAACCACAATCTGTAAGTTGTTGCTTGGCCTGCTGGTCGTTTTCACAGTATTTGTTGAAGAGATGTTGGGATTTCCTATAATCTCGTCTGGCTGCAGAACGTCTCAAATGGGACCCTAGCTGTTCCGGTCGAACATCACAGACAGCGCACTGATTTTGTTGAATACCGTGCAATGTTACATTTTCCAAGTGATCCGCAATCCACGCCGAGAGGCGTAAGAAACACAATCGGACCTTTCCATCGGCGCATTCAACCTCAAGTCCGGAGTTCCCTAGTGCAACAATTGGTGCAAAGATCGCTTCCATCAAATCACAAAGAATCTCATTGTTGACCTGCCTTTGCCGTGCATCTCTTGCTGCTACGCCCAGCATCTTTGGGGGGACGGGCAAAAGCGCCAAAAGAACGGTTGCATGTTTCGAGGGTTTATTCCGTGTACTCGATAGGATATTTCCAATTGTCATGTAGATTGGCCAGGCTTTCTTATCTCCCGAGAAATTGGTCAAACAAGTAACGTCTGAGGAACATATGATTGGTACGAGTGTTGCTCCATCCGGTAATTCATCCTAGGCTGGCTGTTAATTTTGTGTCCTAGTAAACGGTATGGAAGCGCCGTGGAACGTCGTATTTGAACCTACCTGTGTCTCCCACCACCAATCAGCGTATGCATCTCCGAATAAACTCTCTGAGGTGGTTCTTCGCTATTCCATTCCTTCACAGGGGCGTAAACTAAATCTTGAGCAAAACATCTTTGACCAAGTAAATATTTAGCACAATCAATAGGATTGCGGAAAAAGAATTTCTGTGTTACGGAAGCTTCGTCTGGTCCTTCCTCGTCCGAAATTTCCTACTTTCGGTTAGAATAGGACGTTGTAGGGTCCATTTACTTACAGCTTCGCTAAACGATACAAACCCCTCTTTCCAGCTCTTCATTCCCATACCTGATTCCAACTGATCAACGGCATCAAGGAGCCGATAACCAGAGTTAATATTACTGCCCTCAGGCCCCAAGTCCTTCTTGAAATATCTATCCATGTGATCCTTTGGTACCTTTGCTTCAATAAACCACCGAGCAAGCTCAAAGTCCTTCTTGCTTCTGAATGGTGACCACATCTCATCTTCAGATCTTTCGGACTGTACAACGTCCCGTAGTGACCTTCCCGCAGTGGGGTGCGTCGTCGGTATCGGTAGTCCAACCAATGGTGTGCTTTCCTCAGTGTCTGAATAATTAAGACTTTCCACGTCCGAATCGGCAGCGTTTACGTAGAGATCGAACTCATTTGCTTCAATATTCGTGTCAGCCGTACTAAATTCTTCCCCGAGTAGATTGGAGGTTAGGTCAGACTCGGCAGGCTGAGGGATTCGTGCATGCCGTTCTTCGTCGCAAATAGGCTGTACAAGGTCAAAATGCGCTGTTTCCATATGCTTCCGGTACCATGTACTTGACTTGTATTTTCTTCTGCAGTACGGGCATTGAGACTCTTGTACCATTCTACAAGAAATTAGATTTGATACACAGCACAAAAGAGACGCGAAAATCAAACTTACTTTTCGAGACTGATCTCACTGTGCTTGAACGCGTGTGGTAATTGAATAACTTGTTCTTGACCGGAACTGTGCTATAGATAGATGTTATTGTACGCAAAAAGGTGCAAATAGGACGAAATTCGTCGTCACACTGTCTGTTCAGTAAATTCGAGATATTTCAAGGGATAGAAAAAATATGAGAACTTGAAAAACTTTCAAGGTGTGTTGTGTGGCCTGTTTGTAATTCAAAGGCCAACTGTTCGGGTCGGTCTCACCTTCCCCTGAGCAGGATTGTACTAGTACTCGTACTTGAATGACGTTCTGCGGCTCAAAACTCCCTTTTCACATTAGCTTTCAGACTAAATCCAGGTAGGGCGTTCTAGGTCCTGCGGGCATGAACATGAACGACGGCCCAGGGCCACGACAGACTCCTACAAATCTCGAGAAGACCTTACTTAACACATATCTACGATTACTTTTTAAAAAATGATAAGCAACGTGAATTATACCCTAAACCTCAGGTGTGCTTTATTCGGCGTATTGCAGACTTTGAGAGGGCCAAACCTAATGGCAAGCGCTCATCTACCATACCCTAATATTCCTTATCCGAACCCACACCAAGAAAGCAGGGGTAGTCACAAGCCTGCCTATTACATCGTTGTACCTTAAAGCACTCTTGAAAAGCTTGTTCATGTTTGTTCAACCCACCTTTTCAAGTGTACAAGCTTACCTTGTTACATGTTTGCCTCACGGCAACTGTACATCTGTACTTTTTTGTACAGGCACAGAAGGACGTTCTACGTTCAAGTTGAGACGTTTAACAGTCTCTTTCAAACTGGTCTGAGTTGTTAGAACTCTTGATACTACGACAAACAGCTTGAATAGTACGCTCTTCCTTATATAAACCCCTCGCTACCCCGCGATTTTCCTTCTCCACTCCTTCATTACCTTCTAATCAATCTACAGCTTCTCATCGTCCTTTTTAGTCCTCCAAAAGCAACTTTTCCCTTCACAACGATACGTTATATATAAACGAGAACTGTTTTCCGCGATCATACAGTCTCACTCACATTTCACACCAACTATACCGGTAAGTCTCGTCCGCAGTTCCTAACGTCCGAAATGAGCCGTTCTCAGGCCTTTCGTAGGCTATACTGATTGATATCCATAGAATACCGGTAACTTACTCTTAATTGAAGCGAAGCTTTTCGATCGCTTCTACCTCCTAAAAGTAAGTTTGTGCCACAATTCGTCCCTTTTCTTCCTTCCTCGGCCTCCTAGAGATACCAACCCGAGGCCTGGTCTTTCTCACTTCCTTCTGGGGCACGATGAAGCGCTGCGTAAGTTCTTGAATGAACTTGTGCATGGCTCGTACGAGCTCTTCTAAAGCCTTAATGTGAAACGATAGCTGACCACTATTCTCTAGATACACTAGCGGCTCCCCGTTTTCGCTTGCTATCCCCCCCTATAGTTAGTCTTCTGTTTGTCTCATTTGTACCTTTCCCAAGATGGAATGATTACTGATCGCTATTGCTAGATTTCTTTGGGATTTCCCGTCTTCTTCTGCACGCCAAGAACATCCTCGCCGAATTCAGGTTAGTCTTCTGTGCGTCCCATTTAGTCTTTTTTACAGAGAATCTAATTGGTTAATAGCATGCCTCCGATTCGTGGTCGTGGTCGTGTCACCACTGCCATCTTCCAGACCGAGCTCAACCTCACTGGTGAGGGACGAACCGTGGAAGGGAGGAGATACCGCGCCGTTCGCACATACATTCTCCAGAAGTGCAACGAGAGGAATATCACCTCTCGCACGCAGGCCGGTGACACTTTGTGGAATGAAGTTAGGACGGAGACCGTCACACACATTGCCCTCAGAGGCTTCCGAGCCAAATTCAACTCCCCCCGGAACGGCCAACATCGGGCCTTCCACGTTGCTCTGGATGCTCTCATCATGGACGTCCTGAAGAAGGCAGCTGAGTCTCGTAGGAATGCCAGACTTAATTCCGATGCCGAGGAAGAGGGGGGAGATGGGGGCGCTGGCGGTGCATCTGGATCTGGATCGAGAGACGAAAGGGCCGTTGCTCGTCCCCAACCGACCGTTCACGAGGAGAAACCGGTACGAATAATATTCATTTCGACCACAGGTGCCGAGCCTGGGCAGGCTCGCCAGCTCCCATGGATAAACCGTGGTAATAACGCTATGCCAAACAAGAGTTGGCTGGCGGTTCTCAGGCACTACACTTTACAGGAGCTCGGCGAAGCTGCCTGTCGGTACGTAGAGGACGGCGAGCATCCCCGGCAGTTCATTGGAATTCTCCGCGACATTCAAGGCCTGAATGTCACTCCCGATGGCGCCGACCAGATCGAGTTGATCGACGACGATCAGATCAATGCCTGGCTTCGTCTCTCCCAGTGCTCCACCCTTACTGTCGCCTGCTTCCTCCACCGAGCAGCTGTTGCCCCTCCTGATGGTGGGGACCCTGTTCGTCCTAATACACCTCTTGTTGGGCACAGCCGGAACCATCTCTTCCCCGGCCAATTCGACGTCGCCGAGTTCTACACTGAGCCAGAATCTGACTCTGATAAGGAGGACGATGTGGAGCGCCATGCAAGGCGTAGAAGGGCCTTTCCTAGGTCCCACAACGGCTGGCAGAGGAGAATTCTGAGCAATGATCGTAGGGTTATTAGGTTCCAGACCCACTCCCGGGAACTGATTTCGCGCGCTCGAGTGAGACATGGGCTGGCGTATATGAGCCGATATGCAGGACAAGATGTCCCAATGGTGGCTCTTCCCCCGGGGATCCCACCTCCCGGGTGTGAGGTGTCAGTACATGACGCTATTGAGGAAGGCGCTGATGATAACGGTGGGGGTAATAGGGGCGATGGGGGTGGGGGTGATGGGAATGGGGCAATGGGGGCAATGGGGGCAATGGGGGCAATGCCTAGGGTTTGTTTGCGCCGGGCAGCATCTTCTTTAGGCTTTTGGGTGGTTTTTTCTTTTGTTTCACTGGCTTTCTTAGGTTTTGCTTTCATTTCTATCCATGGGTTCGGCGCCGGGGGGGTTGGGGCTTGTTTGTGCCGGGTAGTGTCTTCTTGGGTCTTTCGGGTGGGCTCTCTTTGGTTTCACGGGTTTTCTTACTTTGTTTTGCTCTCGTTTCTATCCATTTGTTGGGTTTTCTGGGACTCGTTTTGTGCCGGGCTGCGTCTTCTTTGAGCCTTTGGGTAATTGTTCTTTGGTTTTACGGGCTTTGCTTCTTTGCTTCTGCTTTGCTTCTATCTATTAATCGTTGTCTTAATCCTGCTTGCGCTGTCATCCGGCTTTCCTATATTTTACCCGGTAGTCTTAGATTTTATTGTTTTTAGCAGTCTTTTTATTTTTAGAATTAGTTGAGTGCAATAGAAAGCTTTTCTGGGACGCTAAACGTCCCTTTTATCCTTTATCCTATCCTAGTATGTATAATTCAATCTTTTGAAATGATAAGTTATGTTCATCCTAGCCCCGCATATGAAAGCCTGTCCCGGCAATCCCGAATAGACAGTCTCTATTCGGCTCAGAGCCATCCGTGCACGTAGCCTTTGAGACATTCGGAGGCCAAATGGCTGTAGGATAGTCCGAGCCCATGCCAATGATTCTCACGGACCTTAGGTCATAGCTAGGAGTCCGTGTAGTAACAATAACATAAAGCTTGCTCGTCCGCAATACGACGCTGTTCGTCCCCAATACGACGCCGTGAGTTCGATTCCTGTCGGAACTTTTATCTCTACATCTAATTCCTTTTTCTCCTCTAGTTCTTTCATATAAACGCGCAATCATGAATGGGAATACGAGCAGAGGTCAGTCACACCTTCTGGAGGCCAATGTGAGCTCTCCCAAGACTTAAATATCCCATTCTTGACCAGAGTAGTAGGACTAGCCCCCCGAGCCCAGGCATCATCGTCGAGACCTCCGGTAGCCTTCGCGGATATTTCAACGCCAGCACCGGAAACACAACGACAAGTTCATTTTGAGGAAGAGCAACCTACAGATGTTGACGATGATGATGACATTCCTCCTAGACGTCGCCGATGGGACGAACGACGTCCTACTGAACCACTCCCGCAGCCACTTCCACGGAGAGTCAGGAGCCGGTTAAGATATGTAAGTAAATCTCATAATTTTTTCAATTGACATGCTTATAAGAAAGAGTACGGAGGATACCCCAACGCCGGTTCTAAATGGCCCTTCACAGGGGGTTCTAAATGGCCCTTCGCAGGGGCTTGCATCACAAGAGCAGGCAGCACAATTACATTCCGGCCATCTCAGAGACGATTCATCACAATTCTCACCCTATATTCCTGATATGCCTGAAGAGGAAGAAATTATGCCGTCCCATTCACGACGTAGTATAGCTGATCCAGACTTTCCAGAGTCTAATATCGGGACCCCTATCACACTATCGGCAAAAAGCAATACATTGCAGGGTGAGGCGAGGATAATCTTTGAGAACGCTGGAAATATGGTCCGGTATCATACGTGGTTTGTTAATCCCTTTGTAAAGCCTGCCGAAAACGATACGCTTCTGGAAGGTTATTGGGTAAAGGCAGCTAGAAAGTTAGGTTGGGGAAATAGGGTAATGGAAAGGCGGGCAATGACTTTTGTAAGTCCTATAATTGACGAAGAACGTCCTATTGGAGACTGATCACGGCTAATTAGATACATTTAGTTGAAATCGAGGCAGTCTAGCGCCAGGTCACATCTAGTTTCAGAGAGCAAGAACATGATTGAGGACCTGTATGACTTCTCGCAAAAACCACCGGCCGAAATAAAGGCGCGAGTTGCCTATTTGCTCGAAAATGATCGGTTTACATGCCACCCAAGTAAACAACAAGTAAGTAAACTCAGATCGTCCACGGTGAGACGAGATAAGGCTTACCCAGACAGGACTGTGGTTGGCGCTTTTCTGCGCCAGAGATAGCAAAACTCTTGTTTCATAAGTGGTACCGGGGTTCGAGAATGCGAGGGAGGACCGATAAATCATTTCTTAAGCGTACTAACGACGTCCTGATATGCCTTACCACGGCATGTCTGTATCATTCTCTGAAGGCTTGGAGTTCCGGATCATTTGTTCAACCTCCAGATTTTTCCGCTCTGACAGCACAAAGTTAGTATTGACTCGTTTAAAGGTTCAAATCCGCTGTTGTAAAGCCTATCGTACTCACTAGAAAATTTAGATGTCTATCTTCGACAGCGTGCTACCTGGCAAAGACTGCCACCAGGAGTGCGAGATAAACTCGTTGAAGATACAAAAAAACGTATTAAGAAAATGCTGCGGGAGGGCGGATTGATACCGGATCAGGAGTCTCGTGCCCCACTGGAGGACAGAGAAGCCGCAGGATATTTGGATTTGCAGATTTCAGGCGATGAGGAAAGCGAGGTGGAGGACGATCATTCAGATCCCGAAGCGGAGGAGGCAGTTGAGGCTCCCGAAGAGGAGTTGAATGGGGACGAGTAATGTCCTATTAGGGACTAATGTAGATTTAAATAAAATAAACAAATAAAAGAGGTTATTATTATTATTATTATTATTATTTTGAATATGCCACTTAGAGTTAGACTTCAACCCAGTTTGTGAAAAAAGACATCAGGGGAAAGTCGCTTGGGGCCGAGGGAAAGTCCCAAGAAGCTATGAAGAAGGCAGGAAGGCGAGAACAGTGAAGGAATAAGCCAGGGCAAGGCCACGCATCATTAAATAATGGACGGTTCTCATCGCGAAAGCGACGAATAGCGTCCGCTTAGATATTGTATACACGGAGAAATTATTGGGGCTGGATTAGGTCATGGGGCAATGGCAAGGAGGAAGGGGAGAAATAAGCGAGAATTTGGAAAGCAGAAGAACTACGGGGAACGGTGCATTGCGGACGTTCGGAGTCGCGAAGAGTTTGTCAATAGGAAATTCAGAACAGGATGTTTGGATCAACAAGGGAACAATGCGTGGTGCGAGAGGTAATGCTGGATAAACTATAGGGGAAAGGTCAAAGCTGGAATGGACCAGACAACGGCGTGTTTGGGCTGTCGGGAAGCATGATTGAGTCGTGGGGCAGAAATCCATAATGGAACAATTCCTGGCGCGAGAGGTAATGCCGGATAAACTAAGGTAGAAGAGTCAAGCGCGAATGAACCGTGCAACGGCTCAAAGAGGACGAAGTGCGTCCAGAAAACGTTGCATGTCAACGAAATTACCGACGCAAAAAAAAATGCCCCGTAACCCCGGATTTATTCCGGAGTTATGGGGCATGGACGAGAGATACAACAACTTGAGTTTTATAATTTGGCCCCCCATACCCCCTATCCCTCATGAGGTATGGGGGTCAAATGTGAACTTTTGCTGATGAACGCAATACAAGACCATACTCCTGCACCTCGTATTCCAAATATAAAGCAAATTAAATCAAAACTAAACATAGCATAGCGGACTGGTCATAGGGCAGTGCCGGGGCTGTAATTAAAGCAATCAAATCAAATAATTATCAAGTGCAAAACTAACAAAGGAAATCCAATTACTCCGCTCCTGTATACCATTCCGGAATATGTATATATGTTACAGTAAGATGTTGTGCCAGTTAGTTAGAGGAGCAGGTAAGAAGTGGGGTGAGTATGGGGCAGGTGAGAGAGAGGCAAGATAAAGACTCTTTATTAAGGCTAAAGTTAGATCATACTCTTAGGAGTATATGCCCCCCTAAAGATAACAATAAGCTAACTACTTTCTTTGTCACTTATGTAATAAATCCTGACCATTTAGTAATAGTCAGGCACTGACGGGAAGATAGGCAGAATATCATTTACAAAGAAAAGAAGAGTATAGTAGAGATGAGAAGAGAGGCGGTAAGGGAAAAGAAGTGAGAGGTAGGCTAGGCGGAGGAGAAGGTAAAAGAGTAGAGTTAGAAGAGGTGAGGGGACAGAGGAGAAAGACAGAGAGCTGAGGAGGGGAGCAAGCCAAGATGGAGGGGATAGGAGGCAGCAGGACAGCAGGGAGGTAGTGGGGGGTGGGAGGATAGGTGTGGTGGGGCAGAGAGGAATGAGCATAGGAAGAGTGAGAAAAGAGGCAGGAGAACTTGAAGGTCTTCTATAATTAAATAGAAGAGTAGATCCTGGTTTATAGCTAGCAAACTTTTAAAAATAAATTATAATAAGTACATAGTATCTCTAACAGTTTTCATGTAAAAAACTCAGGAACGAGATCCCTCGAGGTCTCGAGGGGGGTCTTGCTAGTTGTTGTGAACCCCAGGACTTGCGTCATCCCTGAGCGAGTCTAGTGTTGAGAAATTCCCAGCCTGATCTCTTTAATTACCCCCGTTTCCTCTCCCCGCTCTACTTTGATTTTACAAAGCTCATCTCTGTTTGGTATCCTCCTTCGAGAGTTGGGCTTACAAGTAGCTATTCTTCTCAGTACATCGCTTTTCAATTATGCAAGACCTTGACGATCATATTAGTGAACCCTCTTCAATTTTCCCCTATCTAAATCCTCCTAAAGGTTCCCCTCCAATTCCACTCAACGATGTGGGCGACGTGATGATAATGACACGAACAATATTTCATCGTCATACAGAATGTAATTAAATACGGTTCCAATAGCAAGGCTATCGGATGAGCCGAGAACTCCCTTTTTCGATGATCCTTACCCTACCTTTCCCAAACTAGCTGTAAACACAGGAGTTTCTATAGTAAAACCATCAAGATCTTTCCCGGGATCACCAGACATCTCCATTTTCCTCCATACATGCTCGTATTCCTTTGCGTGCCCCCACAATAACAAAGGAAAGATATATCTAGCAAAGACTCCTGCTCCCCAGAATTTTCTATAGATATTACCTTAATTCCTAAGCTTGTTCTACCGTCATATTAATGGCTATTTAGACAGTCCCACATTCAGCAGTGCGAGTTTATCGGAGGCATCCATCGAGGGAGGCATCACCCAAACTCTAGGCTTTGCAAAAAAACAAGGCTATAGCTGAAGCATGCTGGATAGCAGCCATGTCTAGTCCCCACCAAATAATTGATGATGCCGAAGAGCAGCGAGTCGAGACCTTCGCGACAAAGCGACACCAAAGCAACACAAGAGCTAGCTAAAATGAGATATGTCTGAAAATGGACTTTGCAGTTATCTTTCTCTCCAGCTAGTTTTAGAAATCGACCATGGGTGACAGAGGAGTGGCTAGATATTGATACCCATAATTCAGTTTGTATAATTATAGACCTCATTTCTCTGCCAATCATAGGATATCACTCCTAGAAGTCTTCCTTCCAGAAGTAAGCCAACTTTTTACCAACACCAAAAACTACCCTATATACAACCCTAATCCCCTCAACTGGTTTAGGCTACATACCACGCGCAAGTCTCTTTTCAGAAGTGGGCCTACTGTAGCTTTTGTCTTACCTAAGGGCTCTGGATGCTCATGCCAATAGACGCCCATTGCCCACAATCGCGTCTTATCGGCCATGATCAAAAAGTGAAAGTACTATAACTTCAGATAAGAAAAATGATAAAAAATGATTATTCCACGATATAATCTCAAAGTAAAAGAAATGTAAAAAAGGAAAAAAAAAAAGCGAGAGAAAGGGGGGATGGTGCGGCAGTGGTTGTGGGATTCGGTGATGGCAGTAGTGATGCTAGCGAGGTATAATGGTAGATGTCGAATGATGGTTGCCGCCTACTCATTCCGAACACTTAACTTGCCCTCGAGTGTTCATATCTCACATCATAATAGCGCAACACAATAAAAACGACGATCATGAAGCTCACAGTATATGCATCAACTCGACGTTAAGGAAATGAGGCAAAGGAACTAACATAGAGAATTTTACATAGCACTGTAATCCTCCAGGTACTAGGAAATTTGTAATGCATCTGAACACTGTTCCAAGGTAGGCACTAGCCCAACTTGCACGCCCAGCACTTCATAAATTGCCCAGCACTAACGCATCATTGAAACAGAGAAAACAATCAACTTCTAGTGCCATTCCCTCCCCCTTTAATGAACCACATGAATGAGACCTACTTAATACAGCTTTTTAGCCAAAAATATTAGCAAGTTTCAGATAATTGTAAAAACCGGTATCACATATTCGCATCAATAGATCTGAAGGGAGGGTGTTGCATAAGCTTCTACTTACAGATCACCAAACCAGTCCAAGTACCGTAAAATAGCCCACATATTTATATGGCCGAGTGGCTTCAGGATCTGGTCCCCTCGGCCCTCGCAACGCTCCAGCTCACGTTGCCCCCATATCCTCACCGGAGACGGTGTTGTTCCGGTATGAAAAGGTGCTTAAATGGTGACCGCCAAACCGCGCGCCGGAATAGTCATTGTAGATAAAGATTTGATTGGCCCTGGTAAAATCTGTGGATGGAGTGGTGGTAGTTGAGAGATTTGGGAGAAGAGTTCTGGGAACTTGGTGTATTTGATTGTGAGACTAAGAATATATTAATACGATTAACATTAAAGAGGGAGGGGTACCCATTAACAAAGTGTGAAGGTAGTATAGAGGATACTGCTTGCGAACGACCAGTTCGTGAGTGTCGATAAGACATAATCGCAATAAGTAAAGTAAGGGCAGCTATAACGAGTCCCACTATCACTACTGGGCTCCTGTCATCACTGTGATCCCCTCCTTGGCTGTCCTTTTGTTCACGTTTGTTAAGTTGTGAAAGTAGATTTTTGATGGGGAGCCGTGAGATGGACGACATGATGGCTCAATATGATGTAAGATTGAAAGGTCTAGTGATATTATACTTTGAGCGTATAGAAAATGGTGGGCAGTGGTAGAAGAGGTTTCCAATAGTTGATCGTTGGGGATGGCCTGTCTAGGCGTGGTTGGAACTAAGGATTTTATAGTCAGAAGTGTGATGGGAGCTGTTGGACTGTTAACAGATTGAAGGGCACAACACATACTAGTGGAATTTTGGTAAGTGTAGGACTCTTTGATAGTTTGTTAATCGTAGATTATCGTTGGATCAGTGGCCGTCGTCGTAGTCGGGAGGCTGAGCAGCGAAATAGCCGGTAGCTGATGGAGCCAAATACTAGCAACTTTCGTCCGTACTACTTTGTTCTGGCTGAAGCAAGGAATTATGGTTTGGGTTTCCGGAGGAGACATGACTGCACATCGTGGGCGTATTATATATGGACGATCCTTTACGGTTGGAAGGTCGGCGAAGGAAGTGAATGGGAAGAAAAACTGAGCTGCGTCATAAAACAAAGTCAAGGTCAAGGGGAAAGAAAAGGGAAAGCGAGAGGGTTTAAGGGAAACAAAGGCGGAGAGACGAAAGGAAGGGGAAAAAAGAAAAGAAAAAGGAAAATAGAAGGGGGAAAAAAGAAAATAAAAAAGAAAGCAAAAGCGGAAAAAAGAAAGGAAAGAGGAAAAAATGGAAATCAATCACAGTTACTGTTTATACCCCAGAGTACGAGTATGTACCGTACTGTGCTCGAGTACTGTACCAGTACGGTATCCGCCCAACGGCTCTTTCTCATCTTACCTAGTCCAGATTCAAATCGCACGTGTTTTTTTAGGACTTTAGCCTTCCATGAACAAGTCGCCCTACGGAAATCAGTTTCGTTTTTCTCGAAACAAGTGCAACTATCACAGCGGACCATCTAAATGGGCAAATAGTAGAAATCCTAGCAAAAATAAGCAGTGTCCGTTTCGTGCTGCGCCCAAGAGATGCCGTTAAGAAAATGAGCGTACCGTTGATTCTGGGCAAACTCGACCCGCCACGATTCCCTGTATGGTAGTTACTATGCCCGGAAGAGCGAATTCGCCACGGGGTTAGTTTTCAAGAGGAATAGTGGCTGCCACAAGAAGTATGGCGGCGGGTCGAGTTTGCCCAGAATTTACGGTGTCTGGAGAATATTCCTTCACTGGAAACTCGGGATCGGGAAATTACTGAGGTCCGACCAATCAGCAGCGAAATCTACTCGGTTATTTTTAAGGTATTTTCATGAACTTGAGGTGGCACCACCAAACACCCTCCCATGGGGTGTGAACAAAAGCGCACACCACACCACCTTGCCGCTCATCCCCAGCCAAACACCCCAACCTCTTTCCCGCCCATCTGACACCCTGAAGACCCGACACTCGGAAGCCTTGACCCCCGAGGACTTGACCCCCAAAGACTTGACTTGACTTGACCCCCAAGGACCTGACCTGACCCCTGAAGACTTGACACCGACTGCATCAGGGGTATGCACCAACAAGAAGCCAGGGTCTTTCCCCTCACCCCAGGCAGACATCGAGCTGGTATAAACAAGCACACCAGAACTCCCCATTACCGGGAGCCTCTCATAGTTGTACGGTACAAGCGAGTAGCAAAAGGTCAGCCGCACATCCACGCTCCAAAAAATACTCACGATTCATCACTCAGATTTGACAACCCGGTTTAGTCTAAACATACTGTTGGATATTATGGGTTGTTTGCGGAAGCTCAGTCATGAGGTTTACCCGGCTGTCACTGGTTACGGAGCTCGCTTGTCCCTTTTGTGCTCTCTTTTGTTTTCTTTCAGTTTTTAACTCTCCTCTCAATAAGCTCTTCTCAATATCGGAACAACACCAATAAAACCGATCTTAACAGAACTCTCATTTGATTTCCAAGTTCTTTCCGGTTCTCGTCTTCAGTAAAGCTCTTCCGACACTTAGAGTATCAACAATCTGTTGTGCGGATGTTCTATTCCGCTTATCACTTGTAGTGTTTGTCTTATCACGCGGGATTTCTAACACATACGAGTAAATGTATGGCAAAAATTTGGACGCACCACCATTACATTTATGTGTAGACTAAACCGGATTAGAAATCCGAGTGATAGGTCGTGAGTATTTTTTGGTGATGGCGCAAAGTGGAGCGCCCTCCGAAAGGCGAAGCAGCTTGTGCTACCGCCTCCAAAATACCCTTACACCCGTGTACCTCATCCCCGAGAGCTCACAAATCAAAATAACCTATAAGACTAGGTGAAATTAATCGAACTAATGAGGGTCGATTTCGTGTTGTTCTCGAGTTTTCCCCCGAGAACTTCGTTGGAGTGGGGGTTGGTTCGTCACCACACTTGGAGATTGGAGCAATACTCGAGTACTCGAGTACGGTACTACGGTAGTAGTGTGCTCAGCTCAAGCCTCTCTCCCTCAATTTTCCTACCCCGCTTTTCGCCTTCCTATTCGGGAAGGTCTAAACAGGGTTCAACACCACGAAACAAATCTCACGATCATACCCGGCCACTAAACTTGGAGCTTCATAAGTATGCTGGAATGGCCTCCTCGTGGGATTAAACACCAAAACATCATGGCTAGCGCCTACTGCTACCAATACAACTTCACCTGGCATCGGCCTGGGGAGACACAAGCCACTGCTCCCCTCACGACAAAGGCTGGTACCCTACTGCCATCACATGAATACACCGACCGGCATCATCATATGTTGCCTAGCCGAAAATAAACAAGATCCGCCACAGACAACAATGGTAAATTCACCATTTAGGATTGGCCAGTGGTGCTAGTTGTCAGGTACCTCGTAGTATGGCGGGGGATGCAATTTAATGGCCCAATATCGGGCAAATTCCCGAAGGTCGTTTATAGAGACATGTTCTCATACCATGAGGCATTATTAGTTGTTGTTTTCATTTATTTATTTTTTTTGTTTTGCTTTGGGGTTTTATTTGGCATAGGATCCCTCCCGAATGCAGCGATTGTACCTTAGGAAGTGATTGTCATGTACTTGGTGGTGCATGAAAGTGATTAATATTTTGTGGCACAGTGTAGACTAAAGTCATAGGACCGGTTAGGTGTTAGACTCTCTCACCTGTCCTGTTACTTTGTGCTACACTGCGCCACAAAATATTAATCACTTTCATGCACCCCCTAGTACCTAAGATCATACCACGGATTTTAGCAAAAAAAAAAAAAAAGGCAGTGTGCTCAGCTATTTTCAAAGTCAATCGAACGTAAGTTATCCATCGCCCCTGTGGCTGGCGTAAGCAGAACAGCCAAGTGTATAAGTCATATTCATGAACTATATGATACCATCAAACACCTTCCCATGTGTTGCCGTGGGAACTTGCTGGTGAGATGGGCTTGGGCCACCATCTTTTCTACTTGGGGTTTGGGGTAATGATATTGTGCTTGTATTATTGCGTAGTTTTTGGCATCTCGATCACTGCGCTAGCTACGCATTTCACGCTGCGTCACTGCGGGATTAGCTGGTGAGGTGGGTTTGGGGCATGGTATTGCATTATTACGGGTTGAGCAGGAAGAGATATCATGAACTTGATCACTGACTGCTACCCCTTCGCGTGGGGCGGGATGTCAATTGCGGAAAAAGGTATTGTAGGTTTGGGATGAGGAAGACGGGGATGGATGTGATGCTGAAGGCCGTCGAGAACTGGCATGATACTACCGGTATTTGGGGCAAGGGATAGAGATTGGTATCTCCTGGACTGCTGAAACCGTGGAAAATGTTGTGCCGCCCCTGTCAGTTTCTAAGACACTGATGACTAAGGCGCCATCAGAGTATTCTTCAGTATGGTGTGAGTAGATGCGATCATATAGCTAAATTTGGGTATGGTCTGAGGTTTGCATGTCTGCGAATTCGTAGTAACTAACAAAATTTAGTGATATGATCATATTTACTCACACCATCACTAAAGAATACTGTGATGGCACCTTAGTCATCAATGTCTTGGAAACTGACAGGGGCGGCACAACATTTTCCACGGTTTCAGCAGTCCAGGAGATAATAATAATAGCTATCGTATCTTCGTTATCCTCCCGATATTTGACGGATTGACTTTTTGCTACACAAACACCTCTTCGCCATCTTTCGGTATTCAGCCTACGCCCATTGGAGAATGTGAGAGTACAGTATACTAATCGAAATTAGCGGTGAATGGAATGAGGAACCAAGCTGCGTCATCAAGTAAGTCAAGCGAGAAGCACGGAAGGAAGGAAAGGAAGGAGAGCGAGACAGTTTCTACAGCAGAGAACTCGGACACTTTCTCGCTGCGGTTGGCCGCCTGGTTAGTGGGAAGGGAAGCCTGGCCGATAAGCACCAGAGAGGGAGGAAAAAGAAAAAGGTGTGGTAGATGGTGGTTGATTTGCTTGGTTGGTTGGTTGCAGGTTGCTCGCTCTGTTGGGCTCACCTTGTCGCCAGAGGTTATTTGTCCGTCTTCCCCCTTCCCTCATTTTTTTATCCTTTTCTCATCCTATTCATTCCTTGCCTCAAACTGATCTAAGCGGGGCCTCAACTCGAACAAGAACTAAACTCTCCTCGGACGAATGAAATGCGTGATTCAGAGCATTTTTTTTGTGGTCACAAGAAGGGGGTGTGGTGAAGATTGATAATGAATGAGTTATTGGGGTGAGGATTCAGCCGTGGATGGCTACGGGTAGGATACCGGGAGTACTCGAGTCCTGGACTCGTTCACAGTAACGTCCCAGCCCATCCACCCCGCGTTTTTAGGAGAGACCTTCCACTGACGATCCACCACGCATCCACACCCCTCTTTTCTTTCTTTCCATTTCTTCATCTTTCAGCACTTTCTTGTATTTTGAGACCCTCACCTACACACACCTCCCCCAGACTTAGGGTTAGGGTAAACATCGCTTGCCCACTTGGTATGATACAGCGGTATAAAGCACTTGTGATATAGGACTTGGCAGGGAACTTCAAAGCAGACAAGGCCAAGAATCCTTTGCTCTTTCTTTTTTTTCCTATTTTCCCCACCCCTACGAGTACCCTATTGGACGATTTTCTCCTAGATTCCACCTTTCCTTTTTCCAATTACCATGGGTTTACTTTTTATTTTTATCTTCCCTTTTTCCTTTTTATTACTTTTGCGGGCGGCTCACATGCTGACCATTGGTCTCTTTCTCTCGCCTCAGGTCGCAGACACTCTCAATTATTCGGGCCTCAGTCACCACACACCCACACAGTGCTTTACTACACAGGGGCCGGCATATGCATCTTATTACGAGTACATATGACTTGACCCAGCCAGCCAGCCAGCAAAGAGGCTTCCCGGACGACCTTGCGACTGTAGATCCAGCCAGCCAGCCAGCAAAGAGGTTTCGCGGACGACCTTGCGACTTTAGATTCAGCCAGCTAGCCAGCAAAGAGGCTTCCCGGACGGCCTTGCGACTTTAGATCCAGCGGCTCTTCAACTGTAAAAAAAACAATTTAAGGTAATGATATTATTGTACTAGTGCTCGTATAAGTATTACCTAGACTGCAGCTTCCGTGGAGCCTCCCATTGGTGATTCTCCTACCCCAAAGAATTACTTCTCACGCACCCTGGCTATGGACATCACTTACCTCTAACCGGAAAGTACTGTTTCTGCAAATGTATAACTCCATTCTCTCAAGCACATAAGTTTTCATCACCCTTTGCGTAAGTGCCCTGGTTCCGGCGATATCCGAACAGACCATCCCCAAACAACCGACTCGTTGGAATCTCTTCCCCCTACGAGCGCCTGCTAGCTACCTCCTATGCCCTCAAAGTATGATATCGTCAACTCCCTCAATGTCGCATCATATCACAGTGATCATCCCAGCGATCTCACGGTTTCCCGTCAACGACCTGCTATCGCAGCTCAGCAAATGTGAAGAAACAGAAAATAAAGGAAGAGATAGCAGTGAGGACAGAAGCCCGGCAGTGATAGTGGGCTCATTAGGGCTGTTCTTTACTTCTTGTGATAATGTCTTACTGGCGCTCACGATTTGGTCATTCAGTGTCCTCTCTATTACCTTCGTACTTCGTCAATGTATGCCCGCCCTGCCTCTTTACTAATAATCATATTAGCATATTTCTGGTCTCGCTATCCATTATAGAAAGTTCACAGAACTCTCCCCCTGAACCGCTCAACCACTATCCCACTTGCAGACCCCCTAGAGCCGGTCAAGTCCTTTTCTATGATAACTACTCTAACGCCCAATTTTCTGGTACCCATTTAAGCACCCTTTTAGACTATAATAGGAGTATCTTGAGAGGGAGATATACGGGGGAGACGGGAACTGTCACATCACGGGAGCCAAGGGACCGAAGTCTGCTGTCACTTGGTCATGTCCACAGCTAGAGGCTTCTGTACAGCACTCGAGCTACTTTATAATCTGCGAGCAGAAGTTTATATCGCAAGACTCCTTCTCCGAGTCATCTGTCATTTGGAGTGCATGATATTCTGTTTATAATTGCTTGAGCCTTGCTAACATTTTCTGCCAAAAGGTTTTAGTAAATAAGTCTGGCTGTTTCATCTTTCAGTTATTTCTTTGGATATAGTTTTATTGCTGCTCTGGTCAAAATACTCACTCCATTTCTCTATTGTTAAATTCATCACTTTTTTCCTATTTTAGGCGCTTTCTAATTTTTTTCTTCGTATCATAACAGTTCTGCGAAAAATAATACGAGAAAGAAAAAATTTCGCGTTGGCGATACATGGGCGCAAATTGAGGTGGTGTGATGGGCTTTAGATTTTAGTGTGTTCGTTGATCGGCACCAAAGTTAAATGGGGATGGAGTGTGGGAGCTTGCCTTAGCAAGGGCAAACTTACACCTTGGCACTTCCCCACCCAAGGCTCAGACGGCTCCAACCCTGCGGTATCTCTTCGGATAGCAACGTTCATAGATAGCTTCTGATTGGGGCTGAGATCCACCGCAACTACCGTACCGGTATCCCGTACACCCGGGTGATAACTTCCGCCAGCAGCAACCAACCATAGAACCGGGTCGGGTGGTATGTCACTTTACTGCCGCTAGGTATGCTAGGGGCTTGGGTACTGTACCCACACTGTGTATGCTAAGTACGGTATCGTACTAATACAGATGTCATACCGAGTTAGCCCACAGAACCACAAATCTATATCCCTTCCCCCCCAAAATCAATATCCTGTTGCTTTGAGTAAATTCTCAGAAGTATTCGGGAATCCTTTCCTCATGATCCAATCATGTGGGGTTGATAGAGATTTCTGTGTACCCAAACATACACCCTCTGCTTGCCTAATCTTACGACATATACCACCTGAAGGGACATACTCCCCGGCACGATTCTACCGGTACCTGACTCGATTTTTTGGGAAGATGGGGTTAGTGCCAGATGCGGCCAATGGTAAACGGTTGGTTTAGTAATAAGTGGCCACATTTACAGACCAGTCAGCTAGTTTTGAACTAGGGGCTACTTTTTTAAATGAAAATATACCAAAAAGAAGGAAACTGTTTCTTCTTTGCCTTTCAATCCTACTACGTTTCTTCTTTTTTTTAGCCTTTCGTCTTTTCATTTTGCTACCTCATCTACCGGTAATGAAGTATGATATGATACTTGCTCCTATGTATAGCCTAGGAGCCGGACCCTGCTACCTCCTAGCCAAACCGATTCAACATGAAGCCCTTTTGAATAAGGCTAAGGTTGCTAATCAGTGCGTTTCCGTAGGGTAGTTTTTTTTTCGTTTCTCCCGCCCTAATGAAAAATTATTCGACAATGGCTCATTGTGACGGGGAATCAAGATCCTAGGCTCTTGCTAATTGTCCAGGTATTCACCAGTTATCGGCACCTTAGCCACTCCGCCGGCTACGTATTTCACCCGATGTTACAGTAGGAACGAGCGTGTATTCTACTAGCTGGTGAGGCAGTCTGGACCATCATCCCTTTCGCTTGTAGTTTAGGGCAGCGATATTGCATTATTGCACACTGGATTAGAGTAGATAAGTTACATTCTCAAGAGGAGAATGATTATTGGTCGGTGAGTGTTATGAGATACAAAACCCTTCGGATGCAAAGGAGCAATCATAGATGAAATATCAACGGCTAAAAAAGGTACAGCAGGTTTAGTGATGAGAAAGATAGGGTTGAGAGGAATTTACAGAAAAGGGACGTGCGGCTGAAGACCTTCGGGAACTAGTACCGCATAATCTGGTGAGACTAGTTTTCTCGCTAAGAGGTCAGAATAAGGTGTGATTCAAGATTTCTCACAAAGTAACGCTTCCCGGTTAGCTGTGTCCTTGAAATAGAGGACAAATGCTGTGAAAAAGACTCCGAGCGTAAATATTTGTGAAAATCCTATCCCTAAAGGCTACTCTCTACTCAATGAAGCTCGTGTATTTCGCCAAACCTTCTTTCGACCTCCTCGAGTGAAAACGTGTTTCACCAGATTAAGCGGTATGGTTCCCGGCAACGGGGATCAGCACTAGTGCTAATTAGGGTTGCTTATTAGTAGACGATCATTTCCTAACTTGGTAGTGAATAGAAGGCTTGGCTTTCTAGTTGGCTTTAGGCCTGCTTATCCAGCCAGCCGCATAACACTTCACACCGTCCCTAGCTATTTTACTCAAGTTAATATTTTTTAAATCCCCTCGGTAAACATCTGGAGAGTGATAAATTAAGTATAATTGCCGGAGCTCTGAAGTGCGGAGGTTATGGTTGTCGAGTATGAGGTTGTGATATGTCCGATTAGTTGTGTAGATTTTCTAGTGTCCAGGACCACATAGTCTTTAGCGGGGGCGCCATGAAAATAGGCCCCGACGAACGGGGATTAGTAGCAGCTACCGGAAAATTTGGAAAGAGCGCCCCCCGGGAGAGTCCACCCACTCCCAGGGGGTGTTTACCAAGCCTACCTGGCGCAAAGCGGAAACTCTACTCTACCACAAAGACACAATATTCCGAGGAATTAGAGAGATCTTATTCATTTCTACTCTTCATTCGTGGCTGCAAATGATCACATTTCTCCCACCCAATTTTCTAAAGCTCAGCGAGTATACTAAGAACATAACTAACTAGATAGAGAATAGAAGCAGAAGAAATGGAGAAAGAACTATAAACAAAGAAACACCCAGCAATCGCGTTCCCCAAGTTATTGATTGTATAACTCCACTGCCGGAGGCGCCGGTGAGGTTGTCCCTGCCCTTGTCGCTGGAGATCATTGCCACCGAAATATCCCGAGCTGACAATGAGGGCGCTTCGAGGTCGGATAGGGGAGGTCAGTGGGGCAATTGAGGATACAGCAATAAAGTGCGTGAGCTGTAGGGAGCTTGGTGATCTTGTAGTCTAGGGAGATAGAGGATAGTATATAAACCGGTGGTCCACGGGCTCATCGTTCGTGGGCTATAACCCCGCGCTTAGTACGCGACCAGCTATACCTTTTCCCAACGACTCCCGAGATGCGTCCTTATATAGGCGAGTGATATCCTGTGTGATTTGTCTAATCGGCAGTGGGTTCCTCTAACCCAGCATAGATTGAGGGGACGGCACGAGTGATGTTTCATGATATCATAATGATGTTTTCGGAGGTGTATGATTTCAACTTGGACTAGTACTGGAGGTCCAAGATAGGACATGCCCCCCCATAGTCCGCCCGGTTCCAATGGCAAGGCTATAGGATGAACCTGGAACTCGGTTTTTTGATAATCCCCACTTTTTCCAAACTAGCTGCAAATATACGAGTGCCTATAGTGAGATCCCGAAAACCCTAAACTTGGCCAAACAACGAGACTATAGCTGGAGCATGCCGGACAGTATCCATGTCTAGTTGCCACCAAATATTAGACCCCGAAAAACAGCGGTTCGAGACCTTCGCGACAAGCGATACCTAACTCAAGAACACAACGGCTAGCCGGGATGAGATATGCCTGAAAATAGGCTTCGCAGTAATCTATTTCTTCAGCTGGCTTTGAAAACCGATCATAAGCGGCCAGGAGGAGTGACTGAATATTGATTCCGGTAATTCAGTTTGTATAATTACGGTAACTTTATATCATCCTTCTGAGAGATCATCAGATATCACTCGCAACACACTTCCTTTCAGAAGTAGACTTGACTTTGTGCTAACACCTACTAAATATTGCCCTAATTTCCTAATCTCTAGCTAAAAGCAATGTAAAAAATGAAAAAAAAGGAAGACAAAAAACAGTGGGTGGTGTCGCAGCGGTTGTGGGATTAGGTGGTGGCAGTAGTCATGCTACAAGTGCCATCGAAAAAGTGAGTGCACACGCTCGGTTCCAACGCAACAACAACCCCACCATAGCAACCCCGTATATACCGACAAAATGCCACGAAATGATGATGGAACCCGGCAAGAGAGCACAAAATTAGAGCATATCGAGGTCATTTAGCTCCAGGCGGAGGGGTATTCATATCGTGCAATTGCCGACCGTATGATGATCTCAGCGTCAGCAGTAGGCAAAATCGTTCGTAAATGGAAAGCGATGAGAACGGTGAAAAATAGTACCAGTTCAGGAAGATCCCAAAAAATTAGCCCCTTGAGCTCAGAAGGCTGAATAGGACTGTTGAGAATAACCCTCGAGTATCATTAGCTGAAATTACGAATGAGTCCCGCCTGAATTGTCACCTGCAAACAGTTCAAAAGGCGCTTCACAAATTGGACTTCCACCTGCGAATTCCCCACCGCAAACCCTTCTTAAATGCAAGAAGCAAGCGGAAGAGGTTGATATGGTGTCGGCATAGATGGTACTGGACAGTGGAGGACTGGCGCCGGAAGTTCTACTCTGATGAGGCAAAGGTTGAGATTGGGGTCGGTGGGGGCTATGAGAGGGTTTGGCGGAAGCCAGGAACTGAGCTCCAAGATCGTTATCTGCGGGCAACCTTTAAAGGGGAAAGGGTATCTACGATGTTCTGGGATGCTATAAGCTATGGCCTGTGGAGCCAGCTTATTCATATTTGTCAGAGACCGCCTGAAGAGTATCGATGGTCAAATGACTGGGGTGGGATGGATTCAGAGCAATACTGCGAGGAGGTATTGAGACCGGAGTTTCTACCTTTGTGGGAGGAGGCAGGAGGGTCTGCTCAAGGGTTCCCACTAGTTGAGGATGGTTCTAAGATTCACATTTCAGCATATAGTCGTCAGTTTAAGTTGAATAATGGCATCGTATGCTCAGACTGGCCCGGATATAGCCCTGATCTGAACCCCATTGAGAATGTTTGGAGAACTCTCAAACGGCGGTTGAAAATCTGATTCTGAACACCTCAGCGACGACCTAGAGGCATCGCTGGGCTAGTGCACGCAGCACAGGAAGAATGGGATGAAATTGAGCAAGAGAAGATAGATAGGTTCATAGAGTCCATGCCAATCCGGGTGCTTAAGGTAATTCATTGTCATGGGGGTCATTCTGGGTGGTGATTTCTTCTTTATATTTGTTTATTTATTATCTCTTACTTTGGGCCAGAGTAGTCTATTGGTTTTTGTGTAGAGTTTCATTTTCATAATAGTAACAGTGTTTTTTGGGGAGCGCCAAGGCTTGTGTGCACTCACTTTTTCGGTGGCACTTGTATGATAGCTAGGTATCCCATCGACTGTAACATGATTCACACCACTAATGGTGCGAATTTTCTAACCCCTCTAACTCTATAAAGATAAAGTTTGGAAATCAAAGCAAAATCAGTACCATATCTCTAGGTCCGCTGAAGTATCCCCAAATTCACAGGGACCCGATTCATGAAATGGTTGTTGAGCTAACATGTGTAATATTCCAGCTTGGCATTATTTTTTCGTCTTGTCTTATAGAAGAACTCTATCCCTTGGGCGGTGTGAAACAGTAAAATTCGCACCACGGTACGCTAAGACCAGATTTGGCAACGGTCAGCTAAGTTAGGTCTGAAACCCTGATTTTTTATCGCTTGGGTGCTCAAATGACTCAGCACTCTTAGCGAGTCGGAAATACTCAGCAAATCGCGAAGTTCAAATCGTTCTAAGATAGGCTTAGCGTGCGTGGTGCGAATTTTACTGTTTCACACCGCCCAAGGGATAATCCATATAAAACTCAAAATTCAAAAACTAACCCTACCATAGTATTACAACCACTTGTTTGAAAAAGAATCTACAAAGGCATGGTCCACTTACCCTTACACTGGGAAGAAATTCTACCATGTGGATGGAGGAGTGATGAGTTATGAAGTAGTGAGTTTACAGGTTGCCATGTTCTGAAAAATATTTTGGTGGGTAAATTTAGTAACCTGTAATTTTTGCTGGGAAAAAAACTACTCCCACATGCTGTTTTATCATGAAAAACAATGTCAATTTCAATTAGAGAAAATTAATATTTTATCTGGTTTGTAAGGACTCTAGTTCTGAAATTTAGAACTAGGTTGGGGGGGGGGTGTTGGGCAGTGTCACCAAAAGCAGTTCAGGTGGCAAAAGTTCGCACCACACGTGGTGCGAATATGTGCTTTTACAGTCCATTGGATAAAAGTGGATGTCGGATGATGGTTGTCGCCTACTCATGCTGAATACTTAATTTGCTTCCGAGTGTTCATATCTCACATTATGATAGCGCAACATAATAAAAACGAGAATCATAGAGCTCACAGTATATGCATCAACTCGACGTTAAGGAAATAAGGCAAAGAAACTAGAATAAAGAAGTTCACATAGCGCCGTAAATCTGTAGGGCCTTAGGAAATTTATAAAGTATTTGGACACTTTGCTCCAAGATAGGCACTGGCCAAGTTGACAAGTCCTGATACTTTATAAATTGCCTAGTGTTGATGTATTATTGAAATAGAAAAAACGATCAACTCCTAATGCCATTTCCTCCCCCTATAATGAACCACATGAATGAGGCCTGCTTAGTACAGCTTTTTAGCCAAAAAATGTTAGTAAGGCTCAGGTAACTATAAACACCAATATCACATACTCGCATCAATGGATTCAGCTGAAGGAGGGGTGTTGCATAAGCTTTTACTTACAATTACCAAGCTAGTCCAAGTACCGTAAAAATAGCCCACAGTTATTTATTTGGCCGAGTGACTTCGGGCTCTGGTCCCCTCGGCTCCCGCAATGCTCTAGCTCACGTTGCCCCCATATCCTCACTAGAGACAGTGTTGTTCTGGTATGAAAAGGTGCTTAAATGGTGACCGCCAAACCGCGCGCCGGAATAGTTATTGTAGATAATGATTGGATTGGCTCCAGTAAAATCTGCGGATGGGGTGGTAGTTGGGAGATTTGGGAGAAGAGTTCTGGGACCTTGGTGTGATGGATTGCGAGACTAAGAATATATTAATACGATTAACATTAAAAGGGGAGGGGCACGCATTAACAAAGTATGAAGGTAATAAAGAGGATACTGCTTTTGAACGAAGAGTTCGTGAGTGCCGGTAAGACATAATGGCAAGAAGTAAAGTAAGGGCGGCTACAACGAGTCCGGCTATCACTACCGGGCTTCTGTCATCACTGTGATCCCCTCCTTGGTTGTCCTTTTGTTCACATTTGTTGAGTTGTGAAAGTAGATTTTTGATGGGGAACCGTGAGACAGCCGACATGATACCTCGATATGGTGCAAATCTGGAAGTATACTTTGAGGGGTAATATGAGTGGTAGGAGGGGTTTCCAATTAGTCGGTCGTTTGGGGCGACCTGTCAGGGTGTGGTTAGGACTAAGGGTTTTATAATCAGGAGCGCAGTGGGGGCTAGGAGACTATTATTGAAAGGTACAACACACACCAGTAGATGTTTGATATGTGTAGGACTCTTTGACAGCTAGTGGCAAACTGTCGGATCAATCTCCGTCGTCGTAGTCGGAAGGCTGAGCAGCGAAATAATAGGTAGCTGATGGAGCTAAATACTGGCAACGTTCGTCCGGACTACCTTGATCCGGTTGAAGCAAGGAATTATGCTTTTGGTTTCTGGGGGAGACATGACCGCGCATCGTGGGCATATTATAAGAACATCCTTTACGGGTGGAAGGTTGGTTGAGGAGGCTGTGGGGTGGGGGAGAAAACTAAACTACATCATAGGGAAAAAGATGGAATGGGGAGTCGGGCGGGAAAATCAGAGGGAAAGAAAGGGAAGAAAAAAAAGGAGGGGGAGGGAAATTGAAAAGGTTGCTGCCGCAGAGATTGAAAAGGTTGCTACTGCTGAAAAGGTTGCTACCGCAGAGATAAGGTACGATAGTTCTCCTAGAGCTCAGGCCAATGTCCTCACACCACACCACCTTTTCGTCAATCTCACACCAAAGGATCTGACATCAACCGCATCAGGGATATGCACCAACCAGAAGACAGGGCCTCTTTCATCCCATTTGCAAAGGACCAGACCCAATGCCAAGCAGGCGCACGTAGGCCAGAACAAACCTTGAATCAATGCTCGAGTAGAACCAATAAGAAGCGCGCTAGGGAGATGTTCCTCGAGAGCCTCGTTGCTGTCGGTGCCTGTTGGCTACTGGACATTCGGGAACTGGGAGATCACGTGATCGCCTGCTCTGAGCCACCAATAATGTCCTCAAGTACACTTGAAGATAAAAACTTCAGCCGTCCAATCGAGGAGAGAGGGGTAAGAAAGGAGTTCAACCCAGTCCCCGAAACACCATAAGACATTGTTGGCCAATTGGATAAACGGTCACGTGATTTGCCTAGCACTCGGGGGCATGAGATAGTCGTGGAGTACTCGAGCACCGTACAGTACTCGAGCAGATGTACCCTAGTAGTCCCCTTAGCTATCTTCTCCGCACCTGGGAAATTCAGCCCAGTTTAGAACGTTCAATGCACTACCGTATTTGACTAATTGTGATGTGAAAGGCTTCCGGCTCTAAAGGCAGTGTATGGTGCCGGCGCCTTAAAATCAACCTCATGAAGACCAAATTTTCCCAACTTTTTGATAAACAACAACACCACATGCTATTACCTTACTTATTCCTTCTGCATAATTATTCTAAATCATCCAAAGAACACATTTACAGAGCAGATCTCGCCCCAGGCAACCGGCCTCTGACACAATAGCTCTTAAAGGGAAGGCAAAATTTCTATGGGCTTGGCGTGTTGGCACTTGTAGTGAGCAAAATAATCCGGTTGCCAAGAAGTAGAAATGCTACAAATTTTCTGTGCAGAAAGACATCTTAGCAACCGGATTATTTTGCTCACCCCAAGTATAAGGTGCCGGTATCGTAGTGTTGAGAATGCCGCAAAACCTGAACTGCTCAGGGCGGCTATGATAGAAGCTAGATTGCTAGCGTAGATTTGCTCCTGATTACTCAGCCATGCTGGTATTCGGCATTCCAAACTAGGTTCCATGTGGGCAGCCGGGGGGATAATGTACCGGTAGCTTGCGTGAATCTCCCAGTCAGCCGATGTCCATTCGGGAAAGAGTCTGCCATCTAAGTACTGTACCACAGTGGACTCGAATGAAAAAAGAAATTGGGGTTACACTTCCCTCAGGGTCCCACAAGTACTCGGGGGTGAGAGTTAGTGACGGGATGAAGAGGGGCTCTAGGCCCCCGTGCCCACGATCGCCAGAGGGAAAAAATGACTTAAAACTTGGTAGGTATAATGCTGAGAAGGGTAAAAAGCTTTGACATTACGAACCCTTGTCCATACCATCACTTACCTTCATACCCGAGTACTAGTACTTCGCCGTACTCGAGCACCTACCCACAACCCCCAATACCGTACTCGGGTACAGTTTTTCATGGGTCGTGACGAATGTCAGGGGGGTGACGAACAGGGATCAGTAGTAGGTATTTTTTGTTACCCTACTTTGACGAATTCGATTTTTTGTTGCCAAATACCCCTGTTCGTCACCCGCTGACATTCGTCACGACCCCATGAGAGACTGTATGCGTGCTTCCCACGCGCACAGACCATCCGCCATGCAAAGTTGTCCTGTATATCCGGGTTCTTCATACAAGTACTAGGGGCTTGTATGGAGAAAGTTACCTTCCTTTCTCAAGCAATCCTCACTTAAAAGGTCAACTTCGATGAATTAGCCGCTAATTATAAGTCAGCTGTTCCACGAGAACCAGCACCAGAAAGCGAGATCGGATGAGTATCAATCAGATTGATAGGGGGAACGCCATCTGTGGCATTTTTCCCCAGCCAGCTTCTGACAGGATCTTGAAGTTCGCTGCGGCACCGGTATTTCATCATTGCTCAGATCTCATATCTTCTACCAGTGGGATCATCTACACTAGTGCTCTCAGGTTCTGACTCGGGGGGGCTTCTTCAAATAGAAACATGCTAAGAATGAAAAAAGAAAGTCTCCCTCGTTGCTTAATTTAGATTCTTTTTTTTACCCCCCCCCCCCTTACGACCGTCGGAATATCGGTACGAAAGTGGCTTCCATGTAACCTTGGAGCTGGGCGCCGCATCCTGGCCGGACCGATTTGGCCTGCAGCCTTGTCGAAGAAGGTTAAATTCTATAGGACAGGATTTTTTTCTTTTTCTTGTCACCCCCAAGGACCATGATTCGTTGTGATTGCGGGCCCCTGCAAATTCCGTAGGCGTTCACCTCTCGGCATTTTACCCACTGCGCTCGCTATGCGGTTCACGCTGCGCTACCGTGAGAACTAACTTAGCTAGTGAAGAGGGCTTAGATATCCATTTCGAATGGGGTTTGAGGTAGCGACATTGCGTTATTGTGCACCGAGTTGGAGCAGATAGGTTATATCCTTAAGAGAGGAATGATTATGAACTTGGTCACTAACTGCTAACACAAAATCCCTTCGCATGGGGTGGAATATAAATGGTTGAAAAGGGTTAGGTTTAGGATAAGGGAGGTAGAGCCTAAAGGGGGTTATGGGGGACGGGTGTGCGGCTAAAGACCGTTGGGGACTTGGGAACTAGGGTGATAGTACTAGTACCACCGGCTGCCGGTATTCAGCCTTCGACGGGAACCGGGATTAGTAATAGCTATTCCCCGCCACCCTACTGATATTTGACGAATGGACTTTGCACCCAATACCTCTTCGTCACCCTCCGATATTCGGTCTATCCCCCTTGGAGACTATTCGAGTTCTCATACCCTTGTGCCTCAAGATCAATACCTATTTATAGCAAGAGCTCATTTGATGTAATAAACTGTTTTTCCCGCATACCTCTCGGGGCGTTGTGAGCTCTTATCGGGATTTATCCTACTGAGTGATAAAGGTGAAGATAAGCCAAGCGTTTCCTATAGCTCACAGTAGTTAGAAGGGTATGAGAACTTTGTGTGAATGTGGCTGTATAACCGTATTGGTAGGTAGGCGTATAACCTATCATGTACAGGGCGGCGTCTTGCTGTTGATTTTGGTCAAAGTTAGTGGTAGAAGGTCCGGCAAGAAGTTACGGAATAGTCATCTATCAGCCAGCCAAATATATCCCGGCCGATTCTAGTTAATAGGTTCTTCTCCTTGTACACTGTAACTAGCTTGTCTGGAAACAAACCTCCCTTTGAGGTGTGATTTTGAACTAGAGGCTAGGAATCTCATCTATCTATTACTTCCTTGAAACTGACCAAGTCAACAGGCAATGGGTATCCCATCAAAGCCATATTTCCACTTGTGCCCTTGCCATTTTACTAACATTTCAGCTACGCACCATACCACTATTTTATCTCTGACCCTTGTATCATAAGTATTCGAATGCAGGGGCAACAGATTTAATAATCTTCGGATGGAGTTCGGTAAAATGGCAGGCATTTCCCGGGTGTGCATGAGTAATTCGAGCGCTAATTGATGCCGAGAAGGATGTCATCCTAAAATCAGAATTTTGGGGTTGATTCTCTTAGGTATCGGAAAGTGAATTCTATGTGCGGTTTATCTATATACTATCCACCTACTATCTATTGCTAGCTAAGGGAAATAAAGAAAAAATGAATACACTGGTACATAAAAGGAACTGGAGAAGAGTAACACTTTAAAACAAGGGATCTATTAGACAGGGGAATGGTGACCCAGATGCATCATTAAAGTTAGCAAATGAAATAGCCCCCGCTGGCTGCCTTACGCTAAATACAAGGAAAAGAAGCTCGTAAGCATTCATTCATAAATAGTGATAAATATCTGAGAGCGTTAAGGGGAATATGTCTACATACATGAGCATTCCCGTGAATTCTAATAATATGTGGGATATCGTAGGCGAACTGACTAAAGGCACGACAGTCAAACATGTCAACACAGAACTAGAGTGGGCTCAATAAGGGAGGTAAATCAGAAACTTCATTCACTCTCTCTCTCACTAAACTAACTAAACGAAACATAAGAATATATAGAGTATAAGGAAACCACTTTAACCATTCTATCATTCCCTACACTCTTCCATGCATATCTCCATCTCTCTGTATACTTTCATATAGATGATAAAGGAAAGACAAAGCCAATGATTCCTTTATCACCTTTCAACTTCAGAACAAAAGAAATGATAAACAACATTCTGTTAACATCCCGCTTGCCCACATCCGCCAACTTTAACATGAATAACGGCCAGGGGGTTTAATATTGAGTTAATCGGGCAGGGGATAAAGGAGACACAGAAAGAAGTAAAGCTGATGGTACTGGCAATAGCGTATACGAGGCTTCTGGAAGCTGAGGAAGGCTGGTGCTGGAAAGGGGGGAAGCCGATGAGATCCGAGTAGGATCAATAGAACACCTAGTGCTTCTGCTTTATCTCTGCTGAGTCACATCTGGTGAGGCTGCTGCGGATCTGGGGTTTCAACAAATTTCCGGGCTTGCAATAGCTTCATGATGCCTTCATGTCTCTCCCTAGCATAAGAGAGCGGTGTGTTACCATGCTTGTCCAGGCGATTGGGGTCGATATCTCTCCGGTCTAGAAGTAACTTGACTACTCCTTCGTGCCCCTTAGTAGTAGCCCACGCGAGCGGTGTTCGATCATTTCCATCCGCGCGATCAGGGTCGATACTTTCATGTTCCAGTAATGACTTGACGACCCCTTCATATCCGTTGGGAGCAGCCCACCCTAGTAGTGTTCGATTAATGTTATCCGGGAGATTGGGGTCGACATTTTCCAGTTCCAGCAATAATTTCGCAACTTCTTCATGTCCCCTGAGCGCAGCCAGCCCGAGTGGTGTCTGATCATCCTTATCTGGGTGATCGGGGTCGAGATTTTCGAGTTCCAACAACAACTTGACAACTCCTTCATGTCCGTTGAGAGCAGCCAGCCCGAGTGGTGTCTGATTATGCTTATCTGGATGATCGGTGTTGACATTTTCCAGTTCCAGCAATAACTTGGCTACTCCTTCATGTCCGTTTGCGGCAGCCCACCCGAGTGATGTTAGATTCTTGTTATCCGGGCGGTTGGGATTGACATTTTCCAGTTCCAGAAATAACCTGACAACTCCTTCATGTCCGTTGAGAGCAGCTAGCCCAAGTGGTGTCAGATCACTCTTATCTGGGTGATCCGGGTCGACATTTTCTAGTTCCAGCAATAACCTGACCACTCCTTGGTCTCCGTTGAATGCAGCCAGCCCGAGTGGTGTTGTATCGTCCCTATCTGGACAATTGGGTCGAAATTTTCCTGTTCCAACAGTAGCTTGACCACTCCTTCATGTCCATTTCTCGCCACCCATCCGAGTGGTGTTCTACCTGCCCCATCTTGTTGGTTAATCTTGTAACCTCTAGAATTTATCAATATAGCCACAATTGTGGAAGTCTATGCCAAACAGGGTGGCAGCTGTTCTAGAAGCAAGAGGAGGATATAGAAAGTATTAATTTATGTAAGGGATAGTATCATTTATTTTTCTAATTTTAATTTTATATACTCATTGCAGGATAATGATGGATCGTGGTTGAACGGTCGTGGTTGAACGGTCACGAAGCTCACCCGTTGTCGCATCGCCCGTTGACCCCAACCCACGGACACCAATTGCGTAATCAATGTAATAAAACATGTCTCAAATCACGAAGACTTTTGCTGAGCGACTGTAAGAACTGCAATTCTTCAGACTTAGGGAAGGCAGACTTCAATAGGCAGAGTTTTGAATATACTTGGTTGAACAGTTACTTCTTTAGTTTGCTTCCAGAGTCCAGGCCAAATATACTTAACTATTAGGAACTAAGTTACTTGGTAGTTGCAATATAGTAAGAAGTTTATTACAACAACTTAGTCTAAGCCTCAGGTACTTAGACTCATTAGATACCGCACTTTAGTATGGAGCTAGTATCATTATACCTACACGATTTCACAATCACCCCCATCAGGCCGTTACAGAAAGGGAATGAGGAAAAGTAATAAAAATACACCAGCTTACATTCCATACCAAGTGTCACAGTATGAAATAGCAGCAAATACAGCAGGCTTAAAAGACTTAATTCAAACTCAAAAGTTTGAGTTATGCCTCCTTGTCTCGTTATCCTAATATGAAATTATCGAAATTCACTGATTTGCCTAAGTGTGCTAAGAGGGGAGTCGGATGCCCATCGGCCAAGTTCCCGCCATTTCTATCTCTCACAGTATTGTCACGGCTTTAGCTAGACATATGCGAACCTACTTCATTATTTACCGGTTGTCTGCAGTGCTCCCAGCCTTCTGGGGGCCGGCGGGGCCTGGCAGGGGGACTTCCAAGAGCTCTAGACGGGACCGGAAGGCTATTTGTAGCCCATCCGGGGGATCAAAATGCAGGACGGCGTCCTGCTGGGTGAAACATATGTGTTCACTGTAGAGGAGGAGAGCGGGGGAGAGCAGGGGACGCCAAGGGACTATGGAGGATGGTGTGGGACGTGGGGACGGTGGGCGTGGAGACTGCACGAGTGATGTCTCATGATGCCCTAATGATACCTTCGGAGGTGGATGATTTCAACTTGAGCTAGTGCCGGAGGCCCAAGCTATGGGACTATAGTCTCTTGCAGTCTGTCTTGACCTCACCTTTCTGGGCGTAGCCCGTCTCAGAACTAAAACAACGGAATATGAACCTTAGTTATCCCCTTCTGACCCGGATGATGGACGGACTGGACGGCTAGGAACACTAGTCGCCGGTTATAGAAAATTAAATTCCCACGTGCACATGGGCCAGAAACTAGAAAAAGGTCAATTGGGATTTGTTAGCTGGCACAACTTGATGGGGGTTGTATAAATCCATTGCCAATCAGGCAAAGCGTATGGGATTACACTTAGGAAAAACCGTGGCGTCTCGGAGAACGGTGGAAAAAGGTATATCCGGTTGCCGGGACAGTGCGGGGTCATAGCTCCCGTTAGGTGGGTCCGTGGACCCCCATTCGAATATACCACACCTCAGTTTCCTTCCGCCTCGCGATCACCATCCTACACCTCCCGTCCCTATACTTCCTACTTCTCGCGTTCTTTTTACCCGCCACCCCCCCTGCGGACCTCTATGCGTCCTCATTGCCATACTGGGGCATGTCGGCGGTAACGATCTCCAATTGCAAGGGCAGCGGCCACTTTCCCAGCACCTCCGACAGTGGAACTACGGATCAGTAAGAAGCATAGTGATGGGGCGAGATTTCCTTTGGCGTTCTTCTTGGGTTCTTTTAGTTTCTTTTCCTGTCTAATCTAGTTATCTTCAATGTACTCGCTCTGCTTTGGAGAATTGGTTACACTAAGGAGGTTTTGTAAAGAGAATTCGCACACCCGAGTTATTCGTTCTTAATGTTTCCCTTTTGACAAAGAATGCAACTAAATATAGTTCAATAGAGAGATGTGGGTGGTTTCATTATATTAACCCCTGTGTTTATAGCTAGTTTGGGAAGAGTAAAAATTATCGAAAAATGGAGTCCCCGGCTCATCCTATCTCATAGCCTTATCATTTGATCACACATATTCACTCTCCTCCATATATGCCCGTGTGACCTCGTGTGCTCCCGCGATAACAACAGGAAGACAGGCCTAGCAAAGGCGTCCGCCTTCCGGAGCATTCTATCGCTAATACCCTAATTCCTGGCTTATTCTACTATTATCTCAATAGTATCCAGGCAGACTATTTAGAATCTCCCGCATTCAACAGTGGGGCATCGTGGTCATCCTTTTCTTTAACCACCTTTTGAAATCGGCCATGGCTGACAAGGAGGAGTGACTATATATTAATTTCCATAATTCAGTTTGCATAATTACGGTATGGACTTCTTTCTCAAAAATCATATAATATCACTCGTAGCACACTTTCGCCCGACTTTTTGCCAACACAAAACACTACCCACGAAATACCGCCCCAATTTCCCAATCTCGTTTAGTCCACATACAACGGACAAGTCTCGTTTTACAAGTCACCTCAGATATTGTCCTCTAAATGCTCGTGACAATAGTCTCCTATTGTCAACGATCGCATCTTACCATCAACCATTAATAAGTGAAATATAACGTAAGTTCTGGTAGGAAAAATAAAAGATATTTATTCCGCAAGATAATCTCTAGGCAAATGAAATGGAAAAAAGAAAAAGGGATTGTGTAGCAGTGGTCCTGGGATTAGGTAGTGCCAGTGGTGCCAGTGGAGCATAACGGTGGATATCGGATGATGGTTGTCGCCTACTCATTCCGAATACTTGCCCCCACCGTAAATCCTCAGGGCGCTAGTAAATTTATAACGTATTTGGACACAAGATAGGCACGACCAAGCTGATAAGTCCTGATAACTGTATAAATTTCCTAGTACTGATGTATCATTGAAACAGACAAAACGATCAACTCCTAACGTCGTTCTCTTCCCCTATAATGAACCACACGGATGAGCCCTGCTTGATACAGCTTTTTAACTAAAAATATCAATAAGGTTCAGGTAACTAAGCACTGAGTTCACATATCCGCATCAATAAATCTGAAGGAAGGGTGCTGCATAAGCCTCCACTTACAATTACCAAACCAGTCAAGTACCATGAAATAGCCCGCACTTATTTATATGGCCCACAATTCTCCAGCTCACTTTACTCTCATATCCCCACTCGAGACGGTGTTGTTTCGGTATGAAAAGGTGTTTAAATGGGGACCGCCAAATCGTGCGTTGGAATAATCATTATAGATAAAAACTTGGTTGGCTCTAGTAAAATCTGCGGGTGGGGTGGTTGAGAGGCCCGGGAGAAGAATTCGGGGAGCTTGGTGTGATGGATTGCGAGACTAATAATATGTTAATATGATTAGCAATAAAGAGGGGGGGGGCATGCATTAACGAAGTGTGAAGGCAACAGAGAGGATACTGCTTGTGAACGACCAAATCGTGAGTTTCGATAAGATATAATAGCAATAAGTAAAGTAAGGCCAGCTATAACGAGTCCCACTATCACTGCCGGGCTTCTGTCATCACTGTGATCCCCTGCTTGGTCGTCCTTTTGTTCTCGTTTGTTGAGTTGTGAAAGTAGATTTTCGATGGGGAACCGTGAGGTGGCCGACATGATGGCTCAATATTATGATGCAAGGTTGAGAGATTCAGCGATATTACACTTTGAGGATAAAGAAATAATAGGTAGGGTAGAAGAAGGGGTTTCCAATTGGTCGATCGTTTGGGGATGGCCTGTCTGGGCGTCTCGTCAAAACTAAGGATTTTATAATTAGAAGCGTGATGGGAGCTGGTGGACTGTTACTGAAGGGTATAACACATACTAGTGGAAGTCTGATAAGTCTAGAACTCTTTGATAGTTAGTCAAAGACTACCGTCGGATTAGTTAGTCAAAGACTACCGTCGGATCAGTCGCCGTCGTCGTAGTCGGGAGGCTGAGCAGCGAAATAGTAGGTAGCTGATAGAGTTTGGATACTGGCAACGTTCGTCCAGACTACCTTGTTCCGGTTGAAGCAGGAAATTATGTCTTTGGCTTCCCGAGAAGAATGATTGCACATAGTGGGTCGTGGGCTTATTATATGTGGATGAACGGTCCTTGACGGTTGGAGGTTGGTGGAGAGAGGTGGGTGGTAAGAGGAACTGAGCCGCGTCATAAAACATGTCAAGCGAGAAAGTCAGAGGGGAAGAAAAAATGGAAAGCGAGAAAGTTAAAGGAAAGAAAAAAGGGAAAAAGGGAAAAAAAATAAAAAGGGAAAAAAGGGAAACCAATCACAGTTAAGACCCCAGAGTCCGAGTAGGCATGGTATCTGCCTATTGGCGCATTCTAATCCCACCTAGTCCCAGATTCAAATCGCATGTGTTTTGGCGACTTGAGCCCTTCATGTTTAATCACTCTTGGGTACTCGGATAACATTACACGCTAAGGTACTAAGAGCCGTTGGGCACTGCTCTAACGTCGTTTATCAAGTTGCCCTACGGAATTTCCTCGCGAGAGAGGAGCTACAAACGCAACTATCCCAGGGTCCGTTTGGTGCTGCACCCAAGAGATGTCGTTAAGAAAATGACTGAATCTGGAATAGAAAGTATCGCTCCTTAACTGGAAACTGGAGATCTGGAAAGTAGTTGCATGTTGGATGTTTTTGCATAGTTAATTTAGGTTAACACGAAAAAGGAATAATCCTTGTCTGTTTCCAGAAAAACCCTGACATCCAAGTCCCGGTGCGCCCACACGACACCACCTTTCCGGACACACTCACGTTATTTTCGATCTCTCGGTAACTCCCAGAGACAGTAACGGTCTCACACGCGGGTACTTATATTAATAGCCTCAATGACGGGTAGTGTACACTCGTGTCCGTAAAGTCTTCATACCCCTGGGACAATTCAACCAAGTCAACCACAATGAGCCCAATGCCCACATATAATTATATAAATAGATTCAATAAAACTCATAGTAAAATATGAACTGTAAAGACCAAGTCCATGATATATTATAAAATCTTGTGATCAAACTGACTTTGTTGACCTTGATTTTTAAATAATTGTCAAAAAAGTGTTAATAAAATTAGACTTCATGGAATATTTTTTATCTTTGTTATTTATTAGGGAAATAATTTGATATCAAATATGTAGAATATCAGTGTCATCCAGAAGCAGGAAATAAGATGTAAATAAGAGTGTTATCAGAATCTGAGAATTGGATTATGATTTCTCATGCTAATTATATTTGTTCAAAAATATAAGATCTGGTTTTTGAACTATTTGATAACAACATCTACTAAGCTGGAGCCAATATAGTTCAAGAATGATTGAATATATTAGATGTTATTTAGTAGGATATTGATCAAGATTTAAAGTGTTTGGGTGCTGTGGTAGTAATAATCAATGCAAGTTGACCAATATTACTCTACTTACTTCCAAGTAGTATTTAATTGTAGTAAATTTATTTCATAAAAGATTGATACTATCAAAATGTTTGCCACCCTACTAGCAGCTGAATTTATAGTATAATGTATTTTTTTGACCAAGGTTTTAGAGTAATATATAGCTCTATAAGCAACTGTTATATTGAGTTTTTTAGTCAATATTATGAGATACAAAATTGTACTTTTTTTATCAGATACTTACATTCAATAGATTTCTAATACCTCTTAGCTAATGTCTAAAAGATATATCTTCCTCAATGAGCAACTTTAAAGTTATTTGGAACTGTTTTGTTTGAATTTAATTGTCTTCTTATTTAATTTCAAAATTTATTAGTCAATTCTTCAGTTTTCTACCACCATCAGATTTTTTCCACAAATTGTATAATTTAAAATAATATTTAGCTCTTCAAGTATTATTATCTCAATGTATATATCTTGGTTTCTTTTTGATAATTTTGAGGCTTTATTATCTAATAGTCTATTTTTGACTAGAATTTTTAGTTAAATATCACTAGTTTCTACTTTCTACTAAGGTTTATACAAATCATCTTAATTTCTACTATACTACTACATATAATTTTACTTAAACCAGAAGACTATCTTGAAGTGATTTTTATTATTTAATTGACTCACTATTTGATTTATAGTTAATAGATCAATCATGAGGTTGTGGAGGAAATTGGTTGCTATGGAGGGGGTATGAGGACTTTACGGACACGAGTGTACTGAGTACTGGTATCATTACCGCAAATAATGATATATCACTATTTTCTAGATCTCACATTTTCCACTAGCTGTAAGCATGCGACACAAATAATGATATATCACTATTTCCCAGATCTCACATTTTCCACCAGTTGTGAGTATGCGCGACATGGACAATGATATGTCACAATTGCCTTGATCTCACATTTTCTACTAGCTGCGAGTACCGATACCATATTTATCTTGAATAAGAGAGAATGTCTTAGATCGTCTAAACACCCCTTCTACGAGTAAGTAAGGCCACGTTTGGTTTTGGCAGCATTTCCCCCCGCCCCATCCAAAATAGGAAACTCAGACGTCCTGAGACAATTCTCTCTTCTTCAAGATAATACGGAATGCGACACGGATAATGATATATCACAATTGCCCAAATCTCACATTTTTCACCAGCTGCGTCACAGATACCGGTAATATCATGATTCCCAGATCTCACACATCTTCCACCAGCGGCGATCACCCGCACTGGTGCTCCTATCATATTTTCCTATCGTATTTTCCTATCATATTTTCCGACTCGAGGCTGCTCTTTCTAATACGGTGGGAACTTACGAAGGGGAACCCAAGAAGGTTTCTCCCTCGCTTTTTAATTTTTTAATTTTAATTTTTGTCCTTTTTATCTTTTTCTCTTACTGCCCCGTCGAAATACGAAACTTACTCACATGTTGCCTCGTGGTTGGGTGCCACATCCCGGCCCGACGGATTTGACCTGTAGCCTTGTTGAAGAAGGCTAGATATCATGGATGTTTTTACTGCGGCCCCGTAACGATAACTATGCATTGTGATCACTGGGCCCAGCGGGTTCCGCCTGCGGTACGCGTAACCGCTTTTAGGCATCTTGGCCACTTCGCCAGCTATGTATTTCACACCGTGTTACCGTGGAAATTAGCTGGTGAGGTGGATTTGGACCATCTTCTATATTGCGTGGGGATGGGGTAACGATATTGTGTTATCACACACCAAATAGGAGCACATGAGTTACATCCCCAAGAGAGTGGAGATTACGAACTTAGTCACTGCCCGCTACGATAAAACCCCCCGGATGTGGTGGAGTATCAACGATGGAAAGAAGTAGGTTTAGGGTGAGGAAGACAGGGTCTAAAGGGACGGATGTGCGGCTGAAGAGTGTTTGGAACCGGGATGATACTACAGGTATTCAGTCCTCTACGAGGACGGTTAAGGAATAGGGATTAGTAAGTGCTATCTTTTACTATCCTACCGATATTTGACGAATTGACTTTCTGCTGCAGAAATACCTCTTTATCACCCTTCAATATCCAGCCTACACCCGTTAGAAACTATGCAAGTATAGTATGCAGGTATAGGTAAGTGTATAACCTATTACAAGGGTCAAACATAAAGGAGTAGTACGGAGCCGCTTCGTGATGTTGATTTTGGTCAAAATTGGCAGTAGAAGGTCCGGCAAGAAGTTATGGAACAACCATCTAAGGTTAGCCGGCCAAATATATCCAGGTATACCCAGGCCCGTTCCAGTCGATAGGTTTCTACCCTTGTACGCCTTAACCAGCTTGTCTGGAAACAAACCTCCCATTGAGATGTGATTTCGATTAGTGCATTGAACTAGAGGCGAGGCACCTCATCCATCGATTATCACTCTGAAACTGGGCATGCCGAGAGCTATAGAGATCCCACCAGGACCATATTTCCCCGTGCACCCTTGCTACTGACATTTTAGTTATACACCATACCACTATTGTACAATACAAGTGCCCAGGAATATGTTTTCGTAGAAGACTGCACGAGTGATGTCTCATGATGCCATAATAATGCGTCCGGAGGTGTATGATATCAACTCGGGCTAGCACCAGAGGTCCAAGCTATAAGATTATAGTTCCCTACAGTCTGCCCGGTCCTCATATTCCCGAGCGTAGATGGCCCTAGCACCTCAAAAAGGCAGGCTATGAGCTGTAGTCCCGTCCTACCCTAAAGACGGGAGGACTGGGTGGCTGGGAACACTAGTTGTCTGTTATAGCAAAGTAAACTCCTATGGGGACATGGGCCAGAAATTAGAAAAGCGTCAATTGGGATTTATTAGCTAATACAACTTGTTACACTGAGGAACCTTGTAAAAGGAATTCGAACACCTGAGCCATTTGTTCGTAATGTTTCCCTTTCTACACTGAATGCAACCAAATACAGTTCCAATGACAGGGCTATGGGATGGGATGAGCCGAGACTCAGTTTTCGATGATTTCTACTCTTTCCAAACTAGCCATAAATACAGGGGTGAATATAATGGAATCATCCACATCTTTCCTTAGATCACCACACATATTCACTTTCCTCCATGCATGCCCGTGTGACCTCGTGTGCTCCCGTGATAACAAGGGAAAGACAGGCTTAGCAAAGGCTTCCGCCCTCCAGAGCCTCCATGGATAATACCCTAATTCCTAAGCTTATTCTACCATTATCTCAATAGCACCATTTGGACTCTCCCGCATTCAACAGTGTGGGTCACTGTGTCCGACGGATCCATCAAGGAAGGCATCACTCAAACTTTAAACTTTACCAAAAGCAACGTGACTATGGCTGAAGAATCCCGGACAGTATCTATGTCTAGTGGCCACCACATATTTGATGCCGAAAAGCAGCTATTCTAGACCTTCAGGACAAGTGACCTCCAGCCCAACACAAAGGCAAGCCGGGATGAGATATGCTGGAAAATAGTCCTCGCGTTCATCCATTTCTCCAGCTAGCTTTAGAAACCATAAGGGGCAAGGAGGAGTGACTGAATATAATGATTCTGGTAATTTAGTTTGTATAGTTACAGTATAAACCTCTTTTCTCAGAAATCACAGGATATCACTCGCAGAACACTTCCTTTTCTGAAATGGACCCGACTTTGAGCCAACACCAGACACTACCCACTAATTCCCGCCTCAATTTCGTAATCTCGTTTGGTCCACATACCCGGACAAGTCTCGTTTTGAGCAGTGTTCGCAACCGTCCAGTCCGTCCGTCTTTGGGTTCGGACGGGACGGACTACGGCTCGTAGTCCGTCTTTTTAGGGGGGCTAGGACGGACTACGCCCGGGAGGGTAAGGACAGGACGGACTATAGGGGACTATAGTCTTTGCGCTTGGACCTCCGAACCAAGCCTTGTTGCATCATGAGACATCGTTCTTGCCGTCCCCGGCCGTCCTCCACAGTCCCCCGCCGTCCTCACCCATGCCCCGCCGTCCTCAACCGTCCCCGGCCGTCCTCACCTATGCCCTGCCGTCCTCACCCATCCCCGGCCGTCCCCTGCCGTCCATGCCCCTTGCCCTGCGCTCACGTGTCTCACCCTGTAGGTCCCGCGGTCCTGCCCAAAGACGGCCGTCCTGCCCTTGGGACGCCACGGACGGACTACAGCTAGCCGTCCCGTCCCGTTCGGGGCTCTTGGCAGTCCCCCCGTGGGGCCCCGCCGGGCCCCCGGACGGTTGCGAACACTGGTTTTGAGAGTGGGCCTAGCTTTTGTCCTACCCCAACCCTCCAAACGCTCGCGAAAACAGCAGCCCATTGTCAACAATCGCCTCTTATCATCCTGCATCAACAGATGAAATGTAGCGTAACTTCTGGTAGGAAAAATAAAGCTACCTATTCCGCAAGATAATCTCTAGGCAAAAGAAATGTAGGAATTAAAAAAAAATAGCGAGAAAAAAAAAAAAAAGGGATGGTGTGGCAGTGGCTCTAGGATTAACCGGTGGCAGTAGTGGCGCTAGCGAGATATAATGGTAAATGTTGACGGTTGCCGCCTACTCATTCCGAATACTTGACTTGCCCCAAGTGTTCATATGTCAAATTATAATTGCGCAACATAATAAAAACGAGAATCATAGAGCTCATAGTATATGCATCAACTCGACGTTAAGGAAATAAGGCAAAGAAACTAGCATAAAGAAGCTTACATAGGGCTGTAAATCCGTAGGGCCCTAGGAAATTTATAAAGTATTTGGAGACTTTGCTCCAAGATAGGCACAGGCCAAGTTGACACGTCCTGATACTTTATAAATTGCCTAGTGTTAATGTATTATTGAAATAGAAAAAACGATCAACTCCTAATGCCATTTCCTCCCCCTATAATGAACCACATGAATGAGGCCTGCTTAATACAGGTAACTATAAACACCAATATCACATAATCGCATCAATAGATCTGAAGGAGGGGTATTGGATAAACTTTTACTAACAAATTACCAAACTAGTCCAAGTACCGTAAAAATAGCCCACACCTATTTATTTGGCCAGGTGACTTCGGGTTCTGGTCCCCTCGACCCCCACAATGCTCCACCTCGCGTTGCCCCCATATCCTCACTGAAGACAGTGTTGTTCTGGTATGAAAAGGTGCTTAAATGGTGACCGCCAAACCGCGCGCCGGAATAGTTATTGTAGATAATGATTGGATTAGCTCCAGTAAAATCTGCGGATGGGGTGGTGGTTGGGAGATTTGAGAGAAGAGTTCTGGGGCCTTGGTGTGATGGATTGCGAGACTAAGAATATATTAATACGATTAACATTAAAAAGGGAGGGGCACGCATTAACAAAGTGTGAAGGTAATAAAGAGGATACTGCTTGTGACCGAATAGTTCGTGAGTGCCGGTAAGACATAATTGCAAGAAGTAAAGTAAGGCCAGCTATAACGAGTCCCACTATCACTACCGGGCTTCTGTCATCACTGTGATCCCCTCCTTGGTCATCCTTTTGTTCACGCTTGTTGAGTTGTGAAAGTAGATTTTTGATGGGGAACCGTGAGACAGCCGACATGATACTTCGATATGGTGCAAAGTTGGAATTATACTTTGAGGGTAATATGAGTGGTAGGAGGAGGGGTTTCCAATTAGTCGGTCGTTTGGGGCGACCTGTCAAGGTGTGGTTAGGACTAAGGGTTTTATAATCAGGAGCGTAGTGGGTGCTAGTAGACTGTTATTGAATGGTACAACACATACCAGTAGAAGTTTGATAAGTGTAGGGCTCTTTAATAGCTAGTCGCAGACAACTGTCGGATCAGTCGCCGCCGTCGTAGTCGGGAGGCTGAGTAGCCAAATAATGGGTAGCTGATGGAGCCAAATACTGGCAACGTTCGTCCGGACTACCTTGATCCGGTTGAAGCAAGGAATTATGTTTTTGATTTCTGGAGGAGACATGACTGGGCATCGTGGGCATATTATAAGAACGGTCCTTCACAGCTGGAAGGTTGGTGGAAGAGGTAGTTGGGTGGGAGAAAAACTAAGCTGCGTCATAGGGAAAAAGATGGAATAGGATAGGAAAGTCAAGCGGGAAATCAGAGGGAAAGAATGGGAAAAAAGGAAGAAAAAAAAAGAGGATTGATGTTGCTATCGCAGAGTCCAGCGGGAAAATCAGAGGGAAAGAATGGAATTGACGTTGCTACCGCAGAGTCAAGCGGGAAATCAGAGGGAAAGAATGGGATAAAAAGAAAAAGAAAAAAAGAGGATTGACGTTGCTATCTCAGAGTCCGGCGGGAAGATCAGAGGAAAAGATTGAGGAAAAAAGAAAAAAAAAGAAGACTGATGCTGAGTTACCGCAGAGTCCAGCGGGAAAATCAGAGGTATCGCGGGGCCCCGGGGAAAATAGGAGGGAAAGATTGGGGAAAAAAGAAAAAAAAGGCAACAGCAGAGCCCAGCCTTGCGCTGCACCTTTTTTGTCAGTTTCGCGCCGGGGGATCTAACACCGGCCGCATCAGGGGCACAGTCGCTAACCGAATACCAGGCCGTGACGAACAGGGATTAACAACTGCCATTTTTTTGTTACCCTACCTTGATGAGTTTACTTTTTGCCTCCCAAATACCCCTGTTCGTCATGGCCTGGTATTCGTCACGGTCTGGTTGGCGACTGTATGCACCGGCCAAAGATAGGGCCTCTTTCGTCCCACCTAGGAAGGACCAGACCAGGACAAACCTTGAATCAATACTCAAGTAGAGCCAATGAAAAGCCCGCTAGGGAGATGTTCCCCGAGAGCCTCGTTGCTGTCGGTGCCGGTTCCCCACTGGATTTGAGACAGCGCATTACGAGTACGGTACGGGATACCGAAAGCTCAAGAATAGTGCATGGAGTGAAAGGAGTACTATCCCCTGAACCGCGAACTGCTATTCACGTCACTTCACCGGATGGGGTTCGGCCGCATCCGCATACAGTACAGAAAATATTTTGATACACGCGGTTAGTTCATGAAGCGCACACAGGTGACTAAGCGAAGTGGCCTATCCAAGTTAGCCGATGTCGCGTGAACGGCAGCTGTTGGCAGTTCAGGGGATAACGAGTAGGTAAATTTATCTGACCCCCTTGGCGATCCCCTCCGCAGCGAGGACACTCAGTCCAGTTTAGAATGCTTGAATACACAATTTGACTAATCGTGATATGAAATCCTCTGGCTCTAGAGGCAGTGCTCAGAATGCCGCGAAATCTAAACTACCCAGAGAGACTATGACGGAAGCCAGATTGCCGGCGTAGATTTGCTCCTGATTACTCAGTTATGCTGGTATTCAGCATTCTAAACTGGGCTTCATATATGGGCGGCCGAGGGATAGAGTGGCTTGCGCGCAGATGCCCCGGTCGGTTGATCTCAGTTCAGGAAAGAGTCCACCATACCGTTGTGAACCCGAAGTTTTGCCTACTGTGCTCGGGTTCTTCATACAGGAAGCTTGTATGGGGAAAATTACCTTCCATTTTGAGTCAATCCTCGCTCGAGGGGTCACCTTGAGGATTGGAAGCTGTGTCTGAGTTGTTCTCTTGCGCCCGCTCTGCGAAAACCAATCGAAAAAGATCGTTTGGAGCACCCGTTGATTCTGGCACTTCCCAAAGTTAGTTCCTGATGCCTAGCGCCCCAGTGTCCAGCCCCCACTTGATGTTCAGTAGGTTGCAAAAAAATACGGGAGGACGAGGAAAAGATTCCTTTTAACCCTTTATACTCTGATACTGCTGCTCTACAGATCTACGCGTTTCACAGCTATTGGCAGCATATCGAGACGGTCGTGGGGCCTTCCGGCACTGCCTCTATGCGGTCTACAACTAATAGTTTACAAATATTAAACCACGTGAAGTCAATTGAGGGACGAAAACCTGGGGGAAACATGCAGAAGACCAGAATACATGAGCATGACCCGACAAAAAAGAGTAGTGATTGAGACCTGGTGTGAACTTAGAAACGCTCCGGGGAGAGACTTTACCGAGATACCTGTATAGGGTGTAATTTTGTAGGTTACACAGGGTATCCCTTCGATCGTAGACTAAATTCGTGACTATGACAACAACCACAACTCCAACGCCTCAAATTAAGAGGAAAAAAAAATCATTTCTCACAGCCCTTAAAAGTAACCGAACGGAATGAAAATCATAAAAGCAATTGTGGTGACCAATTAAATCCAAGACTTTATCGCATTTTTTGGCATTTCCATGGTTGGTCCATATGGCACGATAAGCAGGTTGTTACGACGGAAGGGATAAGGCTGGCAGACCTCGCTTGTGGAACCTTCAAACTTAGGCCCTGTACCTCCGCAGGCAGTGACAATCCCTGGGTTCCCGTAGGGCAGATTTTTTTTGTTTCTCCCGCCCTAATGAAAATATTTTCGACGAGAGTTCGTTGTGACGGGGAATCAAGCTCCTAAGCTCTAGCTAATTGCGCAGGTATCAACTAGTCCTAACGCTTTGGGCACTCCACCAACTACATGTTTCGCGCGGTGTTACCGTGGGAAAGAGCTTGTATCCTACTAGCTAGCGGGGTAGGTCTAGACCATCATATTTTTCGCTTATAGTTTAGGACAATGATAGTACATTATTACGCACTGGGTAGGAGTAGATAAGTTAGATCCTCAAGAGGAGAATGATTATCGGCTAGTGTGTGCTATGAGATACAAAATCCCTTCGGAGGCAAAGGGGGAATCAGATGAAATATCAATGGCTAGAAAGGTACAGCATGCTTAGTGATGAGCAAGATAGTGTTAAGAGGGAGTTACAGAAGACGGACGTGCGGCTGAAAACCTTTGAGAACCAGTACCGCATAATCTGGTGAAACTAGTTTTCTCGCTAAGAGGTCAGAATAAGGCGCGGTTCAAGATTTCTCACAAAGTAATCCTTCTCGGTTAGCTGTGTCCTTGAAATAGAGGACAAATGCCGTGAAAAAGACTCCGAGCGTACTCGGGTGTGTCCTTAAAAAACGGAAATATTGGTATCCCTGTCTTGCGAGGTTAGTGAGCAGAATTCAACAGAAGATGGAAAACCCCCTTGCAGATCAGGAGTGCAAGAACCTGTAGTAAGTTGAAAAGTAAAGAGCATGTATTGGGGGCAGAATCGAGCAAAATAAATTTAATATGATATCATAAATCTATCCTAGTGATACCAATGACAGAACCTTTCAACCCTTGAACAGACTATAGCCTCCTTTTTTTCTCTTGCTTTCAATCCACTTAGTTTGCCTTGTATTGGTCTCCTGCCTCCTGCTCGGTATAATTATTGACTTGGTTCAACATACCTTGTTTAAGGTGTCTAGTTACAGGGATTTGCATGGTTTAGTTTCCAGACATTCTTATCTCCCGATCCCTCTAAACCCTGTTTTGCCACCCTTAGTTTCCGTTTATTAAGGACACACCCGAGTAAATATTTGTGAAAATCCTATCCCTAAAAGACTACTCACTACTCAATGAAGCTCATGTACTCGGGACAGGGGTAAAGTATTGGAACAAACTGGGGTCTAGATGGCCAATGCGAAATTTCCTTCATTCAGATCTCAAGATACCTAAGAAGGAAAATAACTGCTCTTTTTTTTTGTTCTTCGCACAGACATTTGCCCCCCCCAGCCTGTTCTGATACTTTGCCCCTGTCGCGGGTGTTTCGCCAGACCTTCTTTCGACCTCTTCGCGTGAAAACGTGTTTCACCAGATTAAGCGGTAAGGTTCTGGGCACTGGTGCTAATTAGGGTTGCTTAATATTAGTAGACGATCATTTCCTAAATTGGTAGTGATATAAGGCTTGGCTCTCTAGTTAGTTTTATGCCTGCTTATCCGGCCAGTCGCAGAATGCCTCACATCGTCCCTAGCTATTATACTTTACTTAAGTTAATATTTTTTAAACCCTTTCGGTAAACATTTAGAGAGTGATAAATTGAATATAATTGCCGGAACTCTGAAGCGCAGAGGTTATGGTTGTCGAGTTTGATGTCGTGATATGTCCGGTTGGTTGTGTTGATTTTCTAGTTTCCAGGACCGCAGTCTTTAGCGGGGGGCACCATGAAAATACGCCCCGACGAGCAGGGATTAGTAGTAGCTACCGGAAAATTTGGAAAGAGCGCCCCCGGGGAGTGTCCACCCACTCCCGGGGAGGTGTTTTTTTACCAAGCCTGCCTGCCCCAAAGTGGAAACTTTACTCTATCACGAGGATATAATATTCCGAGGAATTAGAGAGATCTTATTCATTTCTACTCTTCATTCGTGGCTGCAAATGATCCTATTTCTCCCACCCAATTTTTAAAGCTCAGTGAGTATACTAAGAACATAACTAACTAAATAGAGAATAGAAACAGAAGACATGCAGAAAGAACTATAAACAAAGAAACATCCAGCGATGGCATTCCCCAAGTTATTGATTGTATAACTCCACTACCGGAGAGGCATTGGTGAGGTTGTCACTGCCCTTGTCGCTGGAGATCATTGCCACCGAAATATCCCGAGCTGATAATGAGGGCGCTTCGAGACGCGTCCTTATATAGGCGAGTGATACTCTGTGTGCTTTGTCTAATCGGCAATGGGTTCTTCTAACTCAGCATAGATTGAGGGGAGGGCACGAGTGATGTTTCATGATTAGAATGATGCTTTCGGAGGTGTATGATTTCAACTTGGGCTAGTACTGGAGGCCCAAGCCATAGGACATACCCCCCCTATAGTCTGCCTGGTCCTAATGGCAAGGCTATAGGATGAGCCTGGAACTCGGTTTTTTGATGATCCCCACTTTTCCAAACTAGCTGCAAATAATCGAGTGCCTATAGTGGGGTCACCGAAACCCTAAACTTGGCCAAACAACGAGACTATGGCTGGAGCATGCCAGAAAGTATCCATGTCTAGTTGCCACCAAATATTAGACGCCGAAAAACAGCGGCTCGAGACCTTCGCCACCAGCGATACCTAACGCAAGAACACAACGGCTAGCTGGGATGAGATGTTGGAAAATAGGTTTCGCACTAATCTATTTCTCCAGCTGACTTTGAAAACCGATCATAAGCGGCAAGGAAGAGTGACTGTATATTGATTCCGGTAATTCAGTTTGTATAATTACAGTATATCTCCCTTCTGAGAAATCACAGGATATCACTCGCAACACACTTCCTTTCGGAAGTGGACTTGACTGTGTGCTAACACCTACTAAATACTGCCCTAATTTCCTAGTCTCTAGCTAAAGGCAATTTAAAAATGGAAAAAAAGCGAGAAAAAAACAGTGGATGGTGTGGCAGCGCTTCTGGGATTAGGCAGTGGCAGTAGTGATGCTAGCTAGGTATAAAGGTGGATGTCGGATGATGGTTGTCGCCTACTCATTCTGAATACTTAATTTGCTCCCGGGTGTTCATATCTCACATTATGATAGCGCAACAAATAAAAACGAGAATCATGGAGCTCACGGCACTGGCCGGGCTGACACCTCCTGATACTTTATAAATTGCCTAATGTTGATGTATTATTGAAATAGAAAAAACGATCAACTCCTAATGCCATTTCCTCCCCCTATAATGAACCACATGCATGAGGCCTGTTTAATACAGCTTTTTAGCCAAAAAATGTTAGTAAGGCTCAGGTAACTATAAACACCGATATCACATACTCGCATTAATAGATCTGGAGGGGTGTTGGATAAGCTTTTACTTACAAATTACCAAACTAGTCCAAGTATCGTAAAAATAGCCCACACTTATTTATTTGGCCAGGTGACTTCGGGCTCTGGTCCTCTCGGCCCCCGCAATGCTCCAGCTCACGTTGCCCCCATATCCTCACTGGATACAGTGTTGTTCTGGTATGAAAAGGTGCTTAAATGGTGACTGCCAAACCGCGCGCCGGAATAGTCATTGTAGATAAAGATTTGATTGGCTCTAGTAAAATCTGCGGATGGGGTCGTGGTGGTTGAGACATTTGGGAGAAGAGTTCTGGGAACTTGGTGTAATTGATTGTGAGACTAAGAACATATTAATATGATTAACATTAAAGAGGGAGGGGCACGCATTAACAAAGTATGAAGGTAATAAAGAGGATACTGCTTTTGAACGACCAGTTCGTGAGTGCCGGTAAGACATAATCGCAAGAAATAAAGTAAGGGCAGCTATAACGAGTCCCACTATCACTACCGGGCTTCTGTCATCACTGTGATCCCCTCCTTGGTTGTCCTTTTGTTCACGTTTGTTGAGTTGTGAAAGTAGATTTTTGATGGGGAATCGTGAGATGGTCGACATGATGGCCCAATATGGTGCAAAGTTGGAATTATACTTTGAGGGATATATGAGTGGTAGGAGGAGGGGTCTCCAATTATTCGGTCGTTTGGGGCGGCCTATCTGGGTATGGTTAGGACTAAGGGTTTTATAATCAGGAGCGTAGTGGGTGCTAGTAGACTGTTATTGAATGGTACAACACATACCAGTAGAAGTTTGATAAGTGTAGGGCCCTTCGATAGCTAGTCGCAGACAACTGTCGGATCAGTCGCCGCCGTCGTAGTCGGGAGGCTGAGCAGCCAAATAATAGGTAGCTGATGGAACCAAATACTGGCAACGTTCGTCCGGACTACCTTGATCCGGTTGAAGCAAAGAATTATGTTTTTGGTTTCTGGAGGAGACATGACTGGGCATCGTGGGCATATTATAAGAACGGTCCTTTACGGGTGGAAGGTTGTGGAGGAGGTAGTTGGGTGGGAGAAAGGACTATGCTGCGTCATAGGGAAAAAGATGGAACAGGAAGTGAAGCGGGAAAATCAGAGGGAAAGAAGGGGAAGAAAAAAGGAGGGGGAGGGAAATTGAATACCAGTGTGAGGCTAGACATTAGCCAGAGCTCTGCGAGAACTACCGTACAGTATCTCCGCGATAGCAACTTTCAAAAGATCTGACACCAACCACATCAGGGATATGCACCAACTAGAAGGCAGAGCCTCTCTCATCCCACCTGCAAAGGACCAGACCAATGCCAAGATGGCGCACACAGACTAGGACAAACCTTGAATTAATACTCGAGTAGAGCCAATGAGAAGCCCGCTAGGGAGATGTTCCTCGAGAGCCTCATTGCTGTCGATGCCGGTTGGCTACTGGACATACAGGAACTGTGGGACCGCACGCGTAATATATCACGTGATCGCCTGCAATAATGTCCTCAAGTAGATAAAAGCTTCAGCCGTCCAATCAAGGAGAGAGGGGTGAGAGAGGAGTTCAACCCAGTCCCTGAAACACCATAAGACATTATTGGCAAATTGGATTAACGGTCACGTGATTTGCTTAGCACTCGGGGGCATGAGATAGTCGTGCCAGGAGAGCAAGGAGTACTACAAGTAGTACTCGAGCATCGTACAGTACTAGTACTCGGGGGTAGCCACAAGTCGGGCACCCCATATACGGTAATTAGGGCTCCCCACCATACAAACCCGTTTTGTGGCTTTTTCCCGCACTCGAGTAGGGTGGACAAAATTCGGGCGCACCCCCAGAATAGGAAATATAAACCCAGACATTTCGTAGCACCGCGCCGTACTTACCCTCGTGCCCGAGTACTCGAGTAGATGTGTATCCTAGTAGTCCCCTTAACTATCCTCTCCGCACCTGGGAAATTCAGCCCAGTTTAGAACCTTCAATACACTATTTGACTAATCGTGATATGAAAGGCTTCCGGCTCTAGAGGCAGCGTATGGTGCCGGCGTCTTAGAATCAACCTCATGACAACCAAATTTTCCCAACTTTTTGATGAACAACAACACCACATGCTATTATTTTACTTATTCCTTCTGTATAATTATTCTAAATCATCCAAAAGACGCACTTAGAGGGCAGATTTTGTTTTAGGCAACTGGTTCTTGATATAATGGGACTTAAAGGGAAGGCAAAATTTGTATCGGCTTGGCGTGCTGGCACTTGTATGGGGGAAGGGGGTTTTAGCTGAGTAATATGAAAGATATTGCCTAAAGTAGTACGGTTACTTACCATACCAGGACTAGTGTCCTGACTCTGGATGGCAGTGATATAAGGTGCTAGTACCGTAGTGCTCAGAATGCCTCAAAATCTGGACTACTTAGGGCGGCTATGACGGAAGCTAGATTACTAGCGTGGATTTACTCCTGGTTTATTAAACCATGTGAAGCTAATTAAGGGACGAAAACTTGAGGGAAACATGCGGAAGACTAGAATACATGAGCATGACCCGAGAAAATAGGAGTGATTGAGACCTGGTGTGAACTCAGAAAAGCTCTGGAGTGAGACCTTACCGAGGTACAAGGAGTAATTTTTGTAGGTTACACAGGGGGTAAGGCTGGCAGACCTCGCTTGTGGAACCTACAAAACTTAGGCTCTATTACCGTATCTCCGCGGGCAGATCAGAAAATAAAAGAGAAACCCTTTTAAACACCATGCATTTTTGTGCATACCTTTCGGATGCCATCCCTGGCCGAGACATTAGACATACCATCCAGAAGGTTTCAGATTGCAACAAAAAGCAAACCATTTCCAGAGTGTCGGCAGCTTCTTTAATTTTTAAATAACCCAAATAATTTTCGAAAAATTGAAAAAATTAAAAGAAAATAACCAAAAACCTCTAGATATTTTCCAATTTTTCTACAATTTTTAGCAATAAGCTGAGACCTAGGTTGAAGTTTTTAGTAATCTTAGAATTCTTGGCATAGATTACTACTCTTAACACACTACTTTTAAGTGAGGACAAATTCACCCACAGAAACCCTTTCTGACTGTAAGAAAAATTAAAAATCTAACCATTAACTAAATTTACCTTTCCTGTTTTCAGCTTATTTTTTGAATTTTTCTTCGCCATTTTATGATGGGTTAAATGTGAAGTAATTCTTTGCAAAGGTTACACTTTTTCGATGGCACATGGTCCGGGCAATGGTATCAGAATGGTTTGCCGCTAAGTGCATGGTATTTAAAAGGTTTACCCCTGCCCTGTCCTTGCCTCTGCTCCACCACACCTTTGACGTTTGGATGGGAATTCATACAAGGGCCAGGCAATAAAAAGTGGTACTGGTACTCGAGTACTCGCGTTCGACATAGCTTTTCTATTGCTGCAGAGTGCTATCTCGAGGGCAACTCCCACCACTTATTCACACTTTTTTTCATTTCATTTTTTCATCTTTCAGCACTTTATTATTACCTTCTCTTAATACCCTCACTTACACACCTCCCCCATACAATAACCATGAGTCTCGTACACCTGGGCAACTCTCTCGGCCGTGTGTTCTCTCTCCGGCTGCCGCCGATCACGGCAAATGCGGAAAACGCTCTCAAGTTCCTCCGGGCTCCCATGGGACATTTCTGCACTTGCAAAAACTACCCCTCCACCCCCTCCCCGCCTTAAACATTGCTTGTCCGCTAATGCGCAGTAAAGATAAAGCACTTACGATACAAGACTTGTCAAGGCCAGCCAGCCACCCAAGAGGTTTCCCAGAGGACCATGCGACTTTAGATCCAGCGGCCTAGTGATGGGTACGATCATGCTCGATCATAAAGTTTTGGTGTGCTCGAGCACGATTTATGCTCCAGCATGGGCCAAATTTTCCGCTCGAGCATGATCGTGCCCATCACTAATCCAGCCGCTCTTAAACTGTAAAAAAAAAACAATGCAAGGTCAAGACATTGCTGTACAAGTATTATCTCGACTGCAGCTTTCGTGGAGCCTCTTATCGGTGATTCTCGTACTTCCAAATAATTACTTCTCACGTCCTCTGGCCTTGGACATTACTTTTCTCTAACCCGAGAGCACTGTTTCTACAAATATATAACTCTTTTCTCTCAAGCACTGAAGTTTTCATAAGGGCCCCGGTTCCGGCGACACTCCAACAAACCATCCCCAAACAAATCGACTCATTGGAATCTCTTTTGCCTACGAGCACCTGCTACCCTCTATCCCCTTAAAGTATAATATCACTAGCTCTCTCAACGCCGCATCGTATTACGCCATCATGCCAGCAATCTCATAGTTTCCCGTCAAAGACCTGCTATCGCGGCTCAGCAAACGTGAAGAAACAGAAAATAAAAGTGATAACAGTGATGATAGAAGCCCGGCAGTGATAGTGGGGCTCGTTATAGCTAGCCTTACTCTACTTCTTGGGACTACGTCTTACCGATGCTCACGATTTGCTCAATATCCTCCTTATTACCTTGGTACTTTGTTAATGCATGCCTACCCCCCCTCTTTACCATTAATCATGTTAACACACTCTTAGTCTCACAATCTATCACAGCAAGTTCCTAGAACTCTTCCCTAAACAACTCAACCACTATCCCGCTGGCGGATTTTCCTAGAGCTGGTCAAGTCTTTATCTATAACGACTGTTCCAACACCCAATTTTCTAGTACCCATTTAAGCACCTTTCATGTAAGAATAATAGTATCTTGAGAGGGGGAGATGTGGGGGAGACATGAGCTACCGTATCATGGGAGCTAAAGGACCGAAGCCTCCAGTCACTTGGCCATGTGCATAGCCATAGGCTTCTGTACCGCACTTGAGCTACTTTTATAATCTACAAGTAGAAGTTTATATGACATTTTCAGCTTAAAGGCTTTACGAAATAGGTCCGATTGGTTCACCTTTCAGTCATTTTTTGGATAATATTTCATTGCAGTTCTGATCGGAATACTCACTCTATTTCTCTATTGCTTAAAATTCGGTTTTTCCCTCCTTGTAGGTGTTTTCCAAACCTTTCTTTGCAAAAATAGCTCAATAAGAAATTAATACAAGAAAATACTTCCTACTGATACTGCTTGTTGTGCGCACACTAAGTTAGTGTATGATGCCTTAGATTTTGGTGTGTTCATCGATCGGCACCGAAACTAAATGGGGATGGGAGGCGGGAGCTCGCGGTAAGTGAGGGGCAACCCATTGGCACTTTCCCCCTTTAAGGCTCATCTCCAACCCTGCGACATCTCTTCGAATGGCAACGTTCACAGAAAGCTTCTGATTGGGGTGAGATCCGCCGCAACTACCGTACTGGTATTCCCTCACACCCGGGTGCCACATCTCCAGCCAGCAGCAACCAACCTAGAACCGTGTCAGGCGGTATGTCGCTTTACCAGGTACGCTGGGAGCCTGGGAGCTCAGATGATGCATGCTAAGTGCTGATTCAGATGTCACACCGAGATAACCTACGAACTACAAACCCGTATCTCTGCCCCCCAAAAAATCAATATCCCGTTGGTTTGGGGTAACTCTCAGAGGGTGATCGGGGATGCCTTCCTCAAGATCTATTCATGTGGGGTTGATAGGGATTTCTTAGTACTCAAACATACACACTCTTCGAACCCAATCTCACGACATACTTGCAGAAGTGACATACCGCCTGGCACGATTCTACGATTACCCAACCCGACTCTCTGAGAAAATAGAGTTAGTACTTAGGTGACCAATGATGAAAGGGTGGTTTAGTGATAGGTGGCCACGTTTACTGCCCAGTTATGTCATTTTTGACTGGGCGCTACTTTTTTACATGAAAGTATGCTAAAAAAAAAAAAGGAAAGGATTCTCTTTTGCTTTTCAATCCTGCAACTTTTCTTTTTTTAGCTTTTCGTCTTTTCATTTTGCTACCCCGTCTACCCATAATGAAGCACTTGCACCTGCGTATACCTAGGAGCCGAGTCCTGCTACCACTTAGCAAGACAGATTCAACATGAAGCCATATCGAATAAGGCTAGGCTACCAATCCCCGGGTTCCCGTAGGGCAGATTTTTTTGTTTCTCCTGCCCTAATAAAAACTTTTCGACGAGAACTCATTGCGACGGGGAATCAAGTTCATAGGCTCTCGCTAATTGTGCAGGTACTATATCAACCAGTCTTGACGCTTTAACCACTCCGCCAACTACGTATTTCGCGCGGTGTTACCGTGGGAACGAGCGCCTATCCTACCAGCTAGCGAGGTAGGTCTAGACCATCATATTTTTCGCTTATAGTTTAGGACAACGATATTTCATTATTACGCACTGAGTAGGAGTAGATAAGTTAGATCCTCAAGAGGAGAATGGTTATTGGCTGGTGAGTGCTATGAGATACAAAATCCCTTCGGATGCGAAGGTGCAATCACAGATGGAATATTAATGGCTAGAAAGGTGAAGCATGCTTAGTGATGAGCAAGATAGTGTTAAGAGGGAGTTACAGAACACGGATGTGCGGCTGAAGACCGTTGAGAACCAGTACCATATTGTTCTAGGCAATGGAGATCAGCGGTGCTGTGTGAGGTCTTCATTTTGGGGTTCGCTTACCGAACTGTGCAACCGTTGGAATGACGTAGTTTTCACGCTCTCCCGGTGGCTTGGCTGGAGTTTGCTTCAGCACAAGGTTTCTGCAGCCTTACTTTAACACAAACACACCTCCGCACCTCTTCAGCTTCCACTGACATCAAAGCCTACTCTCCCAGAAACTCCTTCAGCACAAGCAATAGACGGTGAGACATGGCTCAATATACTATCAACGGTGGTAACAACTTCTTCAATAATACAAACTCTTTGTCCAATGAGGTGGAAAACTGGGGTGTTTCCGGTGATGGCTCTCGGCTCTTATCTTGGCTATCACCCTTGGAGCTAAAGCTACGGCATCGGGACATTTAGGAGCGCCGTATCAACGAGATCGGTGAATGGCTTGTACAGAGTGAGGAGTTTAGGAAGTGGAGTGGATTGGGAGAGGAAGTTGAAGGCGCTAGGCCTATCCTCTTTTGCTATGGGGATCCGGGGGTTGGCAAGACATTTATCAGGTAAGAGAGATTATTCTCCGAAGAGAGGGGAAAAGTCAGCCTGTACTAACAAGCTGTGGGGGCAGTTCGCTAGTAGTAGACACGTTGTGCGATCAGGCCAGAGGGTGTAACACTGCAGTTGCATGTTTTTACTTTGACTCGGCAGCTGGGAAAGAAGAGATTGCAACCGATATGCTAGGTTCCCTGCTAAAACAGATAGTTAGCGGGATGGAAAGGATTCCGGAGGAAATATCACAGTCCTTTCAAGAGCATAAAATGGCCATTGGTGGACGCCGGCCGCAGCTATTTGAGATCGTGAAAATGTTGCAGCTCATCACATCTTCACAGCCTACATTTATATGTATTGACGGTCTGGATGAATGTGCAGGAGCGCAGCAGGCCAGGGTACTTGGTGCCCTCAAGCAAATCCTGGAGAAGTCCCCAGGTACCCGAATTTTCGTGACTGGAAGGTTCCATATCCGGGCTGACTTCGAAAACGCTCTTGCTGGGCAAGTGATATGTGTGTCCATCGTTCCTACTAAAGGTGATATCATCGGATACCTTCGTGCTAGGCTAGGAGAAGACGACGTACCAGATTCCATGGACGAGAGTCTTGAGGCGGAAATTCTAGAGAATATTCCCCGAAGGTTATCAGAACTGTAATTAGGAACAATGATGCTAATAATTTCACCCTACATTATCGGCTAATACATATATTTAGATTTGTACTCGTTTCCTCAAATACCGACGCCATCTTGCAAGAATCAACAATATATCGAAGACGAGAAAGGCTCAGAAAAATCACAGAGGGATCGGAGTTGGGAGATGCTTATGGCACCATGATCGGAAGGATAAAGGCCCAGGGTAAGGGTAAATCGACACTTGGGATGGCAGCTTTGATGTGGATCAGTCATGCAGAGCGGCCTTTGAGGGAGGAAGAGCTCCGCTACGCCCTAGCAGTCCAGCCAGGCTCCACAGATTTCGATTCCAGCAACGTCCCTTCGATGGCGACAGTGGTGGGATGTTGTCAAGGGCTTATCATCATAGATAAGGAGGCGTCAACCGTAAGACTGATCCATTTTACTCTCCAAGAGTATCTTTCCACTTCTCCCGATATTTTCTCCAAATCTCACTCAGCAATGGCAGAGATCTGCCTCACATATTTGAATTCTAAACAGGTCAGAGAGCTTTCAGCCGATTGCACCTCCGGCATCGTTGATACACCCTTCTTAAAATATTGTTCTCTATACTGGGGAGTCCACGCGAAAAAGGAACTCTCGGACAATGCAAGATTACTTTCGCTCGAGCTGCTTCGGGGGTATGATGGCCACATATCCGCCAAATTGCTCCTAGAACAAGTGGAGCTAGGCCCCAAGGATTCTAGTACTTTTTCCCCGTTCAGTGGGCTGCACTGTGCATCGTTCTTCGGAATTAGTGAGGTAGTAGAGGCCTTGATAGAAATGAAATGTTATGATATCAGCGCGGACGATTTTGGGGGGCATACTTCACTTGCATGGGCCCCTCACAACGGACACGATGAGGTGGTAGAAATGCTACTGGAGCTAGGAGAAATCAATCCCAACAAGCCAAGCAATTACGGCCAGACACCTCTCTCTCGTGCCGCTCAGAATGGACATGAGGGAGTAGTAAAATTGCTCCTTGAGCGGGAAGAGGTTAACCCGGACGAGATATGCAGTGTCGGCAAAACGCCACTCTCGCGTGCCGCTGAGAATGGACATGCGGGAGTAGTAAAAATACTGCTTGGGCGGAGAGAAGTCAAACCCGATAAGCCAGATAATTCAGGCCGAACACCGCTCGCGCATGCGGCTGAAGAGGGATATGAGGAAGTAGCGAAAATGCTACTGGAGAGGGAAGAGGTCAGTCCCGATAAACCAGATGGTAGATGCTGGACACCGCTCTTATACGCCGCTACGGAGGGGCATGAAGGAATAGTGAAAATATTACTCTTGCATAAAGGAGTCAACCCCAACAAGCCCGATGATGAGGGCCGAACACCGCTCGCATGTGCGGCTGGCGGAGGATATGAGGGAGTAGTGGATATTTTACTCGGGCGGGAGGAGGTGGATCCCGACAAGTCAGATGGTGATGGCTGGACACCCCTCATATTTGCCGCTGTGAGCGGGCATGATGGAATAGTGAAAAGACTACTCTTGCGGAAAGAGGTCAACCCTAGTAGAGCAGATAGTACCGGCCAAACGCCAATTTCCATTGCTGCTTGGTTTGGACATGAGAAAGTGGTGAAAATACTACTTGGGCACGCAGGGGTCTGCCCTGAGAGGCCGGATGAGGACGGCCAAACACCGCTCTGGTATGCTGCCAAGAAGGGCCATGCGGGGGTTGTAAGAATACTGCTCGGACAGGATGGAGTTAACCCCGACAAGTCTAATAAGCGCGGCCGAACGCCTCTATCTTTGGCCTCCGAGAAGGGCCATGCGGAGGTGGTAAAACTACTGCTCGGGAGGGAAGAGGTCAACCCTCATAGGCCCGATAATGACTGCCAAACACCGCTCATGTTCGCAGATAGGTATGGCCATAAGGAAGTGATGGCGCTACTACGTCCTCGCCAAAAGGTATCTCACAAGGCTGTTTGAGGGCCCCAGGTTACGACCTCATTGAAATCACCCCTTCCTTCCCTTTCTCACGATGTTGCTCATAGAGGTTGCCTTGGGATAGCATTCTTCATAGGCGAATGAAATCCCCTAAGATAGGAAATGCAAATATTTGTTATTACCTCGTCTGAAGCCCATTTCCAACATAGTTGAGTGATAATTTACAGACTTCTGTTTTCAAAGTACAATTGAGTCTGGTCTGTGGGGAGAAATAGTCGTATTGCTGTGACAAGGCTCAGTTATCCCATGTAGTTTTGTTTTCCTCTCATCGTATTTAGTTTTCTCTGCCCGTAAACTATTGCCTGGACCTTACTCTCCTTTCTTCCTTTCCTCTCCCTCCCATCCGCCCTCTTCGGCTATAAACGAATTGCATGGACGCTGTTCCCTCAGAAAAGGAACACGATATTATTACAGGTGCACTGCGATTCTGAGGTCCCTGTGGCGGCTGAGAAAAAATATAGACACAGCGCATACCGATCACCCCACGTGACATTGTAATTAATCCGTAGGACCGGAATAACTAAAGATCGCACAAGGACGTTGCAGTTGCCTTTGCTGGCAAGATTCAGCACATTTTCCTTTTTTTTGTCTTAAGCTCGGGCTCTCACCACAGGGGATTTCCGACATTTTAGCCCGATGGCCTGTCGCTTGCCAGTGCTTTTTTCCTTTTTCTTCACTGGAGCCTTAGGCGGCTGCCACTAAAAAAAAGTGCATGTGTTGTGCAAGGCATGACGTTGTCTACGGTCACCTATCATAACTCGAAGTATCCGGAAGATCAAGAGTGCGTAGACGCGTTGCAAGAAAGTTTAATCTCATCAAATCCAGTTCGCGATGCCTCATGGAAAGATCCTTTCCACTCGACTAAAGTAGCTACTGTCGCCCTTCATATCTATCTTTCTTTAGTGGAAAATAACTAGCCCAAACTCACTGCGACAAATGGGAAAAACAAATCTTGGCGAGAAGCACGTGGGGCAGACATGGGTGTTATAAAAAGATACATTACTTGCTAGGGGCGAAAGATTCGAAAAAAGAGGGATTCGTAAAATAACTTAACCTAGATGTATCACAAATGAATGACTCATATTTTCGGAAACTGCCTGCCCGAGATAAACAAATTACACCTCCTTACGCCATAGGAGTTAAGGCAGAAATTATATAAGGAAGGATCCTTCCCGTGCCCCCTCTACCCCGGCACCGAGCCCTACATTACATCCTAAAGATATCTTATATCTGGAATCCGTACTACACTCAAAGCCAAAATGATAGACGGCGTAAGTCCCCCCCTCTCCTCTTCCACCAATCCTTCACAATATTTCAAGAAACCACATTGACTGACTTTGCCTCCACCCATATGCTAGCTGATTGGCCTTTACATATGTCTAAATATCCTTTTCATTGGTCACGGTGCCCGGCTGCTAATGGCGAAGCCAAAGCAATCTGGAGATTTATGAGAATTTTGTGGATGCAGTAGAAGCTGTAAATATTGTGGCTTGCCGCACTGGCAGCGCAAAAATTTGATTTTTTCTCGCAACGCCAACTGTGTACTGTACATTCAAGGAACAAGCTAGGAGTGGTTAGAAAAGAGTTGGCAGAAGGAGGAAAGGAGGGAACGGAAAAGAGGGAAAAAGAGGAGCCAACAAATATCTCCGACTTTGTCAAAAATGCAAAACAAAGCCACCTGCAGCATCTCCACATTGCCGGAAGCTGGGTGCTATTGGGTTACGGGTCTCGGCGAATTACAAAAAGAGCATATCGCTCCTTGTTCCCGTGGGGCTTCGAGGAGCTACGCAGTAGAATAGTGCTGTTATAATATTCATGACTTACGGTTATCTCACCCAAGGCATTACGTCCGGCTCCCTAGCTAGGGGCCATGAGGAACGCTGTCCAAACCCCCAAGTAAAACCTTAACAAATAGCCGAGTGATATCCTATGACCCCAATATACATCCCGGCCCAAAAAAGACGGGTATAATACAACCTGAAAGTGCCGGCTCCCCCGGAAATAACATGAATGCCAAAACAAAAGAAGATAGCACCTTATCTCCTCGCCTCTCCCATAAGAGCAAACCCCGATCCCCATTCTACAGCTTTCGTCACCCAACTTCCCCCGCGCCCCCTGCTCTCCGCAACTCCCTAGAATCGATGTCAAGGCCCTGGACTAACTCCTGTACTTTATCAGGTTGCGTGGTAGTCACGACGGCGGAGAAGGTAGCCCCGAGGCTAACTCCATTTGTAAAGCACGCTACTACATCAATTGATATCGCTTCCCCCCTTATGAAGATACCCCCCTTATGAAGATAGCGATGCCATAGGCGAGGTAGGAGTTCCTCTCTTTGAAAAGGTATCTGCTGTTCTGCTGTGCAATGAGTATGTCACTTCCTGCCGGTTGTCCGGACGCATTGGAGCTGAGGAGGCTGAGAGTGGTGTCCCGCGACAGCTCTTCTATCCCCAAGCGAGTAATCCTACAGTATATTTGAGTTGTTCGGATGGTTAGTTATATTCGTACCTACGAAATCGGAGGTGCCGGTCAGTTATTTCGGGAGAATTTTAGTATGTCATGAATGACCGAACCTACCGCCCCGGTTGCTTGTGATGTTCCTGACTAATATATCTCCCTATCAGCAAAGTCAGGGCTAGTCGAGTGAGATATTGTGAATAGTGGAACTGAGTTGGACCTGGAGTTTGTAAACTAGAGGTAGGGAATCCCCCTGTGGGCATACGATATTCTAGTTGCGTTATTACGAAAACTTATGGCTTAGAAAAAAAGACTACAATCTTCTGCCCGGTGATCAAACTAGCAAGGGAGAGCTTGCTAGACTAGTATCAGAGCTTCAGCCATGACAGTATAAGCATACTAGGTGCGTGGTGGATGATTCGCTAAGCGTAGATCAATCTTGGCAGGTTTATCAATATCAAGGAGTAACTTATACAGAGATTCTTGTCTACTATATTTGTGTCTCTAGGCTTTCCGGAGCTCACGAGAAATCTATCACCCGTACCTGATAGTGCCTAAAGATCTAGGCTTGGGAGATAGGATTTGGGACAGAGGGGAGAAAGGGGTTTCGATATCCCTGAGATAGTGACAATTCTCCCAATACCGGTTGTATAGCGCCACGATCAACAATCAAAGATCTGAATAGTTTTTCGTTTGGCCTGCCCCCCCGGCTTGAACTGCTGGTATATCTGCAGGACCCCCGGCTCGACTGTGTGGAAAAAGTCACAGCCTGACTCCTGCAAACCAATAAACTTTAGAGTTTAGTGGGACCGGAGAATATAATTCTGAACATGGTTCTTTTTCCCTTTTAGCCTGGAATCCGGGTGCTGGTAATGTAAGTTTGGCACTAGTACTGGTACATTCAAAAGAAGACTCTTGTCCTTACTTTTCTCAGAACCGCAAAGAAAAGCAAATCATAAATCTGTGGCCCGGACTAAATATTCCAGGCTCTTGACTTCAGTGCCCTTGTAGGCTTCTACTCCGCCGATTTGTGCTCCAGTGCACTAGCTTAATGCTAGACTATAGGATACAGTCATGCTCTGCTAAGAGAACAGCCGGGGGAGGTGCGGGGCAGGGGAGGATGGGACGAGTGATGCTTCATGATATACATCTGTCCATCTCTACTCCGAAATCTGGCCAAACAAATGAAATGAATGACCCGGATAGAGATCTCAGAGTCTAATTCGCTGGTGTGCCTTCTTATCAGGAATTAATCTTGGAGTTTATCTACTACTTCTGCTAAAGACATGTTTTGGCGCGTTCCACAACACAAACGAGCATTGTTGGGCCGTAGCACTATCTGCCCCAACTCTCTAGGATGGTGAAGCACCCATTGATATGGGGTGCCAAACCGAATGGGTTTACGAGCGATGGATAAATAAGGTCGTACACCACCGTGAGGCGTACATTTTGTTCGCATAATATGAAGGGCGGCGGGAGGGGCATCCGCTCACCCAACAAGGGGCGGCCTATGGCCTACAGTCCATCCCGCCCTACCTCCAAGACGGACGGACTGGACCATTGGGAGCACTACTTCAGTGTAATAGGCAAAGGAGAAGCTGGGACCATTAGTAAACAATTTTAAATAACTCTAAATAGAGAGCGGGAAAGAGGAAAGGGAACAAAAATGCACCAGAATATTTCCCATACCAAGTGTTTCAGCATGAATTGGTAGCAACTGCAGCAGGCCTAGGAGGCTTAATTCCAACTTAGAAGTGTGAGGTTATTCTTCCTGTCTTGTTATCCCCGATATAAAGTTGACAAAATTCACCAAGTTGCTTGAGTGCGCGAAGAGGCAGACTAAATTAGCGCTCACTGTTCAAGTTCCCGCCGTTTCTATTCTCACAGTGTTATCATGGCTTTAGCCAAGCATATTCAAAACTACTTCATTAGTCACTAGTTACTAGTTGGCTATTCTGCAATCACTAGGACCTATGTCCAGTGACTGTATAGACCTCTTTTCTCACGAAATCATAAAATATCACTCGTAGAACACCCTTTGAAAGTAGAGCTGACTTTTACCAACACCAAACACAGTGAAATATTGTCCCAGTTTCCTAATCCTATTTAGTCCACATACCCGGGCAAGTCACCTTTTAGAGTGGGCCTAGCTTGTGTCTTACCCTTGCCCTCCAAATGCTTGTGACAACAGCAGCCCATTGTCAACAATCGGGTCTTTTCATCAACCATCAACAGGTGAAAGGTAGTGCAAGTTCTGGTAGGAAAAATAAAAGATGTCTATTCCATAAGATAATCTCTAGGCAAAAGAGATGTAAAAAAGAAAAAACCAGCGAGAAAAAAAGAGGGATGGTGTAACAGTGGTTCCGGGATTAGGTGGTGGCAGTAGTAGTACTAGCGAGGCATCCCCTGCAGTGTTGATAGTGCCGAATTTCCCTACATGGCGCTAAAATGCAAACTAAAAAACTAGCTTCGCACTTTTCTAGAAATGTTAATCGAGTGATATCAAAAGTATTTCAGGTCAAATTATGATGCAGATCTTTTTCCATTAACAGGCCCACTAAACCTGATATGAGAGTGGTGCTAAAGAGGTGCTACTGAAATTAGCGCATTTCTTTGATTGGCAGATTCAACCTCACAGAAGTGTACTCCGGATATTAGTTAGTAAATACAATGCCCCTCTTGAAAGTTACCGAACAGTTAATTTAGGTTAACCCGCAAAATAAACCCTGCTTTGTACGAAACTCTATCCCTGTGCCTTGTATCGACTGGTGCATTACCTCACAACTACCGGTAGCACGATGTAGGGAAATTCAGCGCTATCAACACTGCAGGGGATAACGGTGGATGTCGGATGATGGTTGTCGCCTACTCATTCCGAATGCTTAGCTCGTCCCCACCGTAAATCCTCGGGCGCTAGAAATTTATAATGTATTTGGGCACTTTGCTCCAAGATAGGCATGACCAAGCTGATACGTGTGTAAATTTCCTAGTACTGATGTATCATTGAAACAGAGAAAACGATCAACTCCTAATGTCATCTTCTCCCCCTATAACGAACCACATGGACGAGACCTGCTTGATATACTAAAAATATTAATAGGATTCAGGTAACTAAATACCGAATTCACATATTCGCATCAATAAATCTAAAGGAACGGTGCTGCATAAGCCTCTACTTACAATTTCCAAACCAGTCAAGTACCGTAAAATAGCCCACACTTATTTATATGGCCCGCAATTCTCCAGCTCACTTTACCCTCGTATCTCCACTCGAGACAGTGTTGTTCCGGTATGAAAAGGTGTTCAAGTGGGGACCGCCAAAACGTGCGTTAGAATAGTCATTTTAGAAAAAGACTTGATTGGCTCTAGTAAAATCTGTGGATGGGGTGGTTGTTGAGAGGTTTGGGAGAGGTTTGGGAGAAGGGCTCTGGGAACTTGGTGTAATGCATTGCGAGACTAATAGCATGTTAATACGATTACCAATAAAAAAGGGGAGGCACGCATTGACGAAGTGTGAAAGTGATAAAGAGGACACTCCCTGTGAACGACCAAATCGTGAGTGCCGGTAAGACATAATCGCGAGAAATAAAGTAAGAGCAGCTATAACGAGTCCCACTATCACTACTGGGCTTCTGTCATCACTGTGATCCCCCCCCTAGTTGTCCTTTTGTTCACGTTTCTTGAGTTGTGAAAGTAGATTTTTGACGGGGAGCCGTGAGATAGCCGACATGATAGCTCAATATAATGTAAGGTTGAAAGATCCAGTGATAATATACTTTGAGCGTATAGAAAATGGTGGGCGGCGGTAGAAGAAGAGGTCTCCAATTAGTCGATCGTTGGGGATGGCCTGTCTAGGCGTGGTTGGAACTAAGGATTTTATAGTCGGAAGCGCGATGGGAGATAGTGGACTGTTATTGGTACAACACATACTAGTGGAAGTTTGCTAAGTGTAGGACTCTTCGACAGTTAATCATAGAGTCCCGTCGGATAAGTCGCCGTCGCCATAGTTGGGAGACTGAGCAGCGAAATACTAGGCAGCTAATGGAGCCAAATACTGGCAACGTTCGCCCGAACTACCTTGTCCCGGTTGAAGCAAGGAATTCCGTATTTGGTTTTTTGAGGAGACATGGCTCCACACCGTGGGCGTATTAGATGTGGATGAAAGGTCCCTCACGGTCGGAAGCTGGGTGGAGGAGACAGGTGGGAGGAGAAACTGCGTCATCAAGCAAGTCGGCCGGAAGGTCAAAGGGAGAGGGGAAAAGGGAAAGCGAGAGGAAGAGGGGAAGAAAAGAGAGGGGAAAAAAGGAAAAAGGGAAAAAGGGAAACTAATCATAGCCACTGCTGCAGAGTTAGTCCGTGAACACTGCTGTAACGGCATTGGTCAAGTTGCCCTGTCATACTGAATTACCTCTCTTTTTTCTCGAGGGGAGCTAAATTTACAAGTGCAAATAGCCGAGAGTCTGATTCGTGCTGCGCCCAAGAGATGTTAAGAAAATGGAAAGTATTCCGAATGGATGCCAAGGCCGGCTACTGGCTCGCGACCATTGAGCACTCTCCAGAGAGCGCCCGCCAGGTCAACGTGACTTATCACCTCAACGTGAGCTCTGCTCTGGATAATATTTAGAGTGAATTAAATATAAAATTGCATCCTTATGATATTATTATGAGATTCTAGTTTACATTTATTTTGCGCTGCTTGATATGTCGCTTCATACCTTTGAACGTCGGGTAGAAAGGGCGTTTGGCAGAGTGGGACTCATGTTGAGGTGAAACTCACGTTGAGCTGGAGAGTGCTCAATGGTCGCGAGCCGGTGGCCGACCTTGGTACGAGTAACTGGAAATTGGGGATCTGGAAGGTACAAGTACAGTACTGTATAGTATGGAAATATACCGTATTATTAGGGTTGTAGACTGAGACACATTCCACCAATTTCTTGGGCGCACCAACCGACTATTAAGGGATTGGGGATATTTTTGCACAGTTAATTTAGGTTAACCCCGGAAGAAATAACCCCAGTCCTGTACTCGTGCACTCGCTTATGGTCATAGAGGCGGGAAAAAAGTTCGGCAAGATCGTGCGGGGTACCTGTGGTTAGCCAGTTTGCATCAGTGGAAAAATTCTGTCCTAAGACGACACCAGAAGTCTGGATTGAAGGAGAGGTATCTTTAAGTATTAGTATGCAGTTCAATGTATTTGTTTATATGAGCTCCTTAAAAGGTCTATTCCAAAAGCCTTGATTCCTTCTCCTTTAGTCTCAACTTAACCTTATAATATTAATAAAAATTCATAGATTTAGGCCCTGTTCGGCATGTACCAATAAAAAAATATCGCAATAAAAGTTGAAAATGGCATATATGCTAATAAAAAAATTCAGAGGTGAAAAAATATATAGGTGTTCGGCAAATATACAACAGCTGTGGGAATAAACAAGAAATAGGGTTTCTCTCATATGAAATATTTGTCGTAATCTAGCCCTACTGTAAATATATAGAATAAAAATTTATACACACAATAAAAAAATATCATGGTTTAATACCCCATGCCGAACACACCCCTATATAAAAACTTTAATATGCCAAAATTTATGCCATAAAAATCACTTTTATGCTATAAAAGTGACATGCCGAACAGGGCCTTAGAATCACAGACGAACACACAGCACTCGAGTACAACCGCCCAAAGTTAATGGCATCCTACTTGTATCACCCTAGTATTTTCCACTCTTCCTGCTCAATCGCCACCCTAACCCTTGTACCACCACCCAAAATTTTCCGCCTTTAATGGCCATGCGCGGGTATGATACGAAAATATCCCCCTGTCCTTGTACAAGTAAAGTCTTAGCTGCATCTGGACCCCAGCCAGTTATTAGAAGTTTTCAGGGACAAACCTTAGTATCCAAGCACAGCCTATCCAGCCTCGCGCACTCACATATCCTTTCTGTAAGTCTGATATCCGGAGGTTTAACACTAACTGCATTAGGGATATGCACCAACCAAAAGATAGGGTCACTTTCATCCCTCCTGCAAACGATGCGACCGGTGCCGAGCTCACAAAGAAACGAACATTTTGGTGTAGGAATCAGATCAATACTGGTAGACCCGATGAGGGTCGATTCCACCCCAGTTTGAAAGCTCAGTTGTCGTCGGCGTCGGCTCTACACTGGATTTAGCACTGCACAGTATGGGGTGCGGCAATGATTCACCGACCACACCAAAACAGTGCGGAGAGAGAGAAAAGAGCATATGGCTATCCCCTCGGCAGCCGGGTTATTCGGCTCAATTTATAATGTTGAATATTACTCGAGTACCTTATTTGACTAATTGTTATATAAAAGGCTCCCGGCTTCGGAAGCAGCGTAGTTATATGAGTTAAACAAACAATCAATCAGAAGCAGCGTAGTGCTCAGAATGCCGCAAAATATGAGAGCGGCTATGATGGAAGCCAGATTGCAGGCGTAAATTTGCTCCTGATTACTCAGCCATGCCGTTATTAGACTGTATTCAAAATTCTAGACCGGGCTCCTGCTGGGGCAGCAGATGGGATAGAATGGCTTGCGGGCAAATACCCCGGTCGGTCGATCACGGTTGGGAAGAAAGTCTACCATACCGCAGTGGACTCGAAGTTTTGCCCACCCTGTTGGGGTTCTTCATACCGGGAACTTGTATGAGGAAAATTACTTTCCTTTCTGAGCTAATCCTCACTAAAACAGTCAGTGTCGATGGGTTAGCCACTGATACTGAGTTGCTTGTTCCAGGAGTACCGGTATTAGAGCGGGAGAACGGATGAGTGTCAACCAGATTGATAGGAGGATCAGTGGTATTTCTCTGGATAGTAACATTCTCAGCCAGCTTCTGGATCTTGAGACTTACTGCGACACCAGTACCGGGATTTCATTATTGCCCGGATCGCACATCTTCCACCACCGATGGTCGCCACACTAGTGCTATCATTTCCCCACTAGGGTTGCTTTTTCGGATGGGAGTGCGCCAGGGAGGAAGGAAGGGAGTTTTTCTCCCTGCCCTCTGCATCTCTTCCCCCGCTACCTGGTTGAAATACGAAACTTGCTCCCATGTAGCTGAGAGCCTGTTTGGAAAAAACGGAAGGGGGGGCAACCATTTCGTTTTGTGTCTATTTTACCTCCGGAAACGGTGGTTCAGAATTTTGGAGCCCAAGGAAACGGTTATTTGCAAGGAGCAAAGGAAAGGAATTGTTCGGAGTTGGGTACCACGTCCTCACCGGATTGATTTGACCCGCACCCTTGTTGAAGAAGGGCGAATTCTATGGGGCAAATAACTCGTCGTGGGCTGGCCCCCTGCGGATTCCGCAGGCGTTGGTCACTTCTCGGCATCTTAACCACTGCGCCAGCTATTTCACACTGTGATACCGTGGGAACTCGCTGGCGAAGTGGGCTTGGACTATCATCCTTTCCGCTTAGGGTTTGGGGTAATGATATTGTATTACAGGTTACAGGCAAGAAGAATCCGAACACATCTGTCCAAGACGGGGTGAGGATGACAGAGACGAGACCGTCTGGTCCTTGGATGGGACGGACTGCCTTAGCACCGCCCAACAAACTCACCTCCAATCACCAAATACTTCTGTTCGTCACCCCCCCCTTTTCTTTGTGCCTCACGGTGGTGAAGACTTCGACTGAGCCAACCAGAAAAAGCCAAAGTGGAGGGTTACAACTTTCTTCTAGACCCCATAGCCACATTATCTCCCTGCGAGAAAATGACCGCTTTCCTTCCTCAGCCTATCCTCACTCAAAAGGTCAGCTTGAGGAATTGGAAGCTATGTCTGAGTTGTTCTATTGCGCCCGCTCTCCGAAAAACCGATCCTGTGGAGCACCCGTTGTTGATTCTTGCACTTCCCAAAGTTGATTCTTGATGCCTAGCATCCCAGTGTCCAGCCCCCCGCTAGATGTGGACATCACTTGTCCATTGCTAGGCAGCACTAAACTCCCCTGTCAAAAGTATTGTCCCAAATCCTGTTTTCCCGCCAGAGTTGGTATATTCGTTAACCGAAATAATAATAAAATAAAGCTAGTCAAAATTAGAAAAAAATTATTATAAGCAGATATTTATAAGGAGAATCTGTTTCTGATTTTTATTTATTTTATCTATTCATTTCACAAGGTTTTGTATCCATTTCTATACAATGGTCAAGGGGAATGCCAAGCCCACATACAAATTTGAGGGCTTGACACTAACTTTGGCGGGGATTCACTTTCCATCACACTATCCCTAGGTAAATCCAGGTGCAACTCATGCAAATATAGAGTGTTTATGATTTTTATTATATAGGAAAGTAATCCTTGTAAGGAGGAATTTATATAAATTTTCTATATCCCTTTAAGATATTTTATTATGTAGAAATGGGCTAGTTAATTACCCATGTTTAGGCACTTTTTGGTGGGGTTTTGGAAAGTCATTTTATCACCCACTGCAGCTTTTCACGGCTGCAGCTTTTCAACTTCATGGCGCCCTCCTATTGGCCACTTTTGCACGAGCAAAACAGTACCATGACATCTGACTTGGGTTGGGCATTTCTCGCCCATCGCTGCGTGGTAAGTTAAGTTATTATGCAGAGGCAACTTTTCAAGTTCATGGGGCACCCTCCTATTGGCCATTTTTCGCACGATCAAACCCTTACCTTGACATCTGACTTGGGTTGGGCATTTCTCGCCCATCGCTACGTGGTAAGTTAAGTTATTATGCAGAGGCAACTTTTCAAGTTCATGGGGCACCCTCCTATTGGCTATTTTCGCACGATCAAACCCTCACCTTGACATCCGGCTTGGGTTGGGAACTTCTCGCCCGTCGCTGCGTGGTAAGTCAATATGCAGAGGCAGATTTTCAAGTTCATGGGGCGCCCTCCCATTGGCCAATTTCGCACGAGCAAACCCTTACCATGACATCCGACTTGGGCGAGAGATTGCTTGCCCGTTGCTTTGTGGTACTATCTCGGCTGCAGCTTTCGTGGAGCCTCCCGTTGGTGGTTCTCGCACTTCTGACCAATTACTTCTCACTCCCCCTAGCTATAAACATCACTTGTCTCCAACTCGGGAGAACTGTGTCTACAGCTATAAAACTAAGGCCCCGGTTCCAGCGACGCCCCAACAGACTATCCCCAAACAATCGACTCATTGAAAGCTTTCTTACGAGAACCTGTTACCCTATACCCTCAAAGTATAATATCAACAAGTCTATCAACTTCGCATCATATTACGCCATCATGCCAGCCACCTCACGGCTTCCAGTCAAAGACCTGCTATCGCAGCTCAGCAAACGTGAAGAAACAAAAAATAAAGGAGGAGGAAGTAGTGATGACAGAAGCCCGGCAGTGATATTGGGACTCGTTATAGCTGCCCTTACTTTACTCCTTGGGATTATATCTTACCGACGCTCACGATTGGGTCGTTCAGTGTCCTCCTTATTACCTTCGCACTTCGTCAATGTATGCCCATCCTCCCTCCTTACCAATAATCATATTAACACACTCTTAGTCCCGCGATCCATTACGACAAGTTCCCAGAACTCTTCCTCTAAACCATTCAACCACCACCCCACCGACGGATTTTCCTAGAACCGGTCAAATCATTATCTATAATGACTATTCTAACGCCCAATTTTCTGGTGCCCAATTAAGTACCCTTTCATATCAGAATAATAGTATCTTGAGAGGGGGAGATATGGGGGGGACATGAGGTGCCGCATCATGGGAGCCGAGGGACCGAAGCCTGCAGTCCCATGGCCATGTACATAGCCATAGGCTTCTATAGAGCACCCGAGCTACTTTTATAATCTGTAAGTAGAAGTTTATACGGCACCCCTCCCTTCTCCAAGTCATCTATCATTTGGAGTGTATGATATTCTTTTTATAATTACCTGAACTTTGCTAACATTTTCTGCCAAAATTCTTTCGGAAATAAGTCTGGTTAGTTCATCTTTCAGTTGTTTCTTTAGACATACTGTAGTTTCATTGCGGTTCTGGTCGGAATACTCACTCCATTTCTCCATTGTTCAATTTCATCATTTTTTCCTTCTTTTAGTCACTTTCCAAAATTTTCTCTGTAACACAGTTCCGTGAAAAATAATACAAGGAAAACATTTCAGGCTGGTAATACTTGGGCGCAAATTGGGTTGGGGTGACGGGGGGATTTCGCAATCGGGAATTCGGGATCGCTATTGTTGTGACGGGCTTGTTTACTGTGACAATAGCCGGATTGGAAAAATTGAGATTTCGCAAATATTACTGAAAGTTGGGATAAAATTGGGGTTGGTTAGCGTTTTAGCACATAGTTGCCGTCGCAGGTGCTTGTTCACCTTGCCATAAAAATTTGGCACCCCCCCGCTTAGATAGCAGAAGTTTTATCTCCAGCTATCGCTAGCTATCGGTTAGATGGACATGAGCCCTAGTCTGTGACCTGTTGCCGTGGCGATAGCCCAAAAGATCACGAATTCTTGATTGCGAAATCCCCCTAATGGGCCTTGAATTTTGGTGTGTTCCTTGATCAGCACTAAATTTTAATGGGGATCGGGTTTGGGAGCTTGCAGTTAGCGAGGGGTTGTGCAAGTACCGTACCAGTGTTCCATCACACCCGGGCGCCATACCCTCCACTAGTACAGTAGTAACCGACTGGATATGAAATTGATGAGAGCTGCCGAATTGCCTGGGTGCGCCAAGAGGAGAGGCGGATGTCCACCCGCCGAGCTGTTGCCATCTCTATCTCTCACACTATTATCATGACTTTAGCCAAGCATATGCGAAGCGACTTCATTAGTCACCAGTTGCTTATTATAGCAGATTTAAATTTGAATGTGCACATAGACCAGAAATCCGAAAAGATCAATTCCAATTTGTTAGCCAGCGTAGCTCGGCAGATAGAGGAATTTTGCATTAGGAATTCAAGCATCCAAGCTGTTGGTTCTTAATATTTCCCTTTTTCCAGAGAATTCAACTCAATACGGCTGCGATGCTATGGGATGAGTTGGGAACTCCGTTTTTTTGATGATCCTTACTCTTTCCAAATTAGCTGTAAGCGGAGGAGTGTCTAGGGTGAAATCGTCAAAATCTTTGCACGAATCACCACACATACCCATTTTCCTCGATGAATCCCTTGCGCACCCCTACGATAGCAGAGGAGAGACATATCTAGTAAAGATTCCCGCCCTCCAGAGCTTTCCATCTATAATACCCTAACTCCCGAGCTTGTTCTACCGTCGTCTCAATAGTCCCCAGGCAAGCCATTGGACTCCAGTGTTCAACTGTGCGGGTCTCTATCGGACGGATCCATCAAGGGAGGCATCACCTAAACTTTAGGCTTTGCCAGCCAACGAGACTACGGCTGGAGCATGCCGGACAGCATCCACGTTTGGTCCCTACTAAATATTTTATGATGCCGAGAAGCAGTAATTCGAGACCTTCGCCACAGGCACCCCTAAGGCAGCACAACTATTGGCTGAATTAAGATGTACCTGAAAACGGGTTTCACAGTTATCTTTCTCCTCAGCCGGCTTTGGAAATCAATTAATAGGTGAAAATAAGGAGTGGCTAGATATCTATTTCTGTAATTCAGTTTACATAATTATAAACCACCTTTCTCCAGGAGTCATACGATATCACTCGTAGCACCCATTCTTTCAGAAGTGTGCCCGATTTTTTTTCCAACACTAGACACTGCACACTAAACAGCACCCGAATTTCCTAACCTCTTTTAGTCCATATACACACGAGTCTCTTCCGGGAAGTCGTGCGGTTTTTATCTATCCCTCGTGCTCCAAATGCTCGTAACAGCCAACCGTTGTCAACAATCGGATCTTATCATTAATCACTAACAGGTGAAAAGTGGCGCCACTTCTGATAGGAAAAATAATCAAAATATTTATTCGGCAAGATAATCTCTAGGCAAATGAAACTTAGGGGGAAAAAAGCGAGAAAAAAAAACATTTGTGTAGCAGTGGTTGTGGCGTTGGGTGGTGCCAGTAGTGGGGCTAAGTGAGTGCACCATGGTTGATGCCAGATGATCGATGTCGCCCTCTCACTCCGAATACCGATACTTAATTTGACCCCGAGTGTTCATACATAACATTACAATATCGCAGCATTATGAGAAGCAGAATGACAGAGTTCGCAGTATATGCATCAACTCAACGTTAATGAAATATAACAAAAGAACTACCATAGAAATTCCTACGCAAGACTATAAATCCTCAGGATATTTATAAAGTATTTGGAGAATCGCACTTCGGGATAGGCACTAACCAAGCTAATGCGCCTTGATACGTTATAATTTGCCCAGTGCCGAGATACCATTAAAACAGAGAAAACAATCATCTCCTAATGCCATTCCCTCTCCCCTAAAATGAGCAATGCGAATGGACCCGCTTAATACAGCCTTTTTTGCCTAAAAAATATTAGTGAGGTTCATATAATTATATATCACATACAGTGTTCCCAACCGCCCAGTCTGTCCGCCTTTGGAGTAGGACGGGACGGACTATAGCTTTGGCCCGTTTTTTCGGAGGTGCCAGGACGGGCTATACCAGAGGAAGTTAGAAGCGGACAGAATATGGGGGACTGCCGTCTATAGCATGAGGTTCTATCAACTAAAAGGGCTTTGTTAGACTGCGTGTTTTAGCCATTTCTCGAGTGTTTCTGGATTGCCTTGGGGTCTTAGCAATTTTCTTTTTTTTATATAAACTGAAGCCTGCGCATTTATCAATACCGTTCAAAAAGGATATGGGTGGGTCGAGTCACCGCCTATCGGAGCGGAGCAGAGGTTGTAGTTGATGTAGACTACTGGATATCCGTAATTTAGAACAATACAATACTTCACCGCCGAGTAGCTAAAGAGGGGAGGATAAGGAATTAAAGGGAAAGAAAAAAAAACCCCTTTCGGTTTTGTATGACATTTATTCCACCATTATTATCAGATTTTCTAAGAGTGGGGGGAAGAAAGAAGAATTGAGAAACTAGGGAAACGATAACCCGCAGAGCCTGATGAATGAGATATTTTGAATCTAAATTTTCGTGGACCCACCCCATCATAATCTATTTATCCTCTTGCCCACAGAGTGTTGCCCAGTGGTGAACCAGATATTTCATTCCTGCGCTCCAAAGAGTTTTAATAATATTACATCCCAGAACAGGTGAATACCGCATCATGGGACATAGCTGGCGCTATCTCCTACCATCCTCCGTCGTCCCCCACAGTCTATCACTACCCCCCACAGTCCCACGCTATCCCCGACCGTCCACCTAAACTCTACTGCCTCACTCCATAGGGCCCACTATCCGACCCAAAGACGGCCGTCCTACGCTTTCGCTGCCCAGGGCGGTTGGGAACACTGATGACATATCTGCGTTAATAGATCTAAAGGGAAGGTGTTGTATAAGTTTCTACTTACAGATTGCCAAACCAGCCCAAGTGCTGTAAAATAGCCAACACTTATGCATATAGCCAAGTGACTGCGGGTATCGTTCCCCTTGGCCCCGGTGATGCTACAGCTTACGTTACCTTCGTATCCCCACTAGAAATGGTGTCGTTCCGGTATGAAAAGGTGCTTAGGTGGGCACCAGCAAATTGGGCGTTAGAATAGTCATTATAGATAAAGACTTGACCGGCTCTGGGAAACTCTGTTGGGGGAATAGTGGCTGAGAGGTCGGGGAGAACATTTCTGGGAACTTGGTGTAATGGATTGCGAGTCTAAGGATATATTAATATGATTAACAACAAAGAGGGGGGGCACACATTGACGAAGTGTGAAGGTAATAAAGAGGATCCTGCCTGCGAACGACCAAATCGCGGGCGTCTATAGGACATGGCCGCAAGAAGCAAAGTAAGGGCAGCTATAACGAGTCCCGCTATCACTGCCGGGCTTCTGTCATCATTGGAATTCCCTCCTTGGTTGTCCGTTTGGTCACGTTTGTTGAATTGTGAAAGTAGGTTTTTGATGGGAAATCGTGAGATGGTCGACATGATGGCTTAATATGATGCAGCGCTGAAAGATCCAAGCAATACTATACTTTGAGAGTATAGAAGGTAGCTGGTGGTGGTAGGGGAAGGGGTTTCCGATAAGTTGGTTGTTTGGGGACGGTCTGTTCGGGGGATGGCCGGAATTGGAGATTTTATTATCTGAAGCTGGCACACCGCCATTGAAGGGCACAATACACACTAGTGGAAGCGTAGGAATCTTTGGTAGTTTGTTAACCATAGACCGCTGTCGGATCGGTCGTTGTTTTCGTAGTCGGGGCCTGGGCAGCGAAATGGGGTGCAGCCGATAAAGTTGAATATTGGTAGCGTTTGTCGGGACTACCTTTTTCCAGTTGAAGCAAGGAATTATGCTTTTGTTTCTGGAGGAGACATGACTGCACATCGTGGGTGTTATATATGAATGAACGATCCTTTACTATTGGGGGTGTGGCAGTATTATAGTTGGGTGGGAGGAAAAACTGAGCTATATAGGTCATAGGGAGGGAGATTTGATAGGAAGTCAAGCGAGAAAGTCAAAGGGAGAGAAATTTTTTTAATTAGGATCACCACCGCAGAGCACGGCCGAGGTCGGACGGCAAGTTCTGAGTTTACTTTTGTGGGTATGATACAATCTCACTCTATTAGATTTTTGTTTAATCAATTTTATTTCTTTGTTTTACCTTAACCTATTCTAGAGGCACATCGGCGAATTTTAGTCGACTGCCGTGGCCCGCTGTCCCTCGAGGACGGACTGGACCGCGTGAAACACTGCCCACCCCACCCCACGTTGCCGCCAATCTCCAGCCACACACGCACAACCCTTCCCGCCAATCTGACACCTTGAAGACTTGGCAACGACTGCATCAGGGATATCATGCACCAACCGGAAGCCAAGACCCCTCCAGCCAACAAGGGTTGACACAGGAACACATCAGAACCACCCACTTCGCTAAACACATCCAATCAAGAGTGTCGATTTTAAGCACTCCGACGGAGAGTTTTCTCCCGGGAGCTTCATTATCATCGAGGCGGGTCCGCCACTGGATTTAGCACAGCACAGGATGGGATGAAGCAATAGTTTACCGACTGCTCTAGGTAGTGCAAGAACAGAAAGGAATACCCTATTTGACAAATCGTGATGTGAAAGGCTTCCGCCTTCAGAAGAAGCGTAGTGTTCAGAATGCTCAGAATGGCTATGATTTGCTCCTGATTACTGAGCTATGCTTGCATTCAGCTAAGCTTCATGCCAAGGCGGCCCAGGGGAAAGGGTAGCTTGCGTGCAGATACCCCGGTCGGTCGATCTTGGTTCGGGAGAGAGTCTTCTGGCAGTTGTCAAAAGTATCCAGATGGCCTGGCGCCAAGATTCGGACCGGACACTAGTTAGAGGAAGCCTTAAATAGGGGCCACTACAAAGCCTTAAATCCCTATAACTCACTCAAAATTTAATTTATTTAAAATATATTTTTACTCCCTGAATCGCTAGCCTATTTTCTATCTAATGATAGAGAGAAATGAAATGCAAAGGTGGTTTAGCAGTTTGTATCATAGTTGGGCAGTTTTAGGTCATTTGACCTGATTAAAAGTTTCCCTCATCAACTGATTCAAGGCATCTAGGCACTTTTGAAAACTGCTATGATAGTGCCCGCAAAAAACTGCGGAAACTCACAAAGCCTGGACTAAGATATGTTAAATCTGGGCGAGTGAGGGAGTAGAATTCATCCTCGGCGGGGTTTCTCATTCACCAGCTTGTACCGGCCAGCACTCACCAATGACAAACCAACTCTTTATGCCAAAATCTCAAGCTATACGATATCCAACTGGATGGGAATTAAGATATCCTGGTCCGGAATTAGTGAGTTTCTGCAGTTTTTGCGGCACCTGCATCATACCGCAGTGCAGGCTTTACCGGGGGTGTTCGGGTTCATACCGGGTACTTGAATGGGGAAAATTACCCTCCTTTCTCAGCCGATTTACTAAGTCAAGCCGCGGATTCAACCTTGGTTTTTCTTCGCTTATAATACCGGCGAAAGGGTGTGGGGACGGATAAGTATCAAGCAGATCTACAGGAGGAACCCTATCTACGACGGGTGGCGACATTCCCAGCTGGCTTCCGACAGGATCTTGCCATCTTGAGATTCGCTACCGGTATTTTATCATTGCCTAGATCGCACATCTTCCACCAGCGGTGATAACCACACCAGTGCTGCCATTTTCTGACTGGCGGCCACCTTTTCAAATAGATTGATGCCAGGAAGGAAGAAAGTTATCATAATTTTTTGACTTTTGAATCGTTTCGGTTTGCTACCCCACCGAAATACGAAACTTGCTCTCATGTAGCTTAGGGCTAGGTGCTACATCCTCGCTAGACCGATTCCAAGGGAGAAAAAAAAATTTGTTCCCATCCTACTCGTAACGATAAATTATTGGACAGTAACTCGTTGTGGGGGCTAAGCCCTTGCGAATTCCGCAGGTATCAGTCACTTCTTGGCATCTTAACCACTGCGCCAGCTACGGTATGTATTTCGCGCTGCGCCACCGTCGGAATCTGCTCGCAAGGTGGACTTGGACCATCGTCCTTTTCGCTTATCGTAAAAACTTGAATACCGGTAATTGAACCTCGCGCTAGGACGCTGGCGTTGCCTCTACCGATAAGGTCTAGCTCCTTTTTTGTCCTTTTTGTATTAAGTTCGGGCTGAGGGGGTCAGCTTTTGCAGTGATTTCGCCCCCCTATCCAAGAGAGGAAATTTCGGACGTCTTAGCGCCAGGTTCAATTATTATTCAAGTTCTTACGGTAGGGTCCGAGGTGACGATATCACACTATCACGGAGTTTTTTCGGCATCTCGACCACTGCCGGCTGCGAATTTCACGCTATGTCACTGTTGGAACTAGCTGGTGAGGTGGGCTTGGGCTATCCTCCTTTTCGGTCGTATTATAGCACCCTGAGTAGGAGCAAACAAGCTACACCCTCAAGAGGGGGGAGATTACGAACTTAGTCACTGACTACTACCACAAAACCCCTCGGATAGCTGCTGAAGACCATCGAGAACCGGGATGATGCCCCCGATTTCAGTCCCCAACAGGGTGGGTAAGGAATAGGAATTGGTAATAGCTGTCTTTTGTTATCCTAGCTGTATTTCGCCAAGTTGGCTTTTTCCTACCCAAATACTTCTTCGGTGCCTTCCGATATTCGTCTTACCCCCGTCAGAGACTATATGAGCACAATATACCGGTATTAGTGAATGTACTGTATAACCTATTACAAGGGTCAAGCATAAAAGAATGGGACTTGTAAAACGGACTATGATTGCACACCACCGAATCCTAAGGCTCTAGCCAATTTTTAGTTATATGCAATGGAAGCCTACTGGTATTTTACAAACGCCATGACATTAAAAGTATGGGGTGGCATCCCGATATTGATATTGGCCAAAATTAATTAGAAGGGAAGGTCGAGCCTGGCAAGAATTTATAGAGCAGTCATCTCAAGTTAACGGGCCCAATATATCCCAGCCCATTCCGGTTAAGGGATCCTACCCTTGTATTCCGTAACCAGTTTCTTTGGAAACAAACCTTCCATTGAAATGTGACTTCGATGGATGAGGTGGTGGCTTTTTGTGCCTCTAGCGCAATTCACTAATCAATTATCTCTTTGAATCTGACCAAGTAAAGAGGCAATAGAGATCCCACCAGGTCATCTTTCCACGTGTACAGTACAGAGTACCCTTGCTACTGATACTTTAGTTATGCACCATACCACTATTTTATCTCCGGCGCTTGTATCTACTGTATGCATCCAAATGTAAGGGTAATAAACCAAATAATCCTGGATAAACCTCATCGGCGTCCTCCGCCTCCAGCAAAACCACTGCCTAACGGTCCCAAACACCGTCTCACAACCCCACAAAAGGGATGCGCCACACAAGGAGACCGAAAAATAATCAGTCTAATCCCCGTCATCTAGCCATCTCCTATCGGTAATCTATTCATCATCGCACCAGCCATCAATACCAACTTCAGAGGCACAAATGCGACCGTCAATCTGTTCCTGCAGAATCAACCCGACTCAGTCTTCAAATGATGAGTCATTAATGCGAGTGGGTGCTCTGCTATCTTCTCCTGTGTGGCTTGGTAGCCGGAGCGCTTGTGTTTTGGTCCGGGTAACCACTCCCCTATGCTAACCGTGAGATCTCAACTGTGTGCCCCTTTAGGGGTCTGGTAACGGCGACATTTCTTTCAATGGGCTAGGTAGGTACTATGGTTCCTAAGCTTTTTTTATCAATACCCGAACCTGTGTATGGGGGTCGCAGTTAGCATTCCATGGAGTTTGAGTAGGTGGCCATCATTGGGAGCAGGAGGAAAAAGCCTCCAGAAGGCGGCCTCAGCGACATCCCCTTAACAAGGAGGGAGGCCACGTACGCGAACTTGACGGGAATTGATTGTATTTTCTTTTTTCCTCCTGTCCTTTTTTTTTGTGCGAGAACCCATACGAATCCGTGTGAACCTATGGCTATACATTCTGAATGTGAACATTGGACCTCCTCCAAGCCCGAATCTGTTGTTTTTTTGACCGTATGCAAAGGAACTGATGGTCTCCCGGTTTGCGTGACGGGACGGACCTTATTCTCTTAGTACTAAATTGTAAATACAAGCAGCAGACTAGCGATCCTAGGCGTGTGCCCAGGAGAACAACACTATCAGTAGGAAGAAGCTACCAAGTGCGTGGGACGGAGGATACCTCTGAGCACCGTACCGGTACAACTTATCAAAATAGGGCATCTGGCAATCTTGTGGGCTATCTAATCAGATCTCTTCCCTCCTTTTGGCCTGGCCCCCAATTGCTCAGCTAAGGTCGAGTTGGCTCTAGCAAGCCGGGAGGAGTAGGGAGGGGGGGAAGGGAAGGGAAAAGAGAGAAAAAGCGGAACAAATATCTCTAACTTTGTCGAAATAAACAATGCTTCCCACAACGCCCCCACATTGCCGGAAGTCGAACGTCACCGGGCAAAGGGTCTCAGCTAGTTACAGGAGGGGGAGGAGGTTGTTTCGAGTTCCCCGGGGCCTCGAGGAGCCTACGCAGTAGAATGGTGCTATGTCACAATATTCATGACTTGTGATAATATTGCCCAGGGTATTATGTCCGACTCCCAGAAGCTTGGGGAACACTGTCTAAACCCCTCGAGAAAAACTTAAATCCAGTGGGCGAGTGATATCCTGTGATCCGGGATACACCTTGACTGAAGAGTCAGATGTAACATAACTTGAAAGCACCAGCCCCCGGGAAATAACAAGATTATTAAAACAAAAGAACACAGCGCCTTATCTCTTAGCCTCTCCCACAATAAAAACAAACCCTAAATCCATTTGTAAAGTACGCCACAACACCAACAAGGATCGCTCCAGCCAACACAAAGATAGCAATGCCATAGGCGGGCCAGAAGCTCCTCTCGTTGGAAAGGTATCTGTTTTTCGGCTGTGTGATAGGTACGTCACTTTTGACCAGTAGTCCAGACGTATTGAAGCTGAAGAGGACGAGACTCTTGTTCCGGGAGAGATCTTGTACCCCCGGTGCTAGCGATTCTGCCTTTACCTCGTTGGGCCGGTTGATTATATTCATGGTTGCGAAATCGAAGCTGCTGATCGGTGATGTCCCGAAGATTTTATTATCCCATGGGACTGAAATCTTCGAACCCGCTGCCATGGTCCTCTGGGATGTTCACAACAAGCATATCGCCCTGGCAGCGAAGACCGCATCGCAAGATTTCAACTCCGCGAATGTCTGGCAACCTGTCACGGGGGTGTCAAGGGCGGGCAAGAAACGGGATGTAAATACTCTAACTTGTAGATCTCGAGCATCTCCTTGGAATCTCTGAAGGTAAGATTCGTAAGTTAGTGAAAACCGTGTTGTAGAGTCCGTAGGAGAACACCTGATCATAGGCCGGATCGTCGAATTTCGTATTCTGTTATGCACCTCCTCCGTTTGGCCCACAGATTTGGTACGTCCGGTTTTGGGTTCTCGGATAGCAAGCTAGACCTGCGTTTATGCTACATGAGTTGAGCTGATTTTAGGATTGTGAATTACGGCATACCGGATTCTTTCCAGTTTGTGGTAGTCCATAGTTCGCTGGATTGTGTTAGTGACTCAGAGGTCTACCGATATACACCGGAAAGAGGAGCCGTGGAAGCTGTATACATAAGACGAATTTGCTTCTACGATGGTAATCGTAGCTGGAATGGTTTACTTACACTAGCCACTGGGGGTGGTTCACGACTTGCCTTCCAATCACTTTATAAATCGCCTGTTAGAGTCTCTAGTCTGTGGGCACAATGAAGGTGCGCGAGTGACCAACAGCAATTTCCCTCTCGTGATTTGAGCAGCCCTAACTTGTATGAGTACTATTTCCTTTTTTGCCCACAAAGTACTCCTGTTCATCATCCGCCTAGTTTTGTGGGTATAGTCAACAATGTAGTACATAATGGCTGTTGTTTAAGTGGCTAGTATACTCATGTGCTAGAGTATAGAGGGAGAAGGCATCCCCTGGGGCGGTGCTGGTTCTACCACACCATCACTAGCTCAGCGACACTTCCAGAGCACAATGCAAGAAAGCCCCATTTATCCCTTCAGCAAATGAGACAAGCAGATTCCTTTCCTCATCCCACTAATCCGAGTGCAGCTTAGTAACTTAGCCTTGGTGGAAAAAGAAACTGTGAAGTATCAGGCTTTTCTTTGTAGAAAAACTGCCCAGCAACATCATACAACCATGGTACACAGAATGCGTGGAATCTAAGCGCTTCCTCCATGAAGGTGCAAGGTAGCTCGCATGCAGACACTGCACTGGGCATTCAGCCCATCCCGGTTTCCGGGCTCGGGAAACTTTTACAGCAGTCGACTACATTCCATTACACCAAGGAGAAAAAATCGAATTGGTTGATGACGGACATTTCTCCGGGCTTATCCCCTCGTCAGGCGAGAGGCTAGGAAAATTGGTCTCATAGATTAGTTTGACTAAATTAGTCATATATGGATAGGTTCGACTTCCGAAGGTTAGCCTTAGTCTAGGCGGTGGAATAATACTGTATCGGCTCTTGAAATTCGACCTGGCTCTAGAAGGTGCTAGAGCTGAAAAAAGTAGTGGAGGTAAAGCAAACGAGAAAGGGATCTCAAACACTAGGCAGAAGCGGAGGAAGCTGGGAAAGGCTGGAGTATGAGAGGAAAAAAGGAGAGAAGATTGAAGCTTGATGAGGCAGATGGCTTTGATACTAGAGTTGATTTTGTTATGGCTTCAAATGATAATAATTGTATACTTCTGTAAGCGGAATGATGGTGGAGAGGGTCTCGTACAGGGAAAATTGGTTGTTAGCTAACATCTGTTAGCTAACTCTAATCCCCATGAGGACTTAGCATGCTGTAGCCCTAGGTCGAATTTGTAGATTCAAGAAGGTACTAGTACACTACTCGCCAAAAATAATAATCTGTCCCGGACCTTTACTTACACACTGGGAGCCCAGTTCAGAACTACGCTTTCTCTAATGGCAACAGGTTGCGCCCTAGTATAATACCCGAGCATGAGCGAAGGTTAGAGACAGACTTTTTTCGGGGGAGAGTATCATACAGTGCTTACTAGTGCCAAGGTTGTGGTTAAGCATCACAGCCCGCGGATACTCGTAAGCTCACAACCAGAGGCACTCTAAAGAGTGCCCATCAGCTCAACGTAATTTTTCGGGCTACCATAGTAATGTTATGGCTTAGCATGACTTTGAGGCGAATAGTTACTAGTATTAAGCGACAAGCCAGGCTGTGAAAGCAGATGTAAACTAGAATATTGTGCTCGCACACCCAAGTTGAAACCAGAAAATTAACTTGAAGGTAGCAATTCTTGCACAAAGTGTCCGGCTTCAGTTTGCCTGCACCACTAACCTCATCAGAAGCCACAAAGTCTGATTGAGCCGCAACGTTACTAGGACAACCCGCAAAATTACGTTGAGCTATCTAGTTATGTTGAGCTTTTTTTTCTTTCTTTAAGTGCATTTTCTATTCCAGGCTTTCTGTGGACTCATCGCCTGATCTGCCCTACCTAAGGAGCTGTTTAGTGAGACATACCGTAGAATCTGGTGAACGTCGAATTGACGCTAGTGGGGATATTATTGAACCTGTCCAACCACCGCCGCCTATATGTTCAAACTGTGGCAAATTCGCCTTCTTCGCACCCTCCTGTTGGCTCGGTTGCCTCAGTTTTGCTTTAGCTCCAATCCGACTTTCAACAGATTCCACTGGGGTTGGACTTTGCAAGGTTGTTTGACAAGCTTAGTAATCTATTTAAGGGATCTGATTAGTCTAAACAGATTACATAAGCGTCAAGAACCGCAGCCTGAATGCCCAACTACGGTACTCGAGTACATCACGCCAAACAGCCCTTAAGTCTACAGCCTCTTAACTAGGCCTTGCTGTGAAAACAAAGAGTAATGAGTCCCCAACTTCCTTTCCCTTTAAACTCCCTCATCAAACCCTCTGCTCCCTCATCTTTATCCCGCCATCAATCCTCCCCATCATTCCCATCTAGGATGAACCCCTCCGGCATCTCCCCCCAGCCTCGCCACCTTCTTCCCTATCTCCACCATCAACCCCATTGTCAGCCCTATCCTCTTGTCCATCATCTAAGCTACGTTGAGTTTTCGGGCACTCTTTAGCCTGCGAGCATCCGGGAGTTGTGGTGCCTAACCACAACCTTGGCACTTACTCTCGAATCTATTACCGTAAAAACTCAAACAATTGGACCGTGTGCTATGTAGTCCGAAATTTCCTCCTCTGGAAAAAGGGGGAAAAGCACACCAAAAAAACACGTCCCCCAAAACAAAATAAAAGTGAAAAACACAAACCTGACTAGGAGAGACAAGTCTAACGTCCTAGCACATGGTCCGGTTGTTCGAGTTTTTACGATAGTTTTTACGATAGGACACTAGTAATCAAAATCGGCCCCAATACACGAGACCAATATTGCCGCTCGCTCAACCGATTAGCCCTCTATCAATCTTTCTTTCCTCACCAGAAAATGGCCCTCCTTTCTCAGCCAATTGTAGTTCAGAGGACCCCCTCAATGAAATGGTGGCTGATTCCAAGTTTCCCAACCGAATTTATTCCTCAGCAGATTATGCCTTCTTCTTTCTCGCCGCAGGAAAAGGCACGGAGCTCACGAGGCCTCGCCCCCTTTCTCTATCATAAAGACTGGGGTACCGTACTCATCCCTTTGATATTCTCTAAACAACTTGCCAGAAAACTGTCCCCGGACAATCAATTTATCGGGATCCACCTACTGGTACTTATTATCTTCTACACCCTCCTGTACCCTCAAAGTATAATATTGCGAAGTCTCTTAACGTTGCATCATATTCATCTATCATGTCGGCTATCCCACGGTTTCCCATCGAAAAACTATTGTCTCAATTCAACAAGCGTGAAACAACGGAAAACAAAGGAGGAGGTGGTAGTGATCACAGAAGCCCAAAAGCCATAATTGGACTCGTTATAGCTGCCCTTAGTCTACCTCTTGCGATTATGTCCTACCACCGACAGTCATGACTTGGTCGTTCGGTGCCCCCTTTGTTGCCTTTGCACTCTGTCAACGTATGCTTACCGTCCCTCCTCTTTATCATTAATTATATTAACCTGCCCTTAGTCCCACAATCCGTTTCCGCAAGCTCCTAAGACCCCTCCTCCAAGGCGCCCAACCACCAGCAGACTCACAGATCCGGCTAAAGGCGGTCAAGTCATTTTTAATATTTATAATGGTTCTTTTAATGCTCGATTTGCTGGTGGCCATTCAACCACCTTTCAAGACAGGAACAATAGCGTCTACAGAGGGGATATGAGGGTGCATGTGCTAGAGCATAACGAGAGTCAAGAGGACTGAAGCCTGTCGCTACTGGCTTTACACAAGTATGAGCTATAGCACAGCACTTGAGCTAGTTTGATGGTTTGTCAGTAGGAGTTTATACAACACCCTTTCCTTTTCACCTATTGGTGCAGGTACGTGGTGTCTACATTTACGATCACCCAAACCTTTCTAACATTTTCAGCCAGGGTAAAACAACAAGTTTTATCACGATCTTCCCGCAAGCCGAACTCCGAAGCTTTATAGGCTTGGGTAAGAAACTCGCCTCCGAAGACCAGCAATACCCCGGGGTAGCCCCTGCAAATATCATCGAAAGTTTCTTAGTCCTCAAAACAAGAGAAGGGTTACCCCCTCATCTTACCACGGCAGGATGAAAATGAGGGTTAGTTGTCGCTAAAGTTTTTCCTACTGATAGTGTTTTCCTTTTTTGCCTGCCTTTCCTATTTTGGAGGAGGATGTGAGGTCAGTCTCATATTAGAGGGATTGTAGGATTGGAGGGCATTGGACAAGGGTGGGTTTCTTTTATTTTAAATGGTTTTAAGCTACAAGTAAACCACAAGACAGCAAAAAAAAAGAGCCAACATTCCCAGCCAAAAAGCTCTACGAAATAGATCTGACTGCATCATCTTGCAGTTTTGGTGGAGATACTAAGCTTATTTCTCTATTGCTCCTTTCCTAAGTTCGGATCCGTCGCTTTTTCCCCACTTTGAGAAAACACAGGAAACAGAAAGACCATGATGCCAAACACTATCCTAGAAAATCCTTCCCCTCATAACACACTCTGTAAATTTCCACTGGCGGAGGCGTTGGGGAAGTGTCGCTGCCCTTATCGCTAGGGATCGTTGCCACCAATATATCCCTAGCTGACAATGCGGGCGCAAGGTGAAAGTAGGGGCTGGTGGGTGGGAAGACCAAGAACGCGAGCTGTAGCGAGCCTGGAGAAGAGAAAGCGAGGTGTGGCGAGCTTCGAAGACTCCGGGGGTGCGACGTTCCTATATATGGGCCAGGGGCTCCCGGACCACCGCGGCCAAGGAATCCACCACGCGCTTTGCCCAATTGGCAACGGGTTGTTTACTCGAGTACCGTATCATCTTGAATAAGAGAGAATCGCGCTAAGAGGTCATATTAAAGCTAAGACATCTCTTTGCCTGATTTTATCCTATTTCTTCTCTCCAGCCATCTCACTTTACAGAGGCGAGGACCGTGAGGTCGAAAATTTCTCCCTATTTTCTGTCTTAGAAAATCATCAGCAACATAACATACCCAATACTGATGTGAGGCGGTGTCTAAACCTTAACATAACCTCTTAGCGCGATTCTCTCTTATTCAAGATGATACGGTAGTGGTAGGTAGCCGCACCTAGTACACTAGTCGCTAGTTAATAGCCTTCTTTCCAATTACTTGGGAAATGACCAAGTGGTGTCTCTAGTGGGGAGCACGACAAAATCGTGCGACTGACCAATGGGGATTAATTAATTGCGTGAGAAAAACAACCCGATCACTAGGAAATTGTATCACAGCTGTTTTAAAAGTGAGTGTATACTCGAGTAGTTGGTGCTATATAACCCCAAGGCAGATACCTCATAATCTGGTGAAACTCGTTTTCTCGCTAAAAGGTTAGAATGAAGTGTATCAGGATTTCTCACAAAGTAACCCTTCCCGGGTAGATCTTTCCTTGAAATGGGGGATAAATACTGTGAAAAGACGCCTAGGATAACTATTTTTGAAAACCTACCCTTAAAGGCTACTCTCTACTCAATGAAGCTCGTATATTTCGCCAAACCTTCATTTAACCTCTCAGCGTGAAAACGAATTTCGCTAGATTATGCTGTGCAACGGGGGACACCCTGGTGTTCAATCCTATGGAACAGAGGCGGGCCTGGATTCGAATTCCTGCTGGCAGGGCACTTAAGATATAATGACATTGTGAGATATTTAGATTATATAATATATACCAAAAATCGGACCGTACTAGGAATTGAATACAGGAACATCGTTAATTTGTGCCAAGTTGTCCCCCGTTAAATCCTCCTTGATCTGGGTACAGTACAGTACAGTGCTTGAGTATAAAAAGCACAAACCATTTAATGCAACCTTATTTCTCGATTATTTTGGAGAAAACCCTACCGGCATATTTGAGAACTCGTGACACTGGTTTTTTTTACTTTTGGATCGGCTAGAGCATTATTTATTTTTTTATCATAGATAGTAGACGATATTAGGTAAACACGCACCCATCTATTCTCCCTACACACCTTGCACCTTCTTAGCGGTCGGCGCCCTCTCCGGTTGCTAGACGGCCGTCTATAGGTAAACGCGCCCTGATAAGCATGGTCTCAACACACCTTGGCAGTATGTCTACCCTAGCATTTTCCCAAAAAGGCGATTTTTAAGCGACACAGGCTATCTGCGTAGTAGTCCTTTGGTGTCAGAGAAAATTCAAAAAACTTACAATGCTCCCTAGAAAGTTACCGAACAGTTAATTTAGGTTTACCCGCAAAATAAACCCTGCTTTGTACGAAACTTTATCCCTATGCCTTGTAGGGTTTTGCTGGTATGGGGATACGTTGCTGGTATTCTATGGGGGACCCGAGTTTTTTTTTTTTTTTTTGTTAAATCCGTGGTATGATTTTAGGTACATGACAAGCACTCCCTAGGGTACAACCGCTGCATTCGGGAAACATCCCATGGCAAATAAAAACCCAAAGCAAAAACTCAAACAAAAGAAATAAATCAAAACAACAACTAATAGATACCATAAGGTACAATATCAAAGTGAATTTTGTCCATCAGCAACTTTCATGAATGCATCCAGTCTCCTCACTGAGACTGGCTAAAATAGTATTTCCCACTATACCTTGGGTATTAGTGGGTTTTGTGTGTGTTTTGACAACAGACTGAAGACAGAATGATGCCCATGTATTTGATGATAGCAGTAGGATGCCAGCCATGGTGTTTTATCCCACAAGGAGGCCAACCCAGCACACTTATGAAGCTCCAAGTTCAGTGGCCGGGCAGGATCGTGAGATTGTTTTGTGGTGTTGAGCCCCGCTCTCACCTTCCTAAATAGGAAGGTGAAAGTGGGGTCAGGAAAATTGTGGTAACGGAGCTTGTCTATGGGGGACCCGAGATTGACTGGTATAGAATACCGTAGGTTTTCTCGATTGTGCGGATTTCCCCCCTTGTGTTTTTCCCTGTTGTGTGCGTTTCCGTGTGGCTACCATGGTCGATGGAGAACACCTTGTCGAACATCCCAACTCTCTTCACCACGCAAGTGCTTTTCCCCTCTGCCGCACAAAACTTCCGGTGTCAGCGTTCGCCATCAAGCTCACCACTAGAGTACTAATTTTGCGAGCAATGCTAATTATTAAACGTGGTAGAGAGCAACAGAAAAAGTGCAGAATCGTTAGACAGTACCCAATTCTCAATCTCTATTATACTTTGATTCTTTCAATCACAGCAGGATGCCTATAGGGGAGAAAAAAGTGGTAGTTTTATCTTGCCCCCAAGCATGAAACCATCTACCGTAGTTTGCTTCCCTTCAAACATCGCTCGCAAACCCTAACCCTATTATGTGACCAGGATGCCCCGGTTGACTGATTGGCACGTTGCTGGGTCCTGTTGGCCCGGTAGACTGGGGGTGCCCTCAGCGAGGCGACGCCCTCAGCGAGGCAACGCAGCAAAGAAGGGCACGTCCAACCAAAACTGCCTACTAATATTTGCCAAGCCTCGCTGAGGGCATCTCCTGGCTGAGGGCACCCCCCCTCTACAAATCCGTCGGAGGCCCCTCCGTCAAGTTCCTTGCATAACTTGTCAAGCAAATTTAATAGCGGACTGGCTGATCTTTAAGTCACCGTACTAGTACTAACTTGGACAGTAACGGGCAACCCGCTTCGGCTTGATCCCATACTCTCGCCGAGCGCTGTAGATAATTTCTCACACACTTCCCGTTCTACTCAGTATAAAGTTCCTAACTTCAACCACGTCCGAATAGACCACCAAACAATCGACTTACCAGAAGGCCTTTCTTTTACCACTACCTATTACCTTCTATACCCTCAAGGGATAATATCGCGAAACCTCTAAAAGTTCAAGTTGCTTGACATTAAGCCATCATGCCAACCATCTCACGGTTTCCCATCAAAGACCTACTATCACACTTCAACAAACGTGAACAAACAGAAAAAAAAGGAGGGGTTGGTAGTGATGACAGAAGCCCAGTAGTGTTAGTGGGACTCGTTATAGCCGCCCTTACTTTACTTCTTGCGATTATGTCTTACTGGCGCTCACGATTTTGTCGTTCAGTGTCCTCATTATTACCTTCGCACTTAGTTAATGCATGCCTACCTCCCCCCTCCATTATCATTAATCATATTAATATGTTCTTAGTCTCGCAATCCATTGCAGCAACTTCCCAGAACTCTCACCCCAGACCTTTCACCCACAATTCCGCAGCCAGATTTTCCTAGAGCCGGTCAAGTCTTTATCTATAATGATTATTCCAACGCCCAATTTGTCGGTACCCATTTGAGCACTCTTTCATACGAGAATCATGACATCTTTAGAGGGGGGGATGTGAGGGTAGTACGAGCGGCAGCATCATGGGAGCCAAGGGACTGAGGCCTGTAGTCACTTGGACATCTACATAACTATGGGCTTCTGTACAGCGTTGAGCTTGTTTTACAACCTGTAAGTAGAAGTTATAGACACCCCTCCCTTCTCATCTATCATTTGGAATGCATGATATTTTGTTTACGATTACCTGGACCTTACTAAAATTTTGACCCAAAAATTTCTAGGAAATAGGTCCGGTAGGAAATAGGTCTGGTTGGTTGATCTTTCAGTGGTTTCTTTACAAACAGATATAATTTCATCTTAGTTCAGGTTGGGATACTCAGTTCATTTCTCTACTATTCAAATTTATTACTTTTTCCCTCCTCTCAGACGCTTTTCAAATATTTCTTTGTAACGACTGCAAGAGAGAAAACGTTTGGTGCTGGTGCTCCATGGGGCCCTAGATTTTGGTCGATCTGCGCCAAGGTAAAATGGGACAGGGCCGGGGCGTTTGCGGCGAGCGAGGGGTTGTCCCTTGGCACTTTTCCCCTTTTAAGGATCATGAGGCTCCAACCCTGTTGCATCTCCTTGGATGACAACGTTTACAGGCAGCTTCTTGTAGTGGCTGAGATTCGCTACAACTAATTTACCGGACCGGTATTCCATCACGCTCTGGTGCCACATCCTCCATCAGCATCAGCTGTCCATAGAACCGTGTTGGGCGGTATGTTGCTTTAGCAAGTGTATCAGGAGCCTGGGCGCTCTGATGGTGCATGCTAAGTACTGAGCCACAACTCATACCGGCTCTACCCTGACCCGCAGAACTACCTACAAACTCATATTCCTGCCCTCCAAAAAACAATATCCCGTGGTTTTGAGTAAATGCTCAAAGAGTAATTGGGAATGTCTTCCTCAAGATCCAATCATCTGATGTTGATTGGGATTTCTTAGTCCCAAACATACACCATGGCTTATTCAGTCTCATGGCATATCTACCGAGGCAGCATACCACCCGACACGATTCCACCGGTACCTGGCTCAACTTTTTGAGAAGATAGAGTTAGTACCAAAGGTGACCAATGGTAAAAGGGTGGCTTGGTGGCAGATGGCCACACTTACTGACTGGTTACATCATTTTTCTAAACAGGGGTTGCTTTTTCAAATGAAAGTAGACTATACCAAAAAAAAAGTCGTGCCTTTGATTTTCAATTCCCAAATTTTTGATTTTTCTAACTTTTTGTCTTCTCCTTTCGCTATTCCATCTACCGGTATGCCGTACTTGCTTTTATGTGTGGTCTAGGAGTTGGCCCTTGCCACTTCCTAACTAAACAGATCCAACATGAGCCTTATTAGAGGGATTTCGCTGCGAGTAATTCGGTTAGTTCTAGCTTGTTGCGACGGCAACGGGTCACAGGTTAGGGTTCATGTCGCACTTAAGAGATAACGTACGCCTAAAGTTCGGTTAGCTAAGCTAGGAGATGCCGAATTTTTTCGGTGAGGTAAACAATGGCAGCCCACCCTAACCCACGTTGCAACAAGCAAACATCGTAGCTAACTTCCCTGAATCTGCGAAATCCCTATTTTTCAAGTTCGCTTGTTGCAACAATAAACACAGTTGTCACAGAGATAGCGATCCCTAACTCTGCCTTCCGAAATCCCTCTATTGAAGAAGGCCAAGGCTGCCAATCTCCGGGCTCTTACAGGGCAGGCTACATTTTTTTTTCTCCCCCCCCAATGAAAGATTGTTTGATAACAACTCATTATGACGGAAACCAAGCCCATAGGCTCCCGCAAATTACGATAGTGTTAACCAGTTCTCGGCAACTAAACCACTCTGTTAGCTACGTATTTCATACGGTGTTACCATGGGAATACATGCGCGCCCTCTAGCTCGTGAGGGCTATCCTCCTTTTTGCCCCAAGTTTAGGACAACGAAATCGCATTATTAGTCGCCGAATAGGAGCAGGTAAGTTACATCTTCAAGAGAGGAGAGATTATGAGTATCGGTCACCGACTGCTATGAGAAACAAAACACCTTCAGATGCAAACGGGCAATTGCGGACCGAATATCAATGGTGGAAAAGGCTACAGTATCAGTACATTTAGCGATAAGCGAGATATGGTTTAATGGGGACTACAGACGACGGATGTGCGGCTGAAGACTATTGAGAACCAGTACTTGTATGGTTCTGTGTTAATTTAGGATTGCTTAGCAGTTGACAATCGCTTCCTAACTTGATAGTGATAAGGCTTGGCTTTCTGCTCGTGCTCGAGCAGTTAGTTTTATGTCTGTTACTCGTGTCTCCGCGCCAAGTTTGGTCACCTTATTTGGAATAGCTCCCGCGGACCCATAATGAGTATAGCCTTTGCGCTGTTTGAAACAGTATGAGAGTGGCAAAAGATATTGATATGTGGCGATAGTAACTTATTGATCGCTTTTGTATGAACTTTCATGTAAACTTATTGCAAGTTCAGGCCTGTGAAGGAGATAACCGGTTTAATGCTTGATAGAGAGACTCGGAGTTGTTTAGGGTGCGTCTGGTTGCAACGCAAAACCTCCATAATGACCATGATTATAGCGTTTTGACACAAAACACTATTTTGTGAAAAAGTGTCGTGTCTGGTGAACAACAAGTTGCAACAATCAAGTTGCAACAATGTGAGCAAAATGAAGGTTTCGGAAAAATAGAAAAAATCTATTTTTTCCAAAACAACATAGTCAGAGAACCCTAACCCAACCACACCAAAGCCTATTTTGTAAGTAAAAGTCATCGTATCATAAATGTAGATAGAAAATAGAACAAATACATACGATATTGAACTCAATGACCACCACAGAGGCACAATCATTTTCTCCTTCTATGTTGTGCCAAATAGGACAACTTGTAGGTCACTATACAAGTTTGTATTTCAATAAAGAAGCTTGCCGAACCTCTCCATTAAGCGGCAAAGCGTACATCGCCGAGTTACTCACCTCCAATGAGCGGCGGATCCATGAGGTGCTACGAATGCCCAAGGCAACCTTTCTCGACTTGGGAAATTGGCTAGTAGAGAATGCGGAGCTAGGAGAGTCCCGCAAGATGTCGGTTGAGCAGCAACTGGCAATGTTCCTAGCGATTGTTGGCCATCGCTGCTCAAATCGAGAGGTGCAGGAACGATTTCAAGTCAGTGGATATACAGTAACTAAGTAAGTTTTTGTATTTACATTAAAAAAAAAAAGTATGTACATAATTTCTAATAAATTACTAGAGTTTTCAATAGAGTTCTTGAGGGGCTGGTGAAATTGTCTGAGGAAAATATTAGGATGCCGAGTACGGAGAGTGTTCCATATGAAATTCTAAAAAAAAAAGGAATTTTGTATCCCTATTTCAAGGATGCAATAGGGGCGGCAGATGGAACTCATATTCCAGCCAAGGTTCCAAGTGGAGATGTTGTATGATTTCGTAATCGCAAGGGAGATATAAGCCAAAATGGACTCAGTATTTGCACATTTGGGCTTTTATTCTCCAGTGTTTTCCCAGGGTGGGAGGGATCTGCACACGATGGCCGGGTTCTACAGTGGGCATTAAGAAATGGGTTAGAGATACCAGAGGGAAAATACTTGCTCGTAGATGCTGGTTATGCATTACGGAAGGGATTTTTGACTCCATATCGGGGTAGCCGATATCACTTACGGGAGCAGGCAATTTCTAAATTGCGGTAAATATTCAAACCTTTTTTTTTTTACTCTACAAATACTCCTACATATTTATAATACATCAGATTTGCTAATAATAAAAAATAACCAAGTAGGCCCAAAAATAAAGAGGAGTTATTTAACCTATGACATGCGCAGGCGAGAAATTGTATAGAAAGAATTTTTGGAATATCCAAAAAGCGGTTTCCAATTTTGAAGTCGCCGAACGAATACCCCTACGACTCGCAAGTAAAGTTAGTACTAGCACTTGCTGCTTTACATAATTTTATTTATAAACGAAATGGAGAGGATGAATGCTTAGTATGGGAGCGGGAAGAGGAGGAAGAGAGATGGAGGATAGGGGGTAGGAACAGGAATGGGAGAGGGGTATTAGTATCAAATGAGCTTGATATTGACCCAGCAGTGGATGATGTGAGAATGAAGGCTTTTCGGGATAAGATGGCAGAGCAGATGTAGATTGACTATCAAGCTTATGTAAATAGATAGTATAAATATGGTATATACACTATTCTATTTGATTATGAGAACGCAATAAACAAAAGAAATAATACATGTAAATTGAAATAAAAACTCCTACAGTTTATTGATTGCCTCCTGTATCCATAGATCTCTTGCTTCTCCTGCCTTTAACGCGATAAAAATTGATGCTTTTACCTCGTTTTCCATAACCACTAAAGCTTTTACAAACTGATCAATTGTAAATATAGACCCGTAGTCCTCCTGCAGCCGCTTAACTGCCAACTCAACCTTTGAGCGCTGGATCGTTTGTGCTGTAGCACTAAGACGATCCAATGCTTGGGCAATCGCCCGACCAGTTGTCTTCCTTTCGGGCCGGCTCTTTTTGTCCACCCGTAACCTTTCTTCTTCCTCCTCCTCACTACCGCTTCCCAGTGCTAATGCATCCCGTCTTCCTCTCTTCCTTCTGCCACTCCCCCGATGCCCAGTACTCTCATTTACTGTAACTACTCCCTCCTCTCCTAGTCTACCCTCTATATCACTCCCGCCACTTTCCTCTCTCTCTTCCCGTTGTAGATGCCCCTTTTGACTCCCTTTTCTGAAGACAACAGATGTCTCCAGGGCCGCTGGTATCATGTAAGTGCTATTGAATCTCTCTAATGGAGTCGCAGGTGACCTACTAGTTTGGCTTTGAGCTTGTTGGGTCTGGGTTGTAGGCAAATGGGATTTGGATTGTGAAAAAAGGTTTGAGGTAAGCGCGTATTCCCCAGTTGCTGATATATTTGCACAAAGCTCATGCAATATGTCGTAATTAACGAGGCCCCGTTTACGGAACTTTTCGGCCTCTGGATGTGCGGTCATAGAGGCATCCCATACACTTTCTGGTGCTGTTGGAACTCCCTGTACTGCATCCCATCCAAAGCCTGAATTGTTTTTTATTGCCATATAGGTATCGTAATCCTTTTTCAACTATTATTTATTTTTTAGTTATATTTTTGCATTCTTTAGTATACATTCTCAAGATTCAGCTAACATACATTGGACCATTTGGTTTTTAGTTGACTTGCTTCCAAATCAATTGCATGAGCTGCCTTAAGTCCTTCCTTCGCTGCTGTCCATGCTTTTTTTTTGAAACCATTTTCTGCCCTTTCTCCTCGAACTACCTGCTCATACAAAGTCCTTAGCAAGGTTTCCACCATTGCCTCTGTCCACTTTGTTTTTGCTATTTCGCTTGGGATGTTAAAAAAAGAGAACAAGGTAGGGTTAATTGAAATTGAAAATGTTTGATTGAGTGCGCAGTAGAATCTGACTACTTTTATTGTTGTGATTATTATATAATACATATTCCTTGGACATTTTTGTGTGTCAACCAGACACACTGTGACTTTCATTTTCCCAGATTATGCTAACTTGAGATAACTCTAGTATCCGGTTGCAACTTGTGTTTTGTGATTATTGCATTATCCAGCACCCATGACCACCAGACGCACCCTTAGTCTCCGTTCTCCATATAGCAAACATATCTACTTTTGACAAAGCAGCATCAAGACTATACTTTTTATGGCTCCGGGGGAGCTATTCCAAATAAGGTGACCAAACTTGGCGCGGAGACACGAGTAGTCCGGCCAGTACCCATAAAGTTTCACACTCTCTCTAGCTACTCAAGTTAAGATTTTTAAAATCCTTTCTTTAAATATTTAGAGAGTGGTAAATTGAACATATTTACCGGGGCTCTGAAGCGCGGAGGTTATGGTTGCCGAGTTTGACCGTGATATGTCTGATTGGTCGTGTTGATATCTGCAAGTAGTGTCCGTAACCACAGTCTTTAATACTCGAGTAGGGGCGCACGAAAATAGGCCCTGAGGAACAGGGATTAGAAGCAGCTACCGGAAAATTACGAAAGAGCTCCCCCAGGAATGTCTGCCCCCGGGAGAGCTGATCTTGCACAAGCGACGGGGGAGATCATTTAGCAGGAGACAGAGATTGCTTTGTAGGTTAATCTGAATTATAATATGTGTTGATTAGCTTTCCTGCCGGCACTTGACTATCAGGAAAATGCTAATCCTGCTCAATGGCGGGTTGGTACTTGTACAACCCATTGCCACACTACCTAACTAAGCTACTCGAGTAAAGTACATCTCTGGGTTATCGTTCCGCCAAGCTTCATATGCCCTGTCCTAGACTAACCCCTGCCTATACAGTATTTTACTTTCGGATATGTACCTTTTACGTCTACCGGAGAGTAAGTTACGACAAAGCCGGTCATTGTCGGTTTACTACTCTCCGAGTTCGACTTACCCGATTTAACTTTTCTCTCACGTCATTGCTCAATCAATCGACCGGATATGTAATTCTGTTCCGAGATAGAATGAATTTCTTAAGTATCTCTCGCTCTCGTATGTCTCTGGTATATAGCTTGGATACCTTTTTTTCAACATATAAATCGGAAAAAAAGAAAAAAAAAACATCAGCGAGGCCACTGGGCGGGGATGAGCAGATAGCAAGTATAAATAGAGGGTAATAAGCACCGGGGGACGTGAACAACTGAGAGCAGATACAGAATGCATTGTCCCAATGGCGAGGTGTCCTGGGGCTGCAACTCAAGATTGGCCATAGCACAAGTTGGGGTTATCAAGGTTAGTTGAAGCTCCGGGAACTCTTAGAATCTACAAAGTTCATGTGAGAGAAAGATATCATAGACACCATACAACCTGTCTGGGTTTCTAACTTCAACAATCCCGAACCTTTTCCCACAAAGTCTACTTAATGGTCAGCGCAGACTCCCTTAGTTTTCCGATTTTTATGGACATATCATGCCTGAGTACTAGATAAACCCTAGGAAAAATTTCTAGGCATTCCACGTTCCTACTGATAAAGCGAGTTTGCCACCATTTCCTCACTTATCTGGCATATTGGCTTCGTATCCAATCTCCATTAATAGCCACAATCATTTCACAGCTAAGACCCTTTCTCCTTTGAAAACAGCTCAAGGCCCTACTAGTAACTTAGTACATGAAGTCACTATTCATCTTGCCCACACTGCGCCATATTGCCGGACTCTCAACTGCGGTGTACGTTTGAAGATCCCGGAAGTACTGGGCGGGCTGCCGGGAGGCTTCCGGGTATTTGGGGAGCAGGCAGGCGCTCGGTGTTTGTCAATTGTTAGTGGGATCGTACAGGCTCCGGAAAGATGTAGAGCAGATAACTACGATAACAGAGGAGGACGGCAAACAATCGTACCAAATCTGAAGTTTTTGTCAGAAGATTTTTTTACCACATCGCTCGCTCTCCCCCTGCACTCGGTGTCCCCCCGCTATTTCACAGCTATAATTTTTTTGTTCTGCAGCTTTCACTGTGTAAGGCAGTTTCACTAAATTTTACTTGTGGATAATGTGACAACGTATTTTACAGGTTTAGTCCGGGGGTCTTCTAGGGATTGGAGACTGAAGTATACCTCCGCTTATTTTGCCTTCGATACCTCTAGTGGGTAGTGGTGTTTCTTCACAGCCTCCCTTCTCCCCATCCCAAGTCTCCCGTGGGTGGTTTTCCCTCTTTGTTGAAGGGTGATAGAGAACAGGGCGGAGAACAAGACAGAGGAGACGAGAGAGAAAAACAAGGGAAAAGCAAGAGTAGTTTGAATTGTCAGAGCCGGTTGAATGCTGTGATTTTATTGATTTCGGAGGTGTGGTCAATGCTGGAATTTCTCTAGCATTTTTTTCTCACCTCTAGCACAATAACCGACAACACACTTTCCTACTTCTAGCTATCAACCCCACCTCTCTTAGTCAGAAGCCAATCTGAACCCCCGACGTAAGATTCGGAGAAGAGGAAATTGAGAAAGTTGAAAAATTGATAGGTTGAAGACCTTCTCGAAATTTATAATACCCTAGTGAGAAGAAGCACTCCCACCTGAATGCCCGAGAAAGAGGGAAAGAGAACTACATCAGTATGACGCCAAACTGTTCTCCCTAGGATCTTCAATCAAAGATTGTTAAGCTAAGGACCAAGGTATCACATCAATCCCGAACAGGTCATTAGTGCCGCGGTTTCTCAAGGATTTTTCCTTCCCCCCCCCCTCAAGCCCAATTTTGCATAACTTAGCCTACAAATTTTAGATCTAAAATTTACTTCTCTCAATTAAAAAGCCAATCTTAATCCCTGAGCATGACTCCTACATAGCGGGACACTTTAGGACATATAAGATAGCCGGAAGAGTCAAAGCAACTTCTGTTATCTCAAAATTGATAGACAGGTAACTCGGCGTGTCCGCCCTTGTCACATTTTTTAGAGAAGCGAAACTATTAGACATAAGAGGTTTTTGGCTTACTTGTCGCGTTTGAAGTTCGTACAAGGAAATGGAGTGAAATATTAACGAAACTCATCATATCCTTCTAAAGTGGGAAGGCTATACGGTCGTCTGGGTAAAGGTCGGTTACTTGTCGGGGTGGAACGCCGAATCCCCCTGCGATAGATGCACCCTTGAAGGAACTGGCTCGTATATTCTAAAAGGAGTTATGGCACTTTCATAGACTCCCTAAATCCATTATCTCTGACTGGGCTGCGCGGCAAAAACCCAATCCAACCACATAGTGATATCCTATGATTCTGATATATCTCCGCCGAAAAAAAAATATATAAAATATAATACAACCTGAAAGCGCCAAACCCCTGGAAATTCCAAGGGCACCAAAACGATAGAAAACAGCATCTTATCCCTTCGCCTCACCCATAACAAGAACAAACCTCCGGTCCCCATTCTGCAGCCTTCGTAACCTAACTTTCCTCCCGCCAACCACACTCTGTAACTCCCTAGAATCAACATCAACACCCCGGACTAACTCCTGCATCTCACTAGATTGCGTGGTAGCCATGACTGTGGAAAAATTCGTCTCGAGGCTAACTCCATTTGTTAAGTACGCCACGACACCAACGACCACGGCTCCCGCCGTCACGAAGATAGCGATGCCATAGGCGAGCCAGAAGTTCCTCTCGTTGAAAAGGTATCTGTTGCTCTGCCGTATGGCTAGTACGTCACTTTTTACGTTCTTTCCGAACGTATTGGAGCTGAGGAGGCTGAGAGTGATGTTCCGCGATAGCTCTTCTATCCCCCGAGCTAGTGGCCCTGTGTACACGTCGTTCGGGCGGTCGGTTATATTTAAGCTTGCGAAATCGGAGCTGCCGATCAGTGCTGTTTGGAGGATTTTGGTATCCCATGAGATGGGAGTAAAACTTTCGAACCCAGGGCCAAGGTTCCTTGTGATGTTCCCAACGAGCATATCGCCCATGGCGGCAAAGACCACGTAGGAAGATTTCCACTCCCCGCCGGGCAGCTGGCGACTACTACTACTATTCATGGGTGGCGCCAATGGCATGCAGGAAACGGGGTTCAAATACTCCAACTTCTGGATCCCGAGCATCTGCCTGGAATTCTGGAAGGTGACATTCATAGTGAAAGACGTGTTGTAGAGTTCGCAGGAGAATGCCTGGCCGTATTCAGGATCGTCCAATTTTGTTTCCTGGGCTTGGCCACCCATGCACCCTCCTCCGTTTAGTGAACATAGAGAGTATGTCCCATTTTGAGTTATGGTTTTGTAGGCTAGGCCCACGTATATACTGCATGTATCCCACAGGATTCTAGGATTATAGATTGCGGCGTACCGGATTCTTCCCGACTTGTCGTAGTTCATTGTTTGCAGGATATCCTGCGTGGCTCGGAGGTCCGCAGACATACATCGGAAGGAGGGTCCGTGGAAACTGTAAACATAGGAGGAATTTGGTTCTAGGGGTTCTAGGGGTTTAATAGGGAGGATAGTGCCGCCGGTAGCAGTTGTGCTGACAATCCTGGATAGGAGTGGGCTTGGCGCTATTGTCGCGCCGGAGAGCCGCGCTCGTTTTTGAGTCCCATCTGCAGCATCACTAAGTACTAGACTTGTTACAAAGCCTGTTGGATCGCTGAAGTTTGTGGAGGGAATGAGCGCTGAAATGTTCTGTTGTCGTTGGACAAGGTCCACGGAGAGTGAACCGGGAGTGATAATCGCTGATATAGGAATACACCTATTCTTCCTCATCAGCATAACCCCTCAACACCCCCGAACGAGAAGAACAAACACACCAAGTCAGTAACGCAAGTATAGTAGCGGTCTTTGCCCTCCTTAACATATCCCCATTCCAAAATGAGGTAAGATCCGTCGGTGCAACAAACATGGCGTTAACCCCGTCTATAGTAATAGCCCTCTTGTGTACAGTGTCCCATGCAATCTGCTTATGAGCGACGACGACAGCACCAACTAGCGACGCCTTTGACAGAAACGCAAACGCAGTGCCTGCTCGGATAATGTATTCTTGTTCGAAGTTCCCATCGACTATATGGTCCCGCCAGGACCTATAGAATACGTAGTGGCCTATAGTGAAGGCTATTCCGAGAAGGAATAGTCCGGCCATCATGGCTACTGGGGAGATGATATCTAGTACTCCCACCCAGTGCCTTGGAGGGGCAGGTTTTACGGGGGAGAAACTGGCTCGGCCTGAATCTGAGGATGTATGAATAGTAGGGTGGGCTGGCGATGACCCCCGGGGGGTGGGGATTCGCTCGCTAGGGTTTCGCTGTGGTGGGCCGGCGAGGGAATAGTGTAGCTCTGACCTTTCGTCTCCATCTTCGCCTTCAGAAGATAAGCTTGAGCTGCTAGGGTGTCGTTGTAGCGGATTATATGCCGGGTCTAGTGTAGACCCTCCGGTTTCGTAGTGGTTACTGCTGTCCCTAGGGCCAAAGTCAGAATGTCCTTCCCGGGGAGATGAGGGCGACACCGGGTCGTCCATTCTGTGCTGGTGAAAAGACATGACAGGATGTGGTCGGCTTTGGGTGGGAAAATGTAAGGCACAAACACCTTTCCTCCCCGGGTCTCAACGAGGGGGTATATATTCCAGAGGCATGGGATATCCCATGGATGCTTACTATTTGATTGTGGCCGGGCGGTGTGTTGTCAGCTGGTATTCTCAAAAGCAGCCTACTAGCCCTTCGCCATAGCGGCATGAGCGGCTTTTATGTGATGGCCGAATTCCACCACAGCCGGGCTTCTCTTATCTTGTGGCGAATGCCTATCTACGAGGTGCTTAACATGCAGAAACCTTCCTGTAAATCGTCAGAGACCCTCTTCATAGGTTCCAAAATGCTAACGCAAAGCCTACTATATTCCCAAATCCCCACCCATCAAAGAGTTAGTTATCGCTGCCTAATCACTACACTACATCACCAGTGGAAAGCCCCAAAACGGCCACTTTATCAAAGTCTAATCATAGTAAATTATACATAGGTGGTGAAAGGTGTCCAGTACCACACCTTTGAAAAATTCGAAAAGCCAAGGATCGTGCATAAACAGCCGAGCAGCCAGTCCCACTGTCGCACCAGTAGGCGCTCTCTTGAGAAACGGCCCGGGAAGTAACGACCGATAAACGGATGGATGAAGTGAGGGGTGGCGCTTGGGTTCCTGGGGATACCGGCGATTTGAGCCAATTAGTTGGTAGCGGGTGTCTTGAGCGTGTGTCGGATATAGTACTTGTACCACTGGGGTACTGGTGAGGGGTGGTGTCACGAATGCAAATTTCGGGAGCGTTTTCGCAGTCTGCACTCGCGGTGCTTGAATCCTGGGACAGTGTCCTGTGTTGCCCGTACTGTACGCCTTACTTGAGTAGTCTACCGGTAATCTACATTAGAGACGAGAAAATCGCTCGGAGACCAAGCGCGAACGGAGCAGTGCTTGAGCACACTGCCGTACAACTATTCAAGTGCCGTAGAATCTCATTGAAAGTCGGAATGGCGCTAAAACTAACCTAGGTGAAACTCAGGCAACCGGAACACCAACTCGCCACAGTTTAACCATAGAGAGCGGCGATTGGGCAGGTTGAAGAAAATCCTCACTAGTGCCATTCCGATTTGCATGATATTCTGCAGTCTTGTAGTTTTCGAAAGTATCTGGATGCCTTGGCGCCAAGATTGGAGAATCTAGGTGCAAATTTGGGCGCCTTGGCATCCGTTTACTTTTGATCGCAGCATGCCCTCTAGGGTACGGTCGTCATAGGTGGAAGATCCTAGCACCCCCTTCTCGCACCAAAAGTACCCCACTTCACAAACTCAATGAACTTGTTTCACGGAGTAACCAACGGGTATTCCCTGCCGATAGCCAGGAATTTCCATAAGGGTAGAATATAACTCTTCTTTCTGCTCTTAAGTTGAATTGGTCAAAGGTTATGGCAGATGCATCACAGCCACGATTACCGTACTTGAATGTATCTTCGACATGGAGCCCTCATGTGAACCAAAAATACCTCAACCATTCTCGGCAACTTTTTTTTAGTGCAAGAGAAATTGCTTTGTTTTTTTTTTCAATAAATTCTCATACCAGTAGCTTTCCTACGCTGATTTAATAGCATACTCTTGCTCGTATCGAAGGTGCTTGATAATATAGATGTGGCGCAGAATGAGGGGTGCCAAGATCTCCCACAGTGCTCGAGCACGGACGCTTCCATGCTTGCCAACCCTCAGCTACGATAATCCTTCGAGTCATAGAGCTACAGGGATACTTATTCCTCCATTTGATTTATCCGGAGGACCTCCAGAAGTGGCTACTTGTATATGGTAAGACAAATTGTTCCAACAAGATATGATACGGTACTCCAGGTATTAGGACAACCATACGGTAGTCACGGTAGACACCGCGGGCTATTGTATTCTCTGGAATCCTCGGGTGCATGTAGCAGAGCCACCCGCGGCTGAATTGCCTGCTTAACTGCTGTTTGCAAAGTATCTATAAGTTCCGAGACGAGGCCCCTAGGAAGATGTAAAAGCAAAACCTTTACAGTGTCCGCACATTCCTAACTTTGCTCACTGTGCTCGTATCCACAGAGTAACTAGAATGATATCACCCCATCTCCACATACGGTAAACGAAAAGAGCCCGCCGATCCATCCCTGGTCTATTTGTATCCCAATTCCGCTCCGGTGAAGTCCACTTTAGATCTCCTCCGGTAATAAATGCGGATGCCCGAAAAATGCACCGCCCACTTGTGGGCAGCGAGGGTAGACTACGGTACCACCGTATCCCCCCCATACAAACCACTTGCCCAAGGTAGAATTTGGGAGGAAGTTACAGTACTGTGGTGGTGAGGAAGTGAATCCTTACGGGCGCATGTTATGAATGATACTGTGGTCGCACAAGCGCCCTATTTAGGAAGAAGGCAACTTACAGCAGGCGGAGAGCGGTAATATATTCAAGCGTGTCAACGACGACTTAACAATTTTGTGTAGTGAGGGCTATTTGTGGGGCGGGCGATCCCCGGATAGAGGAGGAGTATGGCAGAACTAGACCCCGCAGTTGTTGAGGAATATTGGAAAGCATAGTTTTGTTGTAGCGGGAAGATGGCCGCCCGGTGGTCAATTGTGGCACCAGAGGCCGAGGTTCATCACAGGCTCACGTAAGACCTATCTAAATTTTCCTGCAGCGTCAACGACCGGTTAGGTTAATTTCTCGGGTATCCGCTGGCAGCAGGCGAGCGCTGTACAGTAAGTCACACTTGCGTACTCGAGTAGTTACAGAGCTAATGCAACAAAAACTAGAATATTTTTGGAGTTCGTGAAGACGTTGGGGTTGCCTCTCCTGGTAAGCTCAGTTGTCTTCCCTTTCACTTGTCTCAGCTAACTTAATGGCTAAAAGGGAATCTTTTCGTTTGTCCTCCCACCAAATTCCAAAGGAGGAAAGCCTGGACGCCTTCGTGTCATCCCCGATTACTCCAGGGTGCTGCAAGCCAGCACGTGTGTGGGTAATCTGTACCGTACCCCACAGTTAAAGTCTTGCCGTAAACTTTATATGAACGTATTAACATTTTCGCAGTGAGCAGGGAGGCTCGGGGGTTCTCGGCATCGTACATGAGAGGTACCTGTGTTTTAGTAGAGGTATATTATTTTTAGCCAGTAAACCTCTGGCAAGGAGGCACCGTAGAGCGCTGGTGCACTAAGCACAGCGGTACAGTTGTTTTCTCCCTAAATCCTTGCTGAAACCAACCATGCTCTACTATACTCCTACAGTGCTTAGTTCGCAATGCGACAGTAGAATAGAGAAGAATTTAGAAGGCACTAGTGGGTTTGTAATAAGAAAAAGAAAAAGGCGGCAGCCCCGGATAATAGCTACAAGGATATCATGATCATACAAGTACCAGGGTGTGAGGGTAAGTGATCGGAAAAAAAAATTGTTGCAACTAACCTCTTTTTTTCCGATCACTTTTTGCTCCAGGCTGGTACTAGTGCTCGAGTACATGAAATTATTGAATCATTTCACTATCTGTGGCATGCAGTGTGATGCAGATCTCGTTGAGCCCAAGTGGTGCAGAATTATTTTCACTCCAAAAATAGTCCTAGTAGATGAGTCAAGCGGTAGCTAGCATGATAGCAAACACTAACATTTTAAGCAAAAACAAATTAAGCCAATATACTGTGCCGGTGAGAGTTTATAAAGATAACATTGGTCCGTCTTCGCACGATGCATCGTGCACTCGAGTACTTACCGGTAGTTTAGGCTTTACATCGAATCCCCCCCTCCAACCAGTGATAACCCAACCAAAATAACTTTAGGTTCTACCGGTGACTCCCGACTCAACACCAAGACAGTTTAAAGAACTAACAGTAGAGCCCAAGCCCCCTAATCTTCAGAATAACCCCGATGTAAACCAGACGTGAAATAAATCAGTCGAAACGCTCCAAATAAGTAGAAATCCGGAAATCCGAACTAAGGCCCAAGTGTAAAGAAGGAGAGGAAATTCGGGAGAACGGTAGATGCTTTTGGAAGCGCAATATTCCAATTTAGCTCTTCCTTCAAGTTGAATTCAGGGGTTTGAGCCATTGGGAAATATCTACAGCGAAGATTCGAGGGAAATTTATTTGCAAAATTATTCACTTCCACATCTAACTTCGATACTTTGGTTTATTTTGAGTCTACGGTGATTTAATCTACCGATGCAAGTAGTTAACTATTGTACCCTACCGGTATATTAGGATCACCAGCTCTGTCTAATGCACGAGCATGGCGTCTAACATACTCCTCCATTCCACCACTCATGGCCAGTCCGGCCTAGTACCCGTAGTCCACCAAAGCGCGTAGAGAGAAAGTCGCGGATTGATGGTAACGACTCAACCTCCCTGTAAGTCCCTGGACCTGGGTATTTATTCAGACCCTGGTAGTTCCTGCAGGAGGCGGAGTCACTAGCATGTCCCAGATAACACACATATTGACTGCCCAACAGGCACTAGCTCCACACGGATGATATCTAAATTTAATAATAGTAATAATGACGATAAAGCGATGACCAAAGAATTGAAAGTGCTTTGACATGCTCTGGTCCAATATATAACCCCCTCTTGAATCTCGTCTCACAATCCTGAACCCTCCTCCAATTAACGTCACCAGCTCTTCTTCCATCTCTTTCTTCCTTCAAAACACATACAGTAACATCCACCCCACAGCCATACACCCCCCATCTACCAAACTGGAACTGGAAACAGTGAAATCATTTAACAGAGTCAGGTAACGTAAGCGCAGAGGATATATGTGATCCGGTAAGGGGTAATAGCGGTAGTCTACAAACCATCCCACTGTATGTAACTTATGGTCACCGCACTTTTCATCACGGATCCTTTAGGCAATCAATGAAATTACTGGGATTCCGTGTGCTATGTCTGCTCTTTTTTTTTTAGCGGGGCTGATGGAGGCGAGGCGAGTGAGCTTTCATGATAAATGGTGAGTCAACTAGGTAGAGCAAGGGGAAGGTGGGATCGGGACTCGAAAGACCTGTTTAACGGGGTTTTTATCACACATTGAAAACAAAAGCAGATGGCATAAGGAGATGTGAGATGGGGGTGTATGAGATGATATGTATCAATCAGGGTGGTATATAGGCGAATCGGAAATATTATTAAGACTTCGGGGTGTATTAGGCTAGGTTCGGATTCCGGGGCTAGTTGGGCATTGTGAAACCGGTTATGATACTAGATGTTACGAGTTGGTTTCCGTATTGTCTCGCCTACACTTTGGGATCGCCCATGATAGTTTTTAAGACTAAGGTGAGGGAGTTAGAAGATTATTCTGAGGCTAGAAATAATGAGCCTCGGCTACAACATTGAGAGCTAGGGAGATGGGCTACGGCATGACAGGATCCAGGAGTAATTCAAACAGGCAGTAGGACCAGCCTATCCAACGAAACACATTACAATAAGGAACCCCAAGGGTGAGCAAACTCAACTCAACCGCGTAACCCCTTCCAGACACTAATCCCCAATCTCATCCCCCCACCTACCCCCAACGGCACTCCACCTCGTCCATTTTCCCCTCTGCAACAGCCCTACAAAGCACCACCTCTCAGACGTAACCCCCTCCCCAGGAACCAAAACCTTCTGCCTCCGACCTCTCCACAAAATAGTCACTAATCCTGCCTCTAGCAAGAAGCCCACTCCAACCCATATCGCTACACCGTTCCTCACACCAACAGTTTGCTCAAGAAGGCCAGAGACTCCGACACCTAAGGCAGCTAGCATCAGTGATAGCGAGTGCAACACCGCCATGCCCGCGGTGATCTCCGGATGTGATGTCACGAATCCTGCGTCTCCGGAATCCTGAAGCGTCACGGGTCTACTGGTTCCATGCGGTCGTCCTCCCGGGCTGGCACCGTTTGAAACTGTACCGGATTGACCTATCCTGGTTGCCGGAAGGTCACTGACATCCCAGTTATCCCATAAAATGAGGTGGCCTTCGGCGAAGGCGAGTGTTCCGGAGAAAAACGCCGCAGCGGCGAAGGCTACAGGTATCATAAAGTGCGTCGAGGGACTAGTAGCAGATATAGTAAAACCTAGACTCGCTATAGGAAGGAGAAGAGTAGAAAAGAAAAGTGAGCCACGATAGCGGTGTTGGCCCATGCTAGAATGAGTCCCCGTTAAGTGCGCTGCACGACGGGATAGATGCCGAAAGTCAGGAAGGTAGAAAGTTGAGAGCTGAAACGGTATTGAAAAAAGAGAAGCAGTAGGAAGAGCAAGGACGGCTAAGCCAACATCGATTGATTTAAACCTGTAGTTGGAGAAGATGAGGCGCACCAAGAGCTTCGGGGGATTAGCAGATATTCACAAACGACAGGTCGCCTATACTAACACTCATGATCATAGTCACTTGCCCCACAACCCAGGCCGTGTAAACTGCTAGAATTAGAAATCCGGCTTGCCCACAAATCCTCCCTGTCATCTTTATTCCGGCCCAAACTTCCTTCCACCATCGTTCAGGAGGTTTCCCAAATATCACCAACGCTAACTCACCTCTCTCCACCCCACTCCTGACCCATCCAGACAGCCTTTCTCCGCCTACCAATCGCCTCCATGGCGGCCGCACCTCTGGTATTGTTGCTGCTGCAAAGAGTAACACAGTATCCGCGATAGCTGTTACCCAAAAACCCCAGGCTGGGTCAAACTTTTCGGCAATTATCTGGCCGATGAAAAAGCCAACACCGGGGGAGGCCACAAAGAACCATGCCCAAACACCCAACCACACCCCCACCCTAGCACCCGCCTCACCTCCAGGCACCAGGTGGTATTTATCCATCCCCTCAACCGGAATACCATTATTGAATACCACGCCGCCCCGACAACATACCCCAGTGTCCGGCCCAAACATATCAAGAATCGTCGCCAAAGAAGTTAAACCAGCAAACCCTATGATAATGCCGGAAAGGCTTCTGAAAACAAGCAAACAAACTACATATGGTAGCATAGGCGCACCAACCCGTTGTCTAAGAATGGTATGCGGTGGTAGTGAAAGAGCCTGTGGAAACTGTAAAGGTACCACAAGTGCCAGAGATACTAGCGAGTATGGTTTCCTTCCATGTAAGAGCGGAAGTGGCCAGAAAACCAACCCCGACAAAGCCACACCAGCTAGGAAACCAACATTTCCTAGAGCGACAATATTCCCGCTAACTTGGAGACTTTTTTGTATAGCTGCTGCCTCGCCAAAGTAGCACCCCATTACGAACCCCACGAACCCCGGAATTAAGCACGCAATGGCAGCTGCAATTCTCTTTTTGCGTAGGCTCCAATCCCACCCCCCTGTATACCGATCGCTGCCACATGGCTCTTCGATCTGGATATGCAGCTCGCGGCCCGCAAAATCTGTATCTTTCTGTCTTTCAAGAGCCTTGAGGTGTTCCTCGAGTGGTATAATTCCCACAGAGGAATGCGACAGCCTATGCGCAGGGCACACATTATGGAGGAGTTGACTCTCTCTGCAGATAAGTTCAAAATCTCCTATGCAATGCAAATCTCGAGCAGCCCCAAGAGCTTCAGTCTCCGCTTCCAGATAGGGATCCTTTTCCGTTCTTTGCTCGCATTTTCCTCGACTACGGGCCGGTCCGCCATCATGATTATGAACGACACTAGTACTCGGGCTAGTGGTTTCTATTGTTCTGAGAGCTTCAGTAGGTAGAGCAAGGATTTCATCGTCTTCCCCAAGCTCATTAGCGGTCTTGAAAGACTCGGCGCTGCTGACATCCCCCGTGCTTATTGAACGTGCTGCAATACTACTTCTCGCATTTCCGCCCTGACTTCGACTGGCACCTCTTTGATTTAAAGTAGCTCGTGGATAAGCTGCCGTTCTACTAGCCGGGTCAATCTCCCGGTTACGCATATCTCCCAAGTCATGAAGTATCCACCACAAAGAATTCGCAGGTAGTGTAATGACGGTCTGATTTGACAGATCCTCCTCGGTGGTCGATCTCCCTACCTGAACAATAATGCTAGGAAAGACATCTGTAACCCCACCTTTTGACCGTGTCTCTGGAGCCGGCAGAATGATATTCACGAGGGGCTGCTGTGTTTCGATCGAGTGAGGCGAGGTCCTAATAAGGTTTGCATACTCTCGAAGAACCGATTTTTGTACAGAAAGGCCTGGAGTGGGGCTTTCGGACTTCCAGGCACGACGAGTGCCATCGTAAATAACAGCCACAATCGGATCTATTATTGGAATCGGCTCAGAAGGGGGTATATCAAGAATCATTCCTCGGACCTTTTCAGGATCAAGCCCCCCATCAGTGATCTGGGGCCCTTCTTCTGTATCATCTCCAGACGAATCTTCAAAACTGTCGTCATTCTGTGCTTGAAAAGATACACCATGACAGGGGGTTCTGTTCAGTTTCCGTCTGCTCAAAAACCCCTTGTATATGTTAGGCCGAGAATATTGTAAACAAGAAGCTGGTGCCGGTAAATCATTCATGAAAGTCGAATCAGACACAGGATACTGCGGGGCACTCCCGATAGCAGCTACCTCAGTAGATGAAACCGCCTCGGTACTTGCTCTCGAGTCTCGCCGACCTACACCTCCCCGAGGGTCATCACCGCCACAATATGGGAAAGCACCGGGGGCATCTCTAGGAGAACTCGCAGGGGTGCTCTCCAACCGAGAAGCTATCGACGCAGGCACCCGTGTGAACAGTGTAGCAGCAGCCCGCTCGATCGAATCCAGGGTTTGGAGATCACTCTTACTCACACGACACGGGGTACGACAGTCATCGCAGAAAGGATCGAGAGCTATATTAGAACCTCCAGGGCATTCCGGGGGGGCCGTAACTGGCGGCTGTTCCTCCATTGAGAGAGGAGGGGGGTGAGGAGGGGGGGTGAGGAGGGGGGGTGAGGAGGGGGGGTGAGGAGGGGGGGGGGCGTGAGGAGGGGGGGGGGCGTGAGGAGGGGGGGCGTGCGGAGGAGGGCGTGAGGAGGGGAGGAGTATGGAAATAAGGTAATTGAGGGGAAGGAGGGTTAGGCGAGATTAGAAACAATAGGGGAAAGGGGAGATCTATAAATGAGTAGTACGAGTACGAGTAAAAATCGTATCAATGATGGATTCTAACACATAGGCCATTACGCGGTCTTCCAAATAAGCACGAGCGACTTCTGGCACCCACGTGCAGAGTGATCACTGAGTCGGATCGGGCTCCGGTTCGTCACTTCTTGGCTCTAGCTCATTTCGATTTCTCTTTCATTCTTTTGTCCCCCTTTAAATCTTCAGTCGGCCAGTTCTACTTACCAAAAAGCTACCTTTGCTGAGGCTAAAAGGAAAAAATAAAAAAACAGGATCGAAGTAAAAAGAGTGAAAGAGAGATCAAGAACTTTAACTGCCAATGCTCGAGTGCAGTACTTTAGTTACTTCGTTGTTCCTCCACCCTTACCCTATAAGTTAAGCACAGTACCTGTAGTCAAGCCTTTGAAATAATAAATCACGAATCCGGTCAGGTTTCATCAGTCAATAATATCCCCCGTTCCTCCCTTACTCGATCTGTTTCATATTATACCTTCCGGCTTGGAGATTGTAGGGCGACCACGCTCCCAAGAACGTTGGGAGGTCTGAGACTGTCACTTCTACACGAGAAGAGAACGCCAGCTCCCGTGGGCCAGTAGAAAAAGATGCAGGAAGCGGTGATATCTCCATCAATAGGGCGGCGCGCAGAAGCCGAGTTGCAAGAGAGGGTAGTAGTGGCTAAGGCCGTGAGCATTACTAGACCTAATACCTAACCTCGTGCCACTAACTTGGTTGCGATTTAATATCCCCGAAAAGACTCATTCGCCACTAACGAAGTACCAAAGACAAAAAGTAAATTAAAAGCGGATATGTTATCTGTAATAGCGGAGGAGAAAAGAGTCTTAACGTTCATTCTAACTTCGCACCCAAAAGGAAAGAACACATCATTAAGTACAAAACAAGGAAAAATTTCACCTATCTTCTTCTGGTCACAGCCTAACATTCTCACGATAACATTCGCCCGGCACCTTCTCTGTCATCCTAATCCAACCCAATTGCTTCCTTTCCATCCGCCTCCCTTCCACTCGCTTCCCTACTCTCACTATCTCGCAGTTTCCATTTCTCTTCTGTTCTCTTCTCTCAACATTCCTCACTTCACTCCCAACTCCTACTGCCTTCTTCGACTTCCAGATATTTCGTTAATCCTTCATGCGAGAGATGTGTTGCGGTTGTTCTGGATGTAACAAGGTCATGATATCACAAAGCACCGGTGATTCGCAATAAGACAGCCAATAAAGAGAGACAGCGAACGATACACCAAAAACCTAGTGACAAACATCAAATTTGGTAAGGGTGCTTGTTGTACTCCTCCTATTCGTTGTCCCCCCTATCATTCTATGGCCCTTTGGCAAACCTCCTCGCCCTACCCCTTGACAATCGGTACTCGCCCTAGTAAGAAGTACCTTACCCTGACATTTAGGGGGACAAGCAGGAATATTTCGCCCACCCTCAATGTAGAGTTTACCACCCCCAATGTCCTACCGGTAGTACTTTTCCCCTGATACCAGCACTATACAAGTACTACCACAACCCTGCATATCCACAATTCCATGGTATGTATCGCCAAACTCTCTCCCACCCGCCCACGCTCCCCTCTGCCAGGACCCTTATTGATCTTTCAATCCAGTTCAAGTATAAAGGTAACTGACCGATTCTCGTCATCACTGCCTCACGACCGTCTAGCCCACCCACCCAAAGCCTACCTCTACAACCCATTCCGGTTCTCCTGTTTAAGCTAGCCATTGGCTCTTCTAGCCTTGCCGCATGCATAGAATACGACAGCAGAAGAACACTAGATATATCCCGGCCTAATATTACCTTACCTATTATTAAAACCCGGCAAACTCCCGTGAACTCAGTATTAGATGTCTAACACGGGTAATCAGCAGCAATTGTGATTGTAAAATATTCTTGCGTATTCCTGTAAGATTAAGATCTATCTTCACACGGCAACCCAGGCGCGGATAGGGCTGAAACCCGGCGCAAACGAAGGGAAACGGCAATCTAAGGATCATCATTTTTCTTTCTTGTTCTTCTCATTCGTGTTTTCGAAAACCAGAAAATTCTCACCATCATCCTTAATTCCTCCAGAGTTTGTTACTAGGAGATTCGGTCGGTAATCAATGGCCTCATGTCATCAAACTCGAACAGGCCCTAAGCATAAAACAAAAGCAACTAATCAACACCGAAAATGCGATCAACCTGGGGAGAAATAATGAAGCTACATCTAACAGGTATGTGCATAGAGCCACGGCACTCTACACACATTGGTCATGAGTTAATCCTTAGATGATTACATTTCCCCTAGAAAGTAACCAGGTACCAATCATCAAATATCATTCACTATATCTACAAGCTTAGTGTTAAAATGATGGCTTCTGGAACTGGTTGAGTGACGAGAAGAATGATGAATTGCTTAATTGACTTCTCAGTAGAGAGCGAACTACCCAGACTATCTACTGTTGAGAGCGAGACACAAGTTGCGAGTAAATCAACAGTAGGAAGTAAACAGAATCAGAGAGAAGAAAAGAAAGGCAAGGAGGTATGTTCAATAGTACCAATATTGTAAGGGGGTTTTGAGATGGTGATCAAGACTAATGCAAGGAGAAAATCAATAGTGCAAGTAATACTACGGTAGTGCCAGAAGCATATTTCAACACTTAGAAGAAACCCCAGAAGCACAAGTTTTGACTCAGCATGTTTTAGCCAACTCACCACAAGGGGTGTACGTCCAATACAAGCATGACAACTACGTTTGGCATTTATTGGTCAACTTCTTACCCTTGAACCACCAGCACCCTCCCTCTTAATCCAGAGTAGTGCGAAGCCAAGCCGAAGGAGGTGTGTTCACAAACTCCGTTCTACTACTCAAATTGGCCCCTCCCTTGCCTACTCCTTCCCTACGCATGCCTCAGAAACTCTTTGGCCTTCGCCCTCCCTCCACAACCGTAGCCATCCAGCAGCTATCGATCACAATCCATCACTCGCCATCTGCCTCCAATCTCCTGTTTGTATACAGTTTCTTTCTCCCCTCAAATGCTTCTTTTAGGCCTCTACCTCTTTTCAAGCCAGGTCCTGTTTTTAGGACTAGCAGGTGTTGTCTTTTATTGCTCCTTTTGTTCCTCCTATATAGTTTCTTTAAAGATCTTTACTTCTTAACTCCTTGCTAAGGGTGTTGAGGGATCCAGGTGGTAATGGCCAGACTAAACCACTTCACTATATAGCTGGGCTATATCCTTCTTGTTATTCATATGAACATTGGTTTTTTCCCAACTAATAAACTTGACCGTCATCTATTACCACTTCTCTGTCCAAGCGATCCCGCAATGCTACACCTCCCCCGTCCTAGTTTCTAAGTTACCTCTTTTTCCTGTTTCTTTTTTTTTTCCCTCTCTTTTCCTTGCTTTCACCAAACCGCCGGGCAATCCTAGCCGGGCCGACGACCGCACCCGGTCTAGGTTACTGTCGGCAAGTTTTGGATGCTGCCCTAAGCCCTGACGGCGGGGTCCAGTGTAGATGGATAAAAGCAAAGCTGGGGAGTTGAGATAGAGTCTATCAGCGACCAGGTATGGGTAGAAAGTAAGGGTGAGCTGGTGGAGTCGGGTTTGGATTTGAGTTGGAGACGGAGGAGGGAGGAAGGTGGGTGGTGGGAGTAGGGTCGAGAAATCGGAGAGGGGTACTAGCAACTGGGGGTAAATGGTAGGATAGTAGTGCAGGGGGTTAAGCGTAGAACTACTAGTACACGGCACTAGGATCTCCGCTTCTCGAGAGCCTAGGCACGTACTATTCGAAGGATTTCTGGGAGGATATTCTGTTTGTCGGGGTAACCTCAGGGGGTAAACGCAGTGTGTTGATTTGTATCTAGATGCGCCGTAGAGCTGAGAGCCAAAACGCTTAGGCTTCACCCTTGTTCCTTACTAGTTTCCCCAAACTTAGCTTATTTCCCGCAATCACTCTCATTTTGGGCATGTTCTCTCATGCAACTTGTTATGAATCCCACGTTTTCTTTCAGTCCCGGGCTTTTTTTAGCTATAGAACTACCCGCAATCCTCGAGTGGCCCCCATCTATCCTGAATACTAATCTAGTCGAAGGGATACACAAGGAATTTTGATCAGCTGATAGTAAGCTTCCTTGTTTTCCGGTTTCACTAGCTTGCACATGAGTTGTATATAAACGGTGCGTGCAAGTGGTTCTCCCGGCGCCTTGAGAACAAGCGGTGGATATTGTGTTAAATTTCCTGATCAGCCTAGTATTTCACTTCGAACATCGCACTACAGCTTTACTCATCGTGTGCAAAGGGACCTACCTTCCTAGCGTTAACAGAGCACAAATCGAAGTGTGTTGTATTCGAAGTGAGACCTGGACTTTTGGAGTGCACGTAAAGTGAGCCATCACGAGGCCAGGTTTGGTCACTACTCAGAGTGTACGCATTCCCAGTCGCACAAGCGCAGTATCAGAGACCTTAGGCTATGGATCACTGTTTCACTTGTTCCTTTTTTCTTTTATGTTTTAGGGTATCTCTCTAGCACTACATGCTAGCCTTCGAACACTCCTCGTTTACTACTTCCTTGGACCAGAAACCTAGGCCCCCCCAGGCGCGATAAAATAGCACTTACACTCGAATTAATTCATGCGCCACAATGCCCCGTTTTTTTAGTGTTGATAGCGCATAAACCAATTCGAGCGCAAGCACGTACCACAAGATCATAGCACCTACAAGGGGCATTTTGCGATCGAACACCCCACTCCAGGGTCTCCAGTTTTTAAAGATTTTGGGCGGTAGGCTACTTTGGTGTGTGTGAAGACTTCATGCCGGCCCTTGTATATACCAACGGGTGGTCGAATTCTTCTGCGGCCTTCCGTGCCAAACCCGGACAGCTGCCCGGGGGGCGAGCTCACCTCCAACCTCCCCCAGAATAGTCACCCCATAGAGCCCGCAGAGCTCGATAGAGACTTTGGTAGATTGGACGGACCGTCAGGGCTGATGGTACTGTGAAGGAGTTATCATGCGATCGATTAGTGCATCGTTTTTTTCTCTGGCCTCTGCGTGGTCGAATGACGTACCAGTTTTCAGGATGAGGAAACATCGGGGATCAGGCAATACGGTATCGATGATGAACAGACCCTCCTCCCCCTCCTCGTCCTGCAGTAGTCAGACAGAGCAATAATCCTCATCCGGATGATAGGGCCCTTCCAGAAATAATCTATTTACGGTACGGTGCTACACGTGTCGTCGACTTCGATTCAAATTGTGGAGATTCGTTATTGAACCAGTCTTTCAACTATAAGGAAGCATCCAACCACAGCCCCCGAAAGCTAAAAAAAATAGCCAGCAATAGTTAAGACTTACCATCCCTAACTTAATGGCGAATAAACCAGAAAGCACCCGCGTAGCACCCCAATATTGTGCAATCGCTCCTTGGTACAGATACGCCTTCCCCCCGCTTCCGTGCCAAAAAAAAAAAAACACTGCCTAAGGCTGAAAGACGCACTCTTGTCTGACTGGTGCGCAACCTTATTTGTCGCCAAACCCTTCCAAAAGCTTTCGAATCCTTCCACCCATTTCCGCCAACCGGAACTGTGGGCCCCGCCAATCCAGTCTGGTGAAGAAAATGACTCTAATTATATCTCTTCAGCCACCCCGCCCATCTTATTCTCGATGGTACTACGGTTGCTGTTGTCGGGCATCGTTTCGCGTATGGTCATTCTGATTGCCAAGGTTAGCCGCCTCGGGGGGCGGTGCAACGCATAGAAGAGGAACGCCTCGCAACAGTTGCAACGGTTCCACTCACAGGAAATGGGTGTCGAGTTGATAAATGGTTGACCCCCACTGTTCTGCAAAGGTTGAGGCTCTTTGCCGCTGGGTTGAAAGGTTGTGGAGGATTGTGGTCATGGTGGAGAGCGCGTGAGTCTTGATGGCGCCGTTCGACCGCTCTCCATCTTCCCGCATTCCCACTAGTATCTAAGACTGTCAGGGATTTGTAATTCGGTTTCGATCTTAGTGCGACAACCATGTTTGCGGTTGGGACCCTCTTTTTTTTCCAGCAGTCGGACAGGGCACGATCCCGATCGCTGAAGATTTCAAGAAACACTAGCATACCCTCGAACGATCGTTCGTTAGCATATATCACTCCCAAGAGTTGTCTGGTAGCGTTATCACTGAGTATGTTATTCCGTCCAACTCATCATAATAATATTATCTATGGGAAACAGACAACTTTCACCGAATGCCATGGATGGACAACGAACACCCACCAAAACCTTCTCTCCGACAGACAACCTTCCATCCAAATATTCGACAACAAGGCACTCACCCGCAAGCCAGTAATGCCACTTCCCTTGCGCACGCATCCGAAGGCCCAACACAAAGCCCGAGCAGGGTTAGGGCTACCAGTTGGCACCACCGCCAGTCCGAGGTTGGGAAGATCTAGATCTCGGTAATCTACTTTCCTAAAAAAAGATCGGCCTTAAGGAGACTCGTACAAGAGCGCATCGGTCAATCTAAACATTATATGAGATGAATATCGGCGAACAACTAAAAGGCGCTCTAGAACACAGGCAAATTTTTAGTTGGCCAGAGAGCAAATCCGAGCTTTTTCTTTCCTTACACCGAATACGTCATTTGCGGTAGAATTTGTTACGGTAGCTAGCGCGGGTTATCGCTTGCCGGCTTCACAAGTGTCCGGGGGGGGAGCCGGACTGTGCCGCCAGTAGCGTACCACGATCTCGACCGATGAAATATCCAGGCGATTGAAAATTCGTACTGAGGCCTTGGCATGACTTGCCAGTAGATTCTACAATATAGTAAAGCAGGGTAGTTTGAATGTCCATTGTTTGGATGAGAGCGTGTCTCTGGGGGCTGTTGGATGTCAGCGTCCGGGGCATAACTTTATCCGGTCCAGTCAATGGTTGTCAGCGAACTCGACAAAAGTTATTCCAAACTATGTTTGCTGTCACTGATTTCTCCTATTTGCTTACGCTGGGGAACAGCTGTTTGTCTAAAAAGTCTAATAATCCTGAACCTTGCTCTAATCAGAATAAGGGTCCGGGAAGGACTACCTGACAGGAGACCCCGGACGGAGGCCCGTTTCAAGTCCAGTGTACCGGGAAAGTGAGAATATGGGAATGGGCCCGCGCGTCCAAATGAGACAGTTCTGGCGGGGAAGATGGTCACGTTCGAGAAAAAAACTTTCCCCCTTCCTTGTCTTTGATTGTTGAACGGTCGAAATGAACGAGAACACGTCTGCAGTTGTTGTGGGGTGGGAAGATGGTGAGCGAGCAAACCGTGTCGATGAGAGCGCCTGTAGCGTTGTCGGATGGATGAGGAGAGAAAGTGGGGTGCTAGCACTAAATAGGAAGAATTCGAGAATTGCCACGTTGGACACGTGAAGAAGTAGACGTGGCTTTTGAGAGGTTTATCCTTGTGCCGCCACCGGGAGCGAGGGAATTTTTCTGGCGGGGGGGATTCTGTTCTGAAAGCTGAAAGGAAGGGAACATGGTCTGAGTGCTTCTGTGAGAATTCAAGGAAATTTGAAAATGTCTGCGATAGAGGAGGACAAGGTGCTTGTTATAGTTCCTGCGATTATTATATTATAAACTTGTATCTAAGGGAGCATCAAGGTTTGTCACCCGACATAAGAAGCCGAACGCTCTTAAAGCGCCTCACGATGCGCCCAAAAGAGGCGCAATCCCGCGCCACGGGCCAATCCCCAACGTCATCCGACAGCTGAATCATGACTCGAATAAACCCGGGTGCCCCACACCATCCATCTTTTTGGCCTTGTCCCACACACTCATTCCAGTGATTCCACCGCAGAAAGAAGAACCCATCCACACGGACACGGACACGGGCGGGCACACCTTCTTCTTCCACATTTCCCTCCTTGGTGAGTCCCGCATCCCTACGGTACCACCGTGCACATACCCCCCCTCCCCTCCCCTGCGATCCCCACCACCCCTTCACTAACGATTTTTAAACCCAACGGGCAGGGCAGGGGTATTGGGGGATGAGTGGCAATTGCTCACCCCTGATTACGGATACTTAAACCAGTGTTCCCCCCCCTCATCTCCCATCATCATTTACCACAGCACAAAACAGGAGAAGATACAAATAAAGGAGAAGCCGCCGCTATTCTACCGCTTCATCTATCAACTGCGAACAGGAACGAATCAAAAAAATAACCATCATCCAAGCACAGATCAAATACAAAAGGAAAAAACTACCGTTCCTTCTCTCCTCTAAACACCATACAAATAAGTTGACTTAAAACGAAAAACACAAAATGTTCGAAAACTTCTCCTTCACAAAATCGCCTCCACCGCCCTTCTACCACCGACCTACAACCCCCCCGTTGGGCCCCTATGACCCCCCACCGCCAAAATCCCTTTCGGCTCACTTGACCCTCCTATCCATCACTCCCCCACCACCACAAGCCCTCCTCCCTCCATCTCCACCACACAGCACAATCTCCTCGCCAACGACTCCAAGTGCGGATGCACAGCCATGTGTGCGCTTTCAGCGACAAATCCTAGCACGACTGCAGACGTCGGACGCGCAGATGCGCTGTCTAGAGAGACTAGTCGACGAAGTCGTATCCCGGGGCGGGAGCTTCGGGGGCTTGGGTGACGGGGCGGACGGTGTAAAAATTGGGAGGGGCGGGCGGAGGATGTCCCTACCTGGCAGCGCGGGGGTTCTTGCTGCGAAGAAGAAGTGTGGGAAGGGGAGTATCAGTGAGAAGGGCTCTGGCGGGGGTGCTGGAGCGGTGGGGAAGAGAAAGGGTGCTGTTGGCGGGGTTGGGAAGAAGAGGACCCGGAAGAGTTTTAGGAGGGGGAGTGGGGGGGAGTCGGAGTAGTCTCCTCTTCTCTTTTTCCCCTTGTTTTTGCTTTGTTTCTCGATCGGTCGGCTGGTATCAACATAGACATACAAAGGCGGGCGCTTCTTCTCTACATACATTTTTTTTCACATTACATTCTTCTGATCTTTTTTCTTTCATATCATTACCACCACCACAACTACGTCCTCAGAACGGGGCTTCCTATTGTTATTTTTCCCTTTTCCTTTCCTCTTTCTACAATTATCAGGGGTGGCGGGAGAGGGGTTACTAAAGGCGTTTTGCTTTTTTCTCTTTTCTTTCTTTCCACTCATCTTCGCTCGGTTTTTGCTTTTGCCTTTATGGTATGGAGTTCTTTAGAGGGTTGGATGGGATGGGGAGTCATTTTGCTCTTTTTTTTCTTTTCCTTTTCCTATTTCTTGGGAATAAAAGCGAGGTTAAACAATTCAAAAAAGTGAAAACGTTATATTATTAAAATTAAATCATGGTGCTATACTGTACATTTTTTTTCCCCGTCATTTTTCATGTAAATATTAATACCATACCGCTGCCGATAAAGAAAACTTCAAGTCTCGTCTCAACCTAAATCCAAAGTGAAAAGTGAAAAGGCCCTCTGCCTATTCCCTTCCTCTTGTCCTATCCATCCATCCCCCGGCACTCAAAACCCTCCCCAAAAAAAAAATAAACAGAATAAAAAATAAACCAAGGCAGGGCCGTCGATCCCAACCCCAGGGAGACCGAGGACTTATTTCCTTCCTTCCCCCCAGCAACAAGTTCCCATAAACGTCATTCTGAAGAGAAAAAGAAAAATAGCTGGATCCTGAAAGTCAGTCTGGCGATCTTTTGCTGGGGGGAGGAGCACGATGGAATCCCTTCACACATTCGAGCACGGTAGGTAAGTATCCTAGGAGGTCAAACAATGGAGTGGGAGGGGGGCGTGGGGGTGGATACTCTATCGATATCGTATGGTATGGGTATGTGTACAACACTAACGAACTGCCGTGGACCACCGGTAACTTACCCCTCTCGTTCCCGACCAACACAGTAGAATAGAACTGCTAGAGCACTGTGCTGTACCCTACCATGCTCCTTCCGAATACTGTGTTGCGCTATTGGCACATAAGCTGCAGCCTCAAAAATCGACTGATCGAGGGACGGTAGTTGTCGTGAAAAAAGTACTGTGGGTACGGTACCGCAGATCTTGTTCGTTTATCGAGTAGACTTCCTGATATGGGGTTTTTGTGTCACGTAGGGGCCATAATTGAATGCAGGTGAAGGTTATCTTGTGAATTAACGGCTTGCATCGCTCTTTTTTTTCTTTCTTTCATTGGCAAGGATATATTGATTGCCCTGTCATGTTATGTCCGATTGAAACTCTGCGCTTTTTTTTCTTCTTTTCTTTTCTTCTTCTATCCTGCTCTTTCTTACTCCTCTTCAACCCGGGTACGGCATTTGAGGGGTGGCTTGGAATGAATTGTCAACAAGCTAAATCGAATCAACGGCAAGTCAAGCTGGTCTACCTGTGAATACATTTGCCGGTGGGGAGATGAGGTTAAACGTGGAGTCCTCAGGGTGTAGTTTTGTACTCTGCAAGGTTGGGTGCCCTATCGGTTTTTTTCTTCTCGCTCTCGCTTCTTGTCGATCATACGCCACTAAGGCTGTCGACGAGAAGGCAAGCAAGACGAGCCTTGTTGTACTCATCGGTAGCGCAGCGTACCAGTAGTGGAGGGAAGCGCCCCCGCTGCGCAACGCGGCTGGCCGCCCTAGCCATTACCTGTGTGCTTACATTGGCAAGTGGGACGGGCGGGGTTTTTTGACGAACAAGCAGGTGGGAGAGCTCAGATCTAAGCCCACTAAATTCACATTGATCGCTGTGATGTTCGCAGGCGCGAAACTAGAGCGCCTATCTATCCGCCAATCGTGGGAACATTTAGTCTAAATTCTAGCAGCGTAGATCACAGATATGGTGTATAAATGCTAGGAATTCCGGGTGTGCACCTCGTGCGCACGACGTTGGAGGCGGTGGAGCTCTATTGTGGGTTTACCTTACTTTCTCACCCGGTAAGGTGAGCCCGGCGAGTTCTCGGCCGTGACAGATTCCCAGGAACGCTCCAGGCACGACAGGGCGTTAATTACGCCCTACCCATCTGGCGAACCGATGCCATAACATGATACGGTATGGGATCAAGCTCTAGCCTGAGGATATCTTGAGACTTCCGATAGCGTATCAGTTGGCGGAGATCCCGGATGTCAGATTGCCGACTAGGGCTAATAATTGAGAACCTTGCTTACTCATTCAACCTTGATCATCATGCATTTTGTCTTACAAGGCTTACCTAAAGACCTCCCTTACCTGCTAGCCTTGCCCTTGTGGTAGACTAGGTTATTACTGGGCACACATCTCAAGCCTCAGAACTGGGATTCCTCGGAGTCAGACTCGACCCGATTCCTCTCTCTTGCATGGGTATCCACTGGGGGGAAACCTCTCCCATACAGTCATAAATCGTCACTCGATGCCTCGGCAGTTCATAGTTAACGCCTTAAACGCTGCGACCATTATTCGCCGCCATGTCCGTGTGTCAGGCCAGGAGGAAGGATAAATCGAACGTCCAGAGGAAGTGTGCATTAAGTTCTAGAATACGGATGGAGATATACAGATTTAGGTGAGGTGGGTGGATAGCTTGGATCGGTGATATGAAGTTTGCAGACAGGTTAGGGCGATGATCGTCAGATGGGGCTAGCTTGCCGGGATAAAGTTGGGGTACTCAGATCGTATCCTCCGTTTGCCAATTTAAGGGCGATTGGGGTCGTGTTTTGGGGTGTCTCGAATGTTTTGGGGTTTAGGGGTGTAGGGGGGTCCGAAGGTTTAGAGAGGGATGTGGGGAAGGGCATCTAGCTAGGCTTCTGGGAGCCATATTTCAATTATCCCTGCAGCCGTTCTATTACAATGCTCTACCCATTTCCAAAGCCACATCGCACATAGCTTGGATTCAGAAAGCGTCAGAATCCATCCAGATCAGGCGTCCCTCAAACCACATCCAGTGCACTCTACCCAATGATCACAAAACTTGTTCTCACAACCTTTGTCGGGGACCCACATGCAGGCAATCTCACTATCGCCCACATCTACTCACATCCCTCACTATTGCGATTGCCCACCTTAATCCACTAGCTACCCCTCAACCCCTCCACCCTCGTCACTCCGCAGAGCTCCCCCAAATTCCCCCATTAACCCCCGAGATCTACTAAACCTCTCACCTCATCTCACCAACTTACCAGCGCCGTTAAACCTTGGCCCGGACACAATAAACCCAATCCTTAATCTTGCAGAATCAACTGCTTGCCGAGCACTCCTAAGTTACTCCGGTATTCCCCCGCGATCACACCGTGATCTCCGGTAAGCTGTAATGCCTTCAGAACACCGAAGCCCCATTTTTCATTTCGCCATCACTCCCCTAGAAGGGTATTCCAGCCCATTGAGGTCCCCGTACATCGACTGGTTAATTCGTCACCTACCGGGAGCTGGGCCGGTGGGCAGAACCTACAGGGCTTATCTCCGAATCTAAAATTTTTGGATAAATTGACTCTATTTGCGACATTACATTCTAGAATATTTAATGTATTAGGCTTACATCCCAAGGCTTTCTATACATAAAGGAAGGTTGATGACTTGTGTGCTGCCGAGGTGCTTGATGAGGCGCGCAGCCTGGATTTGAAAGGCAGATTGTTTTCTTCTCTGTGTGATTCTGCCAAACCTGGAAAGGTGGAGGTGGAGGGATCCCAGCTGCAGCTAGCGAATAGGAGGGAGTCTTAGCTAGAGCGGTGGGAGGGAAATGGTGCGGTGGTCTCAGATTGATACTTGTTAGCTGGATTGCTGATGTGGAGTTGGAATCGAGAGAGGTGGTGTTGACAACACTTAGGTATTCGCAAAACGTTTGCTAAAAGCTGTTTTACTAGGGGGCTGTCGTAGAGGATGTTTTAGGAGTGGACATGTGGATGTACTGCACTGTTGTTTTCCAGATTCGTCACCCGGGAGGAGGAACGGGTGGGGCGTGAAGGAATACGCAATACTTTTTCTGCCAGCTTCTCATTGCCCCGAACCTGCTGCACCCGTTCTCGCACTCGGAAGGCTCAAGCGTTATGGTAGGGCTTGAGAGAAAATAACGCCCCTCATACGGGAATTCCAGATTGTATACTCTCGTGAGGTATCATAATAGCAAATGTATTTCATGCCCACTAGAGGCCCCCGTCTACCCACAGGAAAGGGCGAGTGCGCCCAGGCCTTGCTTTGGCGATCGAATCCTCTAATATGCCTTGGCTTTCCTAGCAGTGACTCTCAAAGCCCCTATGCTTTGTGAATCACTTCTCAAATTAGTTATATGAGAACCCAGATCTCCGCCCCGACTCAGCGTCTCCTCTAACTAAACCTCCAAAGGCCAAACGTTAGTCGCTTCCAACATCCCCCCTCCCCAACCATCGCTTAATCGATTCCTTCAGTGTATGTATCCTACAATTTAGCTCCTCAAATGCCTCGCTTGTGTGATTTCTATGCATGCTGGGGAAAGGTGTGTTAGAAGCGTCTTACAGAACCACGTCGAAGTGCGCCCAGGGCGATTTGGAGCATGAAGAGGCAACAACCTTGGGTTTAAGGCTGTCTCGAGAAGGCAGGTAGGTGGTGTCATTTGCAAACCGGGCTAGAATGTAGCCGGAAAGCGGGGTATTAACAGAAATCCCTACCCCAAATTCAATCTAAGGAGATTCAGACTGGGATCTTTTGTTCTGATGTTCCTTGTATGATGGATAGGATTCCCGAAAGCCGATTGTGCTTTTATTATACCTAGGCAGCCACTAGGTTAATAAGTTATATGGAAGGTAATTGCTTTTGACTGTATTCCTAGGGACTAAGGTGCTTACTACTTGTAGCATACCGTCCCTTGAAATCCCCAGCCCAACAATGGAACTGGGGTCATCAGATATCACTCGTCATTTGAGAATCAGACTGTGAATATGTCCGTGGAGCGAATTAAAGTAAAACCAGATGCAGGGCATAGGAGCCCTACTGAAATAAGAGCTCAAATACGGCTATTACAGTGCCCCCTCGCTATTCCTCAGGAAATGGCAAGCAGGGAACAGGCGTGGGTAATAAAGATAGAAGAGGAGCTTATGATAATACAACACACCTACCTGTTATCGTACTCTGCTTGGCCAGGCTGGGTAATTGCCCCCCTGAAACCTCCTGTCTGTGTGACTTAGGTCTTGACATTAGGTTACGGCCTGATCTCAAGTGTGAGAGCAAGTGCTTATACCAAATATGGTTTTCACCAGGGGTTTTTTTGTCCTGTTGGCCTCCTGTTGCGGACGTACGACCGGAAGTCGTAATTCTCCAAGGTGAGAAAGCAGTACCGTGGTATCGCTTTACCTGAGCAACTCGAACATAATAACCTCGAAAGAGCTACCGGAGGAGGGTTCACTATAGAGGGAAACTCAATCACCACGGCTCTATTTTAAAACCCACAACCACCCAATCGAACCATTCAAGCAACGACTCACCAACCTCCCTCCAACCAACACCCGGGAACAAAGTCCCAAACAGAAAAGGCCTTATCGTGTTCGGCCACAGAACGATGAAAATTTCGCATCCCGTCCGCTCTGCGCTAAACAAGCATCGTATCGACCGGTTAGTACTACAGTGGGTGACCATGTGGGAATCCCGGTTGCTGAACTCTTTTACTTTTATTTTTGTTTGGGAAAGTATCCAGATTGATGGAGTGGAAGGAGAGTGGCAGCCTTGAGTCGGGGTTCGAATTGTGTGGCGGTAAGTAAGTGGGATATAATCAACACTGACCCTTACTATTTCTGGAAATTGACGGGAAGAAGCAGAGAGTATCTGTTGGTAAACACTATCAGCCTCTGGGGGACCGAGGTAGTGGTATAGTTACACTGAGAGGATCACGGGCTATCATTCGGTCTGGAATCGGGATTCCCATTCCTTCGTGGGACAAATGGCTGACGGATTTCCAATGAAAGATAGCACGCAGCCAACCCGAGTTGAAGCGGGGCCTAACACATTGGGCTGACATCCACATCTAGGGTAAACAAGATGGGCGACGAGAACAATATGAGGGCAGCGGAACCGTAGGTCAGGAAAACGCAAAGTTCCAAAATTGCGGTTCACAAAATCGTCAAGTCCCGTTAAGCGTTTCTAGTTTTGAGCGATGGTATATTTTAAAAGGCTGCACAGAGGTCCCGCACCCCGAGCTCGGCCATGTGAGCAATAAATGTCCCGATAACACCAATCTGCCGGGCCTGTTCGGCAAGCCAAAAAATATACCAATTGTTCCTTTTCCCGGCCAGATATTTTCCCATCGCATATTTTCGAAATGATACAGGTAAGCTGGAAATGCGAGTGTGACTTGGTTTTAGACAGCAATGCATAAATTGCAAATAGGCAGATGATCAAGATTGTTGAAGATACTAATGCTACAAGCATACTTATTAATATGTGGCACTCACTGATACCGGTATTTGCGCTATCAAAAATTAAATAATTCCTAAAACAAATATTAGGGCGCGTCTGGTCGTCCGGGGTTTTTCAAACCTTGATAATCGCAAAACGAGAGTTGCAGCTAGCAACCGCCATAACCTCAAGTTGCCGTTATGGGGCATTTTCAAGCTCCAAGAAGTGTGTCTGGTCGCTAAGAAAATCAATTCAAAAAAAGTCACTCAAAAAAATCAGAATAATTATTATGAGAACAATATTAGCACCTATATTTCAATTCTTATTTTTTTTATTTTTTTTATTCCAAGATTTGAGGGCTGTTGTGGGTTATTGTAGCCTGTGTATACTGTTCTGAAATGAAGGTTTGTGAAATACTGGTCTGACCAATATTTCAGAAACCTTCGTTTTGACATCATTATCACATCTTGGCTATTGAATTTGTGTGGCAACCAGACATGCCACTTAAAATCAAAATAGAGTTTTGGGCCAAACCTCCATAATCAGGGTCAAAATGAAGGTTTGAAGTGGCAACCAGACGCGCCCTTAATTTTTACAAGTAAAGTGCCCTTACCCATGACTACCATTTCACGCCTCTACACCTGTTCACTAATTCCTATCCATTGCCTTATTCTCCCCGCAGTAGCTGAGCCACAACCCAGCTATTATAATACATTTTGTACGATAGCCGTTGTCCTTTTAGCCAAGCTGTTCACAGTTACCCTGCCCTGCCTCGTCGTCGGTTCCAGGGTTAGTTGCCGTAGAGTCCCTTGCGACTGCGGCCCCGCGCTTCACCCCACCAAGCTCCACACCACGTACCTGTACCATACTCACCGCTGTAACCTCCCAGCATCCCACCAATCCAACTCAACCCACCTCAACTCCCCGACCCCCACCAGCAGCACAGTAAAATGAAGAGAGCTTCCCCGGCAAACCCCCTCAACAACATCTATCTCCAGCTAATTCCAGCCCCGCGAAACATCGCCGAATCCCAACGGGTCTACAAAGCGCTGCAAAGGTTCGGAAAAATAGACATGTTCCGGATAGTCCGAGTATCCTCCCCTCCCTCGCCCTCTCTTCCTACTATTTCAAGGCTTATGCAACTTATTAGCACGACCAAACGACCAAAATGCTCGCGCCCCGCGCACACGTAATTTTCTCCTCTACAAACGCCGGCTTCTCACTTCTGTCCGCATCGCCTTTTGAAATCCCCGATACCAGGATTACGGTTAGGGCATCAGAAAGCACGTTCCCGCACACAAAATACATACAAACCGAGAGTAACATCCACGCGATACGCTCCGCCAACATGCTGAGTCGAAGGACATTCGTCGTAGGTGCGGCTGAGGCGGAGAAGGAGAGCGGGGGGTTACAAGAGGATACGGGAGGGTCTTTTGGGAGCGTTGAGGGCGGCGCGGATATCATCTCGAGGCTGAGGAAGAGGTTTACGGGAGGGTTTACGGGGTTCGATCTAGCTGAGAAAGGGATAGCAAAGGGGGAGAGAAAAGAGGAGAGGGCGCAGGAGGAAGAGGTGGTGGCCATGGAAGAGGAGGTGGTGATGGAAGAGGGGAATGTGCAGGAGATACAGTGTGAAGAAAATGGTAAGACCGGGAAGCCTTGATTTTGATATCATGGCATGATAGATCGTCGGTCACGTGAAGCTCCTGTGATATCACTGCTCTTAGACACGATGTTTGTTTCCGGCATCGCCTCTACGACCCCCGCAATGGTAGCTGCCACCAATTTCACTGCTGATAAAACCTTAATCATGATAAGCACTTGTGTTTTCGCCTGCACCGGGTGGCCATGTTGGCCCAGGCATCTGACACAAGCGCCCACTTCCACTCTATGTGCTAGTACTCACGTCATCGGATTAGAGTTCCATCTTTTTTGGTGCGTCACCACCAAAACGGGAGCAACTTCAACCCGGCGACTCGAGTACTCGGGTACAATCGTTTTACAGCTACAAGACCCGCGCCGAATCATCCAGAGTAGTCCAATAGTTGCACAGCGCTAGGCATTGTTCATCGCGCTGGGGCTTAAAGCTAGGGAGGGCAGCTCGGTTGGCATTCCAGTAAATTGCTATTCTATTACCCCACCAATTCCATTCAAGAGTGTAAAGACAGGGAAGGCCCCTGGAGGGTCCAACTGTGCCCGAGCAAAATATGCAAAGGGTGTGTCCCTGTGAGTCCGAAGGTTCGAAATTGCGAGATATTTCCAATCCCCCCAATTACCGTATCACTAATAGATACCTCGCTGCCTAAGTTTCAGGGAATGTTACCGTTTGATCGCTGTTTAGTGATAGTGATGTTTTATCGTTTATTTCTCATGATTTGGGGACATTTTAGGATTCTTTTGCTTTGGGGGGGTTTTTAGGCCATATCTTAGGGAGCTTGCTATGGATTTTCCTGAAAACGCAGCAGGGCACAAAACGCCACAACGGGTAACCCTTCTAAAAAGTAAACCCGTTACGGTGCACAGCTTAAACTCACAAGTCCTTTGTCCAGAACCAAGCCTCAAGCTTCCAGCGTCAAAGGTTCGCAAAAAACATGCGACAACATTCAATCTCCCCACGAGGACCGGTGCGACAATTTAGCTATCGTGGAAGAAGAAATAAAGGCATACTTGTAAGCTAAAGTAATTTAGCATCACGGAAACCCTTGCCGGACCCACTAGTTCCCCCCCTCCCCTTACTCTACACAGAAAAAAACCTGATGTATGATAGGTTCAACTGTCCTTGTAGTGACTACTAAGCACGTGCCATAAGAGCCACCCAATTAAATTGCCAAAAGCAAAGGAGCATTTCTTGATTTTTGCAACACCCGAATGCTTGTGGGTGATTGAGCGTGACGTTTTTTTCTTCTCCCTAACTAGACTACTCGAGTATTGTGCGAACCAAGTTGAATGCGTGTGGTAGTACGAGTACTCCAGAGTACTGGTGCATGGGGGTATGACGTAAACTACTTTATGATGCGTGAGAGGAGGAGAGGGTGATATAAGAATGGGAGGGAAGGAGGAAAGGGCTTATCCCATTAGCACCGCGAGAGACATACCAGTGCGAAGGCCGATACACCTCCCCACCTACCTATTAATCCGCCGTTATTTGTATCAAACTTATCACTCAACCAGTCGTCACCTCCAACCAACCAGAAACAAAAACCCTTCACCTTTTCAACCCTTCAAGAAAAGAAAGCAGCAATGGCAGTAGGAGGCATTTCGAAGGTCGCGACCTGGCTAACACGCCTCTTCCAACTCTTCTTTGCGATAATCCTAGTAGGAATCCTCTCCTACATGGTCCACGAATTCCGGCACTTCCACGCGAAGACTCCACGGGAAGTCATAGTCCCCGAAGTCTTTGTATGTTCCCCCCCCCCATCTCCCCTTCCTCCATCCCATACTAACGGAAACCCTCAGTCAGTCCTAGCCATGGTAATAACCGGCTTCTCAATCCTCGCCGTCTTCTTCCTTGGCTACACCTTACAACTCGTAGCTGCGTTCTTCGACTTGGTCCTGTTCGCGGGGTACCTTGCCAGTTCGATCCTGCTAAGACACAACTACCACCGCCATGCCCGGTGGGACACACTCAGGAATGCGCTCATCTCTATTAGACTCGCCCAAGGCGAAAATGGGCGCCCGGCTAGGACCACTGGGCTTGTGAAGTTGGCGGTTGCGTTGTGTGTTATTCAAACGTGAGTGCTTTCCCATGATTATCCTGTGAGGAAGAGATACTAATGACAGGGGCGGTGGGGTAGGATTTTGTTCTTCTTCACGACAATTTTGAGTGTATTGGTTGCGAGAAGGACGGAGAGGGAGAGGGGATTGGGCGAGAAGAAGAGGCATCATGGTACCGTTTAGGAGAGGTATGAGCGGGGACGAAGTTAATTTTTAATAACGAATGAACGGTAGTGGGTTATGCCTGGCATGGATTGGATTGGATCGGAATTGCAATTGTTATCTGGTTGTTTAAGCTGGTTGGTTGTTGGTTGGTCGATACCGGTGGTGTAGCAACTGTTCATGCAGTATGATAGCTTTTTTCCGTTTTATGGCCAAATGATACTGGCTTCCACTCGCTGTGTCTGAACTGAGCTCCAATGTCTTGGTGAACGGGCAGTAGGTAGAATATGGCAAACACACAGTAAGACAAACTGAGGTCCGCTTTTAAGTTGCCTTAATGCATAACGACATTAGAGGAGGTAAAATGCCACACAGCAGAAAATCAGACCTTAATCGCCGGCCCCAGACTGGAGGGCGGCCTCAGCCCTCAGGTATCAACTGCTTCTATGACGAATATGTACTCGGGTAGGGATGAAAAAATCGGAAAAATTTTAGTGGCAAAACAGGGAGTAGGGGGATGATCGATGCGGCGACGGGTGAAAAGCGATCGCGTTACGAAACATCTTAAACCCAGGCTGTTGCACAGAGTGGTTGGAGAGGCCTCTTCAGTACTCTGCTTGGCTAGCTGGTAGTAAATACTCACGTTTAGACTACGGTATAGTGGAGTACCGGTACTTTCTTCCTCAAACCATCATCCGGCTTTCTGGTGTCTGCCAAGCCCCATTTTTTTCCAAATTTCTTTCCTCTCGACTGAGCTCCCCGGACAATCTTGTTGATCTTTTTTTCCGATTTTTTCATCCCTACCCGAGTACAAGTAGATAGGCTAGAAAATACCTCTCGCGGGGGTTCAAGGGCATCCCAAGCAGAATAGCTATTTATTATGGCTTATCTCAGGGTGCAAGACATCACCTCCGTGCACGATAGAAGTAGTCCCACCCAGGCCATCCACGGCAAGCTCAAAGCCACCACCCTGGAGGCCCGTAAGCACCGCACGCAAATATCAAGTCATCAGAACGATCCGAGAAAAGAAATTGAATCCCCCTCCCCACCATAACCAGACACGAAATTGCACCTAACCCAACTAACACTAACGGCGAACGGACGCTGAGGCACGGTATCATATCTAGAACTCTAGCCCTATAAACCTCCGTTTGCAGACCGATACTTTTGAACCCACGCCGCACATGTCATACAAGAAGCATGGTGATTTTCTTAATCCATTTAGACCTATTTCGTTTATGGGCGCTCACCTTTAGCGTGTACAGTAGCACTGCAGTATTGGTTTAATGCGTGTTATCAGAGTAGGGGTATATTTGAGATGTCCGGAGTATCTGAAGTCTGGCCATTGCGCAAACGGTCAGACCAGTTGATAGTAGACCACTGTGGGGTACAGTATCGATACTATACGGGTCTAGATCCATTAACGCGGAAGCTGCTGATTGGGATTACACGAGTACCGGTTCTCACAAGAGAAGGCAAGAGGAGTAGATGGTTACAAGCAAATTTCAGAAGAGAGTGCTGTATAGCTTGATGATTTGAGAGTGGGAGCGCCGATACCGGTGCTCGACCAGCGGAGAGAGGTAAGTCCAGTCCGCCGGGCACAGCCCTCCATACCCCGAGGCCGAACCGGACGTACTGTGATAATTTTAGTATGCCCAAAAACAAAAGTAGATTTTAGCGCAATCTAGAGATCAAAGACAGGGCAATAAGCAACTTTAATAAGAAAACCCACCAGCACAGCAACGAAGAGGTAATAAACCATACCGAATTAACGAGTAGGCATCGCACAGTACAAGTTTAAAATATGACCCAATCATCCACATTACATCCGTTCGCCAACCAACGACCAAAATCCCCTCGCGTAGGTTGTGTGTCAGAAGGGTGCGGTTGATTCTAGAAGTTACAAGAGTTCTGCGGATCGTTTTGGAGTGTTGTAGATTGTTCGGGAGCGTAGTAGATTGCTCTAGTACTTTAGCGGTTTACAGAGAGGGTTATGCCGACATGTCCCCCTCTATTATCACGGGAGTGTACGGAGGAATGGGACATGCGGAGGAGAGCGGAGAGATACACAGATAGGTGTGGTGATCCATAAAAGGGTCAAGATATGTTACTTGTGCTTTATTTGTATACCTGTCTTTACCGTTAGTTTGGTTTTAGAAAGTGCAAACGAAGCTGTGGAAGTTACACCCCCATCCTTCCTACATAGCGCCCAAGTCCCAAGTGAGCCCTCTCATTCTACTCCCACCGCTGTGCTATCCATTTCCCCCACTTTAACATCGATTAAACCAACTGCGATTGCGCTACCGCCTTTGATGAGTTTGCACTTTGTAACCATAACCTCAGCAGCAGCTCGCCCTCTTCTGCGACTGCATTCTTGATCACAACTTCGTAGTTGCCCCTTTAGAATCCCTTTAATGATGAGATTACCCTGTAGATGCTCCTCCTGCGCGTGTGCAGCGATGCGGGTGGTGGTGTCACCGTGGAGCTCTTAGGACTGCCGGTGGGGAAGGTTGAAATGGGGACATACTGCCCGTCATAAATATCGAAAAGGCGACTTTGTGCGGGGAGTTTATAGGGAATCGTTCCGGCGGGGCGACCGGGTAGTGGTCTTCCTAGTGGGAGGGCAGTTGCCTTGCCCTTGCGCACCGCTTCGTCAGTAATCAGGAAGCAATCCGGCTGGATGATCATTTCGGTCCGAACAGTAATAGAGTTTGAGTAAACAACGTACAGTAAAGTTAGACCTCGTCCTCGCAGCGTCAAATCCACCAACCTCACCACGTCCGAGTTTGCGCTATCTCCACCTCCTCATCCTCCGCTCCCCCCAACATCCCACCCATTCCCTATGCTCGCACTCATGCCTACCCTCGCACGGCCAATCTCAACACCAACCTCTCTTTTCAGCACTGACAAGCCAACCCTGATAAGGCGGCGACTTCATCACGGGGTCCAGACAGACCGAGGCCTTAAGTAGCGCGGCATATGGTAATCCACCCGCCATCGTGTGCGTGTTGTGGAGAGCAAGCCACCGTACCCAATGATTCACATTCTCAAAATAAGATCACAAAAATCGCCTTCATCCTCCTCACCATGTTTACCGATATTCAAACTCAGCATGCTGATAATTAATGTGCTTCACCCTCACACCCATGAAATTAATTGATCAACCAATTAATAAATACCAACCATCCGATGGGCGTAATGCTTCAACCATCCTTTGTCATCGATCTCTCGAAAAGCATACTTTGGTAGCCCCACTCACTGGTGGGTCAAACACGGGAAATAAGGATGAGGTCATCCTTGTTGGTTGCAGGCAGACAGGCAGCAACGATCGATCCACTCACCCCAAGCCCGAGGCGGACACCGCTCGCAGCTTCTGTGCGAGCTGGTGTGGGCAGGGGGGCGGGAGAGACCGGATTAAGTTGCTACTGTAGTTAGGAAGATCATCGGGATTCGGTCGCATACCAGTGCCGACTTTCCGGCATTCGTTGGTTGGTCCGTAGGATACGGTACTCGAGCATAGTGATTGTTGGACGGACAGCACACGTGGTGGCGAAGCGAGATCCTCAGTAACTCGGCCAATGTTGAAACTGCGCTCAGATGACACAAGCAGCACCAACAACGCAGTGCCGTAAAACAGACAACGAGACCATCTACCGTAAAAACTTGAATAATTGGACGGTGTGCTATGTAGTCCAGAATTCCCTTCTCTGGAAAGGGGGCAAAAACCACAGCAAAACCACAGCCCCTTTCCCGTTCCGAGACAGAAAAAAAAACAAAAATTTCTTGACCTTACTGAGAGAGGAAAGCCCAACGACATAGCACACCGTCCAATTATTCAAGTTTTTACGGTACTCCAGATTTCTACACCCCAAGTTACCAAAATAGTATCCCAATCGAGCGCCATAGCCTCCCCAAAGTACCTGATCCTCTCTTTCATCGATCCTCTTGCAAACACAACAAAGAGCCTTCCACCCTCCACCCTCCATCCCGTGCATTCGCTAAATAAAGCACCACTCGAGCACCAAATATCACTCGAAATTCTGAAACCACCAGTCGAAAGTGAACCAGCACTCGAGTGAGCAATGATGAACAAGCCCAGAGTGTTCATGAAATGGTTTGTTTGTTTCAACAATATAGAGAACTAATGTTTCAAGATAGACGAAACGGAGTGGTGTTTGAATGTTCAAGGTCGTTCGGAGGGTTATAAGAGCTTCAGTCTTCGTCGAGAAAGGGTTCAGCGGTGTGATTGATCAATAGCAGTACGATAATAGAATTCCTTAACGTTTCATACATACACAGCATTCTTTTGCTTTAATTTTTTGCTCATACTTTACTTCAAGCTACTTTGCTTACTCCACAAAGACGATGCATACCCTCTCCACTCTACTCTTCTTCCTCCTCCCCTTTGCCTCAGCGCACATGGACCTAACGTACCCCGCCCCCCTCAACCATCCCGAAAACCCCAACACGAATGCGGGCACCGCAGACTTCAATTACAAGTCCCCCATCACTGCCGCGGGATTCCCGTGCAAAGGCTACCACAGCCTCCTCGGTACGCCAGCCGGAAAGCCCGTGGAGACTTGGGCTGCGGGATCGACGCAGAACTTCACGCTTGGCGGCACGGCGGTGCACGGCGGCGGGAGCTGCCAGGCGTCGATCAGCGAGGACGGGGGGAAGACGTTCCGTGTCGTCAAGAGTTATGTGGGCGGGTGCCCAGCAATTGGACAGGCTTTTGAGTTCGTGGTGCCGAAGGAGGCGAAGAGTGGGGATGCGCTTTTTGCTTGGTTGGTTTTCTCCCGACAAACCATTTCAATCCCTAACGTTTGCTAATTTGGACGGTGTAGGACTTGGTTTAATAACCTTGGTAATAGAGAAATGTACATGAACTGCGCAGCCGTTACGATCTCCGGTGGCGGGAGTAAAGGACTCTCAGACCTTCCCGAGATATTCCAGGCGAATTTGGGCAATGGGTGTGAGACTGTGCCAAATAAGGACCTGCTGTTCCCTACTCCTGGAAATGATGTCGCCATTGTGAATTCGGCGGCAGCTGCGCCGGTAGGGCCATGTGGGCTGAATGCTCCCGCTGGAGCTAACTCTTCTATCCCTCCCCCTTCGGCCTCTTCTGCCTCCTCTGGATCCTCCGCTGCAGCCACCTCCGCCACCCCTATCTCCCTTTCGTCACCCACAGCCTTCGTAAACCCAACCGGCTGCATGTGTATCTGCGGCGGCCCCAGCGGCTACGCAGTCAACATCCTACCGATCTCCGCTGTTGACAAGATAGTTGACAAGACGCCCGCTGCCCTCATCATAGACCAACTTCCTACTATTACTGAGATTGCCCCCTCCTCCTCCGTATATACTGGTTCCTCCAGCAATACTAATCCGGTTACTTTGGCTTCGGCAAATGGTAAACCTCCTACCATTATAGAATCCCCGTCGTCGGTTGGTTACCTACAGCCGACAGCAACGATAGTTAAGATTTCCAGCAGCGAAGGAGTGAGTGTTACGACAACGTCACTGTCTGTTGGTCAAGAGCCGACAGGGGTGAAGCCTGGAATGGCGTATAGGTTCCGGAGGTGGCAGATAGACTTGTAGAGTCGTGCTCGAGTACTCTGGTATCATACTTTAGACTGCATTTCGAAAATAACCTTTTTCTCTTAGATTTCTTTTTTTTATCTTTTTCTTTTTGTTCCTGCCGGCTAGAGGAAGGAAGTTCAATCCCGACACCAGCACTCTCTTCGGCGTTTACTCTCATTTCCGTGTTATTTTTTCTCTCTCTTTCTTTCTTTTTTACTTCTGGTCTTCTGATCCCCTTTCTTTTTCCTCGATCCATTCATTTACCGGTACTGCAGCACCGGCACTCATACTTACTCACTTCAGTCCCTCCTTCCTCCCTTCCTTATGTTCCTTCCTTCCATACTTAATGCTCACTACTATATCCACACTCCTTACCCAACACTCCCTAACTCATCCACTCATTCACTTCGTCTCATTTCGGCATCACTTGCACAAAATAGACGATCTATTGCGTGGCTCATCCTGTCCTTCCTTCATGCTCCCCTGCTTCTTTCCTGGTCCCGAGGGACCTACCACCCCCTTCCCCTTTCTATCCTAGCGCATTGAACCACACTCCTTCTCAAGCTTTATCTATTTATACTCGTCTATTAATTTACGATATTTACATTCATGATCGATCCCTATCGCAGCGCTCGTAGCAGGGCAAGAGGCATCCAGAAATAGGGGCCCTGGATTTGAATCGCCGTTCAATACACAGACAGTGAATCCCTGTTCTCTGATATTCCTTGCCCGATACGAGGCACTGACACTATGGTTGTGCTTATTCTCCTTTTCGATTGTTGGGATTGCTGCGTTGGTAATTTATCATACTTCACCTAACAACTGTCAGTGCGTCTGGGCAACAGCGAAACTGGGGGGTGGTGGTGGCGAACAGGGGTATTTTGTGGGCAAAAAGTGAATTCGCCAAAGTAGGGTAACAAAATCTTAAGGGCACTTTGTCAATGACCCTGGTTCGCCATCCGTCCTGTCTCACAATTCCCCTGGCAGAGACTGCATCAGATTAGATCAGATTATGTTCCCGAACTGGTGAATGTTAGATTATGATATTAAACTTAAGAATGCCGCATACTCCAGCAGGAACCGAAGCACTTGTAGAGGCTCCCGTAGGCGACAAACAAAAACGTATGGCATGCAGTACTAGTAACTTAAGTGTCTGACATGTGATTTCATGATCCGGAAGCCCTGTGATACGGCTAATGCCCTAATAGGCCAAAAAAAATTTTGACCCGTCTAAATTGAAATAAACGCTCCACTACTCTCCAATACAGTAACGAGAACCACTAGCAAGAACTGCTAGACTAGGTGAGCGTTCAGCGAGGCGACACCCTCAGCGAGGCTTGGCAGAGATTTGTTAGCAGTTTGGTTTGAGGAGCACGGAAATTTGGTGTGAAGTCATGCCAAGCCTCGCTGAGGGTGTCGCCTCGCTGAACGCTCACCTAGTCTACCAAGAGCAATTACCAGAGGGCCACCAACTAACTACTCTTGATCGCACCCAAGCTGATCAGACCAATCTTTAAAGTCACTTTTCTTTCTTTCCTTCACTCATTCAGAATACCAGGGCATTTCTGAGTAGCACTGTGCCGGATACCTAGAACCAGCCCCGACCGCTTCGGTACATTTTCATGCAAAATCAGTATCTCTTGCCTAATACCAATATCATTAAAGAACAGTAGTGGATAACGTTATAGAAGAGCGACTTTATGTAGCCCTACGGAGGGCTTTCCTCCCTCATGACCAACCCCAACTATCGATTTTAGTTGACCGCAAAGTCGATTTCAGATGCTGCGCACCACAGAACCAGAATCACGCCTCACCTTGGCGAAAAATTGTATCACTCGAGATCGTACTTGTACCTAATATCATTATGGTAGCGCTGTCATCAGGAAGAGGTTACCTTGTCATGTGGAAGTTCCCCATGTCTAAGAAGAAAGAAAGATTCTTCTTCCCACCGGCGCGCATGCAGATGATGTGCGCGCCAAGCTACTTGTAGACTACCGTATCCGCCAAACAGGAAATTCTGGAGAGGGAAAACGCCCCAAGTTAGCCCACACCGCGATCAGCCACCGGGAGGGCCCCGCATGACATCTCCCCCGTACTGTTGCGTCCGCACGTCATCCCATCGCACACACGTGAATCCCCCACTTCGCCGTACTCGTACTGTGCTCCCATCCCCCCGCCATACGCCCCGTCGTACCGGCGCTCTAGCAAACGCGCGACTCTGAATATCACGAAGCCGCCCTAGATTTTCACACTCCTTGTTTCTTTGTTTTTCATTCACCCTTACCGTAAGATCCTTCTTCAGTTCACTATCAGATCATCACATCAGCACATGACAGGTTTAGTTTGGCAGATTATCTAACGTCGCGGATAGTTTGGTAAGATCCGACACGCCTATACCATACGGTATCAGACAAGGACTAACCCCTCTCTGGAGCATTTTTTTTTTTTTTACCTCTACAGTAAACCCTGTGGCCAGAGTGGCTAGGGACAGTGAATTAACGATACCGGTTCTGGAGATCTTACGGTACCAGGGAGCGGAGATAGTCCCGAGTGAGTGGGTGTGAAGTCGGGTTTGCCCCGAGACGGTCAGCCTCGCTGGGGGTTGCCCGGGGTACCGTATCATAAGTCTGGTGCAGTCTGGGGCTGGAGCTGGCTGAACCGGGGTTTGGGGCTCTTGAAGAAGAGGGAAAAGACGGAGATGTCCGAATAATTGTGGTGGAAAAAGGAAGTTTTATGTCGGTAGCTGTGGAAACGGTAAGCCTAGTTCGCGGGAGGAGGGAAGAGGCTATGCGCTTGATACTAGTACCGTCCCCTGCTGCGGAAGGCTCCAGGCTGTTTATGAGTGCTGCCCGGCATTGTGAGCGAGCTCTGTTGCTGAGGCGGGCGGACATTCATTATAGCTTAGTAATAGTGTTAATTTGCCAACCCCTTTCACAGGTGAATACCTCGGCAAATATCTGTCAACGGTTTTTGCCAAGGAAATTAACAGCAATTAACGAGTCCCAAATATTCCCCTGCTCTAAGAACTTTGATCTTCTCGAGTACCGGTACTTTTAACTCTAATACTAGTGTCCCATGTAAAGCTGAGACATTCCTATATCTCTCTATCAAGATTGCCCACTCTAATAGACAATGCTCCCTTGGCCAAGTACGGTACTCGGGTTACTCTACAGACGCCTCTTACCATAGACTGCAGCAGGGCGCCGTGAGTTATCATATGTCGCCAAAGTATTACACGTGCATATTAGGTCAAAAATTTTTCTCCTTCGCAATTACAAGTTCTTCAAGGCATGAACTTATTCTCCCTCCCTCCTTATCACACGATCAAGCGAGAAGAGAGTGGGGGTTGTTGATGCAGCAGAGATAAGATCACGAAGGACACTCACTCGCTCGCTTGTGCAACGTTTCGGGATGTCAGTTAACGAAATGAGAGTTGGTTTCTTTTTCTCCTCCTCTCTCTCGTCCCCGCCCCACCCAATTCCGTGGATATGGCACCGAGTACGGTACGGTGCGACTCTAGCAGACTGTATTTGTGCCGAACTGGACTGAAATGTCTCTTTTTTGTCTTTTTTGTCTTTGCTTTCCCTCTCCCTCCACACATCCCTTCGATTGCCTCGATCGTAGCGTTGCAGTCGGGGAAGGGGGAGGTACCGGCAGCCTGGACGTGTGATGGATGGACTGGGGTACGGTCGGGGAAAAATGGCTCACTTTCCGACAGGCAGGAAGTAAGCCATGGTGGTGGTTACAATGGAATTTGGGAAAACTTGGAATTTTGCTGTGGTGGATAGATGGAGAAAGAGAAAGAAAGAGGGCCCGAGCGGGTGCGGGGGGGGTGGTTCGCTCTTCATACCGACATTTTGGTCGGATGTTGATGATGTCGTGGGCACGACGGCGCATCTGAGAAAAGGAAGGAATTCGAGGCAGAGCCGGAGTTGGAGTTGCGGGTACAAGTAACCGGCAAGGTGTAGTACGGTGGTATAGATAGGAGTTAATTGCTTGATGTGGAATTTCACTCGGACAGTGCGTGACACACCAGTATTCCTTGGAGGGGTCTTATTGAATTATCTTGAAACTGTTGGAAGGGGGAATGGCCTTCTTTGTCTCTGCCTTCTCGTGGTGCAGCGTGGGCAGATATGGCAGATTTGGTGCTAAGGCGGTGATACTCGTGTGCCACTGCTACCTAAATTTTGCCAACAACCTTCTCACCCCGATACCAGACATTATTCCCGTCCGTGGTAAATTAGGCTACAACTTGTACGATTATCGCAATAGCGAGTGGTGCAAACTTGGAAACTTTTAACAAAGGAAAAAGAGCCATTGATTAGGAGACTAGAAAAGAAAAGAGCGGCGCGATCCGCCCATTCCATCTATTTATTCGTGTATTCCAAATGGGCCGTGAGCATCCCGTCCGACAGTTCAGTTCGACAATTCTAAAAAAAAAAAAAAAAAAAAAAAAAAAAGAGTTCCTCGTTAATGCAGTCACTTCCCACATCACAATTCTCCGGAAACCGAGCACTGTGCCATTTCCCAAAGGGGCAAAGTTTTTCAGCAGCGCCTGTCCTGGCCCAGTGCCTTGCGTCATGTAATGTAATGTAAGTTACTCGAATAAAGTGGTTGAACCTTATGGCCGGGCCGCTGGGACCTGCAGGGATTAAGGAAAGGGATGACTTTTTAGGGAAGATCGGAGTCAGGGCCTTATTTATGTAAGTAAGGAAAGGGGATGGGGATGGCTGATGGTGAGGGGATGATGGACTGATGGACTGATGGACTGATGGACTGATGGACTGATGAACTGATGAACTGATAAGTTACAATGGATGGATGTGAAGAAGCGAAGGGGAATGGCCAGGCCTGTGTCATGCCATGTTACAGGTAGAATCCATCACGGCTTGGGGCCTCAGCTACTCTGGGACATGCTTTTTGGGGGCGGTGTTGGGGATGTGGAAAGGATGAATCAATGGATGAATCAATGAAGGGACGGGCGTGCCTTGACGGAAAGTCGTTGGATGTAATACCGGATACAAGTATCATAATATCATGCCCGTGCCCGCTTGTTGAGGGCGGTAGGCTTTGCCGTGGCGCACAAGTTGTGGACATTCTGTGGGAGATGGCTTTATGGTGCTACCACCGCACCGCACACACTCACTCTTGTGACTACAGTATGATGGAGACGGGCAGGGTACGGTAATTTGAGATTGAGCGTTGGACGGACGGTGTGGTGCGGGTCTTGTCTTCCCTCTTGGGTTGTTGCTATTTTGCCTCCCCGAAGACTCTGCTCAACTTTACTGGGTCAAGTTCAAAGGGGCTCAGCTTTTTTTTTTTCACTCGAGTCACTTTTATAGTGGTTTCTATCCTTGGGGTCCAATATATTGATGGTTGTGGTGGATATGGGACGAACGTGGTAATTCGGTGGACGCTCGGAGGGGGAGGATCTGGAGAAAAATGGGATGGTTGGTTGTAACTTTTACTTGGCTTTGGCTGCTTAGCTGAGGACGGGGGGGGGGAGCGAGGAAAAGAGGATCCAGCCCCAGCCTACTTGCTGATGCCTGCCAGGAACAGAGTTGATCCCGATTCCCGACCACTTGCAACCACTTCCCTGAACCCACCACCCGAGGACCTCAAACCTCGAACCTTGCACCTTTTCGTCATTGCACCCTCTCCACCCACCACACCAAAAATTCAACACTCCTTTCCTCCTCCTCCTCCGCCTCTCCCTTCTCCTTCAGTGTTTCCCATCCCACATCGCAATCTGGTGTGTTCGCTCATTCTTTTTTCCTTTTTTTCCTTTTTTTCCTTTTCTCTCTTCTCACACCTCCAACGCCGTCCGCTCCGTCGGGTTCACTCTTTAGTTCTCCTGCCTTTGCTGTGTCTCTCCTTTTCTCTCTGCGAACGGTAAGGTGGTGTGTTTGCGTGTCTGTGCCTCTCTCTGTGCTGTGTTAGAACTTCTAGAGCCTCACGTCAGAAAAGCATCAAATCAAAACAAACCCAAATACTAACCGATCCATCCCCCCCCCCTCTCAGTCCACGACAGTTAGCCCTTTTTTCTTACAACACCTTCCTACTTCTTGCATACCTTCCCTTTGCCGAATTTCGTCGGCTCCAATTCGTCTAGGGCTCTACTCGTACGTGGCAGCGAACAAGGCTATCACTGCGATTACGTGCATTGATCTGATCTGAAGACGAGGCAATTCACACAACAAGAGGGTAGCTTTTTTTTCGTCAGCCTCCTTCTGCCACTAATATACTGATCCGGGAGCCGCCTGTGCCAGTCCCATTCATGACCCTTTCACCTCTCCCGTAAAAAATCCAGAGTAAACTTTGAGATCCCTCCTGGTCATTTGTTGCGCCAGGAAGGGGATTGGGAGCGAGGGATTAGGAATTTATCGACAGGCATTATGGCGGCTTCTAGACCACGTTCTCAGTTATTGGCCTCGGCGCCTTCGACTGAATCATCACCACCTCCTTCCCCAGTTCCGCTGCACGCTTCTGCTTCGACACAGCAATCCAGTAGTGTCGAATTTAATCACCATCATAGACATCAATTTCTGCCTTTACCTTCTCATCAACCCCTTGCTGCATCAACATCCGATCATCCAAATATACCCATTACCCTCCGCAACCAGTCAGCCGCCCGGCCACGCCTTCCAGGTCGACAGGAGACTCCACCCTCCCCTCCCAATTCAGTTCTACTTGATCAGTCCCCAACCTCTCCATCTCAGCCTACACTTGCAGAACCTATTGCAGAGTATCCCTCCTCACGTCAATCAATCACTGGAACAAATGTGGAGGGGCCGGGAGTTACTGAGCATCAAACGCCACCTCCGTCACTAAAGGACAGGCTTGCCCGGGCCTTCAAGGGTCACAAACGTGGGGAATCCGATGTCAGCATGTCCACGAATATCAATCCCAGAGACGGTGCTTCGACATCGAACCATTGTCGTGGTGATTCCGACTCGACTGCAGTCACTTCAACCATCACCGCACCCCAAAACATCAAAGATAACAACAATGCTGTTCTCCAAACTTATACAGCCAGGACTAACCTGGGATTTTCCCCCACAAGGCCCGACTTTTACTCAAACCAGTGGGCCTCACCAATTCGTCCCAATAGCCAGAATCACTATACTTACGGTCATGGGGGCACAAAGCGGAGGATTATGAATGGGGGAGAAGTCCGTGTCGAGATTCTACCACATCCGAGCGTGATCGCAGAGACAAGTGCTTATAATGAGGAGGAGGAATCTAATTTGTTTGAGGAATACCAGGAACAGGGGGGTGGTGATGCTCAGAAAAGTCATGGTATCAATCGTGTGAGCGATGCTCAGCATGAAGACAGATACCTTATCGAGACACCGAATCCCCTTCGCCGTGGTGACCAGCACTCACAGAGCGACCTCGACAATTACCTTCCACCCTTGAATCGTAGTCCGGCAACCATGGGAGACTCTTCACCACGCAGCCAAACGGCAACCACTTTCGAGACGGGGCTCTCTGGTGACAATGATTCTTCGAGAGATAGCCGGGAGCGTAGGTATGCTGAAGAATCAACAGCCTCTTTTGGGTTCGAAAACTTCCACGTGGGGTCTGAGAACGATAGTTACTTTGCCGGGCTGCCGAGTCCTAATACCGACAGCGGCTCGGCGCGCACGGGTCTCTACAGCTCGAGTGGTATGGCGAGTAGTGGGGTTTTGGCTTCCTTGAGCCAGGGAGATCTCAGCACACAAGAAAGGAGTAATTCATCACTGGGGGGCTACACTGCGAGTAAGAGTAGTGGTGGGGTTGTGGGTAGACCAGGATTGAGTAGGAATCATTCAAGCAGCTCTCACCTCCTGGCTCTCCAGAGAGGGACCCAAGTACCTAGCTCAGGAAGTGCCGGTAGCCCGATGGAGGATGCTCTTGCCAAAGAAATAAAGAGGCTGAGTAAGATTTCAGCAGGGAGTGGCGTTAGTGGTGTGGCTATTGTTGTCACTTCAGATGAACCTGCTTCTAGCTTTGGCGAAGACTCCGACGATGACGCTGACGGTCAGAGATGGACTAAAGAAGAGAAGGGCAAGGGAAGGGCTCCTCGTTCTGTGGATAGTGGTAATGGGGGTATGCCGGAACGTAACGGAAGTGACCTGCAGCTTGGAAACCACGGGGGGCGCCATCGTTCGGGAAGTGGAATTAGCAGAGTTAGTGGGTGGTCTTTGGAAGGTCAGAGTAGTGGAGCTGGTAGCGGCAGTGAGGGGGGAGATGATGATTCGAGGGGACTGCTTAAGGGTGTTGATCAGGCTAAAAAGCGGAAGCTGAAATCTCAGGTGGCTCCTGAAGGAATGTTGGTGCATGAGGGAGATGAGAGATACCATTTGTGAGTTCCCTTTCTCTCAAGAAGTCATACACATTAGATTGGAGAACAGGCTCTAACTATGGATAGCGTCTACCGCATGCGCCGTACCCCAGATGAGACGCCCATCCTGGTTCCACAGTATACCTTCTCGTCTGAATCTTCTTTCCCCAACCGCAACGCCCTTACTCTGCCGATACCTGCCAAGATCTCGTCTCCTAACCTTCGCGGCGCTGATCACATCCCTCTCGCTACGCGCTACAGCAGCTCTCCCATTACAAAGCCCGAAGGGGCTCTTGTCCGATCTCCCGATCTGAACGATTCTTACTATGGCGGTATGATACAGGGCGACCAAGCTGATGATTCTTCCGCTCGCTCTGAAAGATACTCTGAATCGCATAAGTCTGTTGTTCAATCTCTGAGTGATAATCGGATCGGAGAACTGGTCCATCCCGCCCACAGGCAAGCTTCACGTGTTTCTCAACATAATAGAGGTGTGGTTTCAATGGGAAGTCTGGAGGACATCATGGGGATTGGTTTGAGGGCAATGCCCTCCTCGGGGCTTTCTGGAGCCAGATTCGCTGGTAGTAGTTTGGCCGATACCAGTGATATAGGCCATCCCCTCGAAGATACTACCGCTAAGAGCGATATTAATCCGAAGAGAGTCCGAATGAGCGACGACATTACTCCTGCCCCTCAACATTACTTTGAGCGCGAGCCTAAAGTTCAGAACAAGCGTAAGAGTTATCATCTTCCCGCTCTGGGTTCCCGCCCAATGAGACCGAAGAACTTGCGTAGGAGCATGACTCCACATCTTTACGCCCCTAGACCACCTGGCGATTCCTCGAAAGATCTTGTTGACGTTGAGAGCTTGCCTGATAATGAGCAAACCCTCAGTTATAGAAAGAGGGAAAAGAGGGCTGGAAGACTCCTCCTCGGGCTTTGCATGCTTTTCCCTCCTCTGCTCTTGTTGGTTGCTTGGGGAGGATTTGATGTCACGATTGAAGGGTTGACTTCTGGCCAAGTTAAAGGTGTCGGAAGGGTGGAGAAGAGAATTGCGGCTTGGGTCGGTGGTACCTTTGCAGTCTGTGTGGTCGCTGGTATTATTGCTGGTGCGGTGGTGGTTTCGATTTAGCTTTCACTTTTTCCTTTCTCATCACTGGGCGGTTTCCCTTGAGTTTGGGTGGGCGGTGCATTTGCTATTGTTTCCGCGCATTGGTTTTTTTCTTCCATTCTTATACATTCTAGGGAGCTCTTTAGGGCATTGGTAATCTTTTTTTCCTCTCTTTTTCCGGTTCAGGTGATTCCATATCTGTGGTGCGATTGCATTATCATATCATTTTTCCATTCGTCCCTGGTGTCATGTAGATGGCTACCTTTTTTTTCTTTCTCTTTTTTCCCTTTCCCTTCATTAGCTATGATATTATTATTGCCCTTCATTTCATGTATTATTATTATGCCCCGTATTTCCCCCTCCCTACAAATTTCCTCCATATCACCACCACTGGAGGAAATTATATTAATGACGGTACGATATATGCCGTGAATGGCATAGGGGAAGGTGGTTAGGGGTCGGGTTTGGCGGCGCAAAAAGTTGGGTTTTAAACTGTATCATTATTCAGATTCCTTTTTCTTTTCCTCTGCTTTTCCATCCTTCTTGTATTATTATTTTACGGGACAGACATGGCACCCGGTCATTTTTTCCTTTTTTCTTCTTGTCATGTTGGGGTAACTTACGGGTTAGTTGGGAAGAAGGGAGTTTGTGCTTGGGGGGAGGCTCTTTGGCAGTTTATTAGTATTAAGTGATGGCGTAGCTGATAGGTTGTTTGAAAGCCGAGGTGGACGGAGTCGGAAGGAAGGGATGGAGCGGGGTGTGTGTTGGAAGGGCAAATAAGATAAAAAACAAAGAAAAAAGGGATTTTCCAGGACGGTACCGCGGTTGGTAATTTCTTACGCTTGGCTTTTGGTACCAGTCGGGGGAGGGGGGGGATTCTTTGCACTAGCCCCACACTACGGTATTGTACCAATGTCGTTAAAATTGAATTGTGGGTCTGATATCTCTCTCCATGATCGCTCGCTCGCTAGGTACAAGAATACCACGTGGAGCGGATGGGCGGATCATTTGCTGCATTGCGCATCAGAGATCTGACGGGAGCGGGCGTTCTTGGATTAAGCCAGCGTCTCTCATTCATTCGGGAGGTGCACCGATGTGTGCTGTGCTGTGCTGTGCTGTGCGCTGTGCTCGACGTGCTGGGTAATGTGGGGTTCGGTAGGTGGGAGTGCTTTCCACCTTTTTTTATATAATATCTTATTCCCTATGCGAGGAGGGCGGGGTGTGGGGCATATTGTAGGCTGTAGGCTTTACTTTAGGTGTAAAAAGCCTATCTTTACACTTTTGTGCTTTCTGCCTTGGAGAGTCATCGTTTTGTGTAATAGCAAGTCCTTGTTGCGGCTCTTATGCAGCATCAGAATGTTCCATCCGGCTCTTTGTCCCATTGAAATCCCTCCTCCTACCAGTTACGTAATCAGCCCTAGCCACAGCAAAATAGAAAAAAAGGAGGAACTTCCCAAGTTGGACTCTCATGACTAAGCCCCACCGCGAGATTTCGCCCCTCCCCAGCCCCATCGCGTTTCTGCGACAACGCAGCCAACCCTTCTGCGCTGCGACGCCATTTCCAAATTTCCCTTTCGTTCTTCTTTCTCCCTCGACAACATCCTGCTTCATCCGTCCACACTCTCGTTCCCCTATATCACCATCTCAACCTGCTGTTCTTGCTTCTTGCTTCATCTCCTCCTCCTCTCGCTTACATCGAGCGGGTGTCGGGATACAGCAAGCGAGGAGAATCCGGAGGGTTTTCGCGTTTAGTGCTGTATTTTTTTTTTCCTTGAAAGAGAAAAATTCCAGGGGTGTGTGTGTGTGTCTGCGAAAGAAAGCGTGTCAACCGATCCTCCCTCTCCACCAACTCCACCTCCCTCCAGCCTGACCGCAAACCACACAACAACAAACTTGGCAAAAGGCGGTGCGAGAGAGAGTAAGAGAGACGATATCCTTTTTTCCTTTTCCCCTTTTCTTTCTTTCTTCTACTCCCCCTTCTTGAAAGGAAAGGAGGGCATATATATCCTTTATCAATATCTTTGATAATCAAATGTCTAAACGCCGATCAGAGAGCCAACTGACTAAAGACCAATTCGACAAGATGAACTCGAATGGTTTCAACTTCTCAGCGAATCGCGTGGGAAATGGAGCCGGAGGTGGTCCGGATGACGTTGCTGATCCTTCCATGATGGCAGATAGAGCTACTCTTTCTCAGCGAAAGTAAGTTTTTCCTTTTCTTTTCTTTTCTTTTTCTTTTCTTCCCCTAAGTCTCCCATATATTCTCTTTGCCTCTGCATTTTTCCTCCCTGCATCTTCATTCCTTTCGCCCTCTCTAGTCCACTGTTTTACCCTCCCTTTTTGTATCGCTGGAAGGCGATGTTGATGAGTAAATGTGTGGTTTAGGATAGCACCCCTGAAACGAGGCCGTGGCGGTGCTAGAGCAGGAGCCAGGACTGGTGGAGGTGATAATCTTCCGAATCTTTTTTCAGGAGTAGCCGGGGGTGTGACATTCGGTGCTCCTAATGGAACAGCGCAACAACAACAACCACAGCAATCTTTCGGTGGATTTGGATCTGGATTTGGACCGGCAGGCAACAATAATACTGCGTCTGCCGGATTTGGCGGGAGTTCTACTGGAGGATCCTTCGAATTTGCGGCCAACAATAATAATGGGCAACAAGAGCAACCGAAGGCCAATCCCTTTGCATCTCTTGGAGCAAGTAGCAATGGGAGTATGTTCCAGACAGTAGCCCAGCCTCAGGCTACATCTTTATTCGGCGGTAATTCATTTGGTTCCAACAACCCAAATCAGACCCCTTCAGCAACCCCGAATCCAAGTTTTCTCTTTGGAGCTACCAACAACAGTCCTGCCCCTGCTCCTCCTGCAACGGAGAGTTTTAGCAAAGCTCCTTCCTTTGCATTCGCTAGTGGAAATCCCAATACACAGACAATGTTTGGGGGCGCAGGAGATAGCAATAATAATAACAAGTCGTCCTTCACCTTTGGTGCAAACAGCGGTGTCAGTGGAGCGACTTCTCCAGCTGCTGCCCCTGCCGCTTTTGGCAGCTTTGGGTCCAACACCGGCGCTTCTTCGGCCCCTCTCTTTGGAAACACTCCGAGCCCTGCACCAGTTCTTGAGAAGACACCTGAGCCTACTACTCCTGCTATCGCGGCTCCTCAACCAACGTTTTCTTTCGGTGCCCCATCACCAGCCCCATCATCTACCGGAAATCCGTTGTTTTCTTCAAAACCCTCGGAACCATTGTTCAAGCCCACCCCATCCCCCGAACCGCTGGCTCCCAACAGTTTGTTTGGAGCACCTAAGCCAACGCCGAGCCCCGAGCCGTCGGCTACAAGCCCCGGCTTGTTTGGGTCCCAAACTACTACTTCCACTGGATCTGGCAGTCTGTTTAATTCTTCTGCTACACCAGCCAAGCCGCCTACGTTTTCTGGGTTTGGTCCTCCCGCCCAGCCATCCACATCCAAGGCAGATGAGAAACCGCCGACGTTCTCGTGGGGTTTGCCGAAGGAAGAGCCAAAGAAAGCCGAGGAGGCTCGAAATACTACGTTTGGAGGGTTCGGTGCTCAGAAGATTGACTCCCGACAGGAGGCACCCACTCCCAAGCCTTTCACTGGCTTTGGCCAAGAACCGGAGGAGCCAGCCAAACAGTTGTTCGGATCCTCGGCTCCCTCGACGGTTGGAACCAATCTTTTTGGGAAAACAGTTGAGAACAAGCAAGACGCTCAGGCACCTTCCACACCTAGCTTCTTCAACAAACCGGCTGAGGCTTCAACCCCTAATTTTTTTGGTGGGCCCGCTGAAGCTAAGCGGGATACACCGACAGCTTCTACTACTGGGTTCTTTAACAAGCCTACGCCTACTGGGCCTTCATCTCCTTCAACCTCCAACTTTTTCGCTAAACCGGCGGAAGTGAAGCAGGATACTCCCGTAGCCGAACCGAAGAAGGCGCCTATGTTCGGAGGTTCTCCAATTACTTTCGGAAAGAATTCCGTTTCTCCTCCTTATGGTGGATCCGGCATTTCATCCTTGTCTCCGGCACCAATCAACCAGTTCATTCCACCAGCTTCTCCAGCACTCAAGGTTACTGAGCCGACCGTCTTCAATACTGCTAACGCCCGAACACCATCGCCTCCACTACCATCGGATGCTACTTCATGGGCACCCGCACAACTCACGGAGTATTATAATCTCTATGGGCTTCGTTCTTTGAATTATAGGTTTTTGGAAACACTCATGAAGGCTGATCAGTTTGGTGATTGGAGTTCTGCTTGTGAAATCTATGTTAGGGAGGCTTCGCGCATCAAGGCTTGCCAGGAGAACGGTGAGAGGTACAAGGGGGCTTCTGGAGATGCTCCAGCCGTGGGCCATACAAAGAGGGCGTTGACGGAGGGTGAGGATGGTGGAGGGAAGAGGAGGAAGGAAGAAGGTATTTAGCTTTTTTTCTTTTTACCCCTATTATTCTTCAGATACGGCGTTTTCCCTTTCCTATGTCCCGGTAGAGGGTGCTTGAGATCGACCTGATTGCTTTCCTATTTAAGGGTTGAGTTGGTGCGGGGTTTTCATGTCTCGTGTTTTCTTTTGATGGTTCAGTCTCTTGGTGCTGCGCCCCCGGCTAGGGGCCAGGATAATTGCTGGTTCTTGGTGACTTCTCTATAACCGTGGGGAGGACATGATGGACGAAGCGACGGGTTACAACCTTTCAGTACCTGGCTATCACCATTGGCAACCAATCCAACCCAACCCTGGCCCAACTACCCATTCATCTCTCCACCCTTCCCCATACAGTCTTGTCGAATATTCAGCATGTTACAACTGTCTTCATTCATCACTATCACCTGCTCCCCATGAAATTCCAGCTCCCCCCTAACATCGGCGCGATACCTTGTGTCGGCTCGCTCATTCTTTATTCTAACATCTTTTGCCTAATGCAACATAGACTCGACTAAAACATCGAATTTTTCGAATTCCACCCTCGGCGGTGGTAATACCGAAAGGGGGGGTCCGCAGAAGTTGTCTAGTGCACCACTATTCGGATTCAAGCCACCTACCCCATCAACTGCCAAGTCAAGCTCTTCCGCGGAACCCGCGCCGCTACCTGCTGCACCTGTATTTGGGTTTAGGCCTCCAGAGAAGGGTGATGGTAGCAATTTGTCGAACGGGCGTAAGCTGGCGTCGGGCCCGGTACACGGGTTTAAGCCTCCCGGGGCACTTGACGATAAGGACGATAAACCGAAAGCTGGTATTTGATTTGGGAATTTTCACACTGTATTTTTGGGGACTGGCTAACTTTGTTTTAGGTGGAAGCGTGTTCGACAACCCCGGCGCGCCTGTCAATAACGGTGGCTTCGTGAATCCGTTCTCGAAGGCCAGTACCGAGGATATTGTGGTTGAAGAAGATGATGACGACAATGAGGGTATCAACAAGAAGGCTAGCAGTGGCGGAAGCCTTTTCGGTCGGATATCAGAACCAGTCTCGGATAAAAGAGATGGAGGATTCTTTGGGGGTCCAAAAATTGGGTTGGGTGAATCATCCTTATTTGGTAAGAAGGTTGACGATGTCAAGCCGAGCAGCCTTTTCGGCAGTGTCAGTGGATCTGCTTCCACTTCTCCTACCCCGGCTGCGGGGTCACCTGCCGCAACGTCCTCTCTCTTTGGCGCCTCCATAACCAACAAGCCGGAGGTCGGCTTTTCGTTTGGTGGTTCGAACAATAAGCCAGCGGGCTCGATACCGGTGCCCTCTTTGAACCCTAGTCTTCTCCGACCAACATCAGCCCTGTCCCGTAATAACAGCGATGGAAACACAACAAGCGCTGTATCCACCCCTGGCGCAACAGACACTGAAGCCTCGGAACCTAATGATAACGCTCATAATGCGAAGAATGATCTTGATCTCTCAGGTCCTGGTCCTGGAGAAGAGGATGAGGACTCGAAATACCAGATGAAGGCCCTTGTGTATGAGTCTACCAAGGAGTCTTTCAAGAAGACCGGCTCGGGTACTTTGCGTGTACTCAAGAACCGTGAAAACGGTAAAGCACGTATTGTTGTCCGCACGGATATCGGAAAAGTCATCCTCAATGTCGGTCTTAATAAAGCGCTTAATTATGCTGTCGTAGATGACAAGAAGAAGAATAGCATACGAGTCGCGGAATTTCTGCCTGGTGGTGCGACGAGAACTTGGCTAGTGAGAGTAAAACTAGCAGAGGATGCGACAAGATTGGCTACGGTTATGAACGAGGAGAAGTTATGAAGAATGCTCTACTAAGCTAAAGCGGTGTTTCCTTCCTGCTTTTATTTTCCTCTTTTTCGTTCCCTTTTTTTCTTTTTTCCCTATAACTAAATTTCCGCCTCTTACTTCTTTTAACTAAGGCTTGCTCCGATTCCATAAAAATGTATTTCATCCTTTATATTTTATTTTTCCCGTCAAAAACTAACATGCATTCCGTCAATATTCTTTGTTTTTTCTTTTCCTTCCTTCCTTCCTCTATACTGCAAATTCATCAACTGGATAAATGGGTTTTATCATACCGTAGGGTTTTTGTTTCATTATTTTTTCTGTGAAAAAATCTAATTTCTGGTTTCCGTTCTTTTTTATTTCCTCCGTCTGCTGAGCCGTGCATGTCTGTCTGTCTCTCTCCCTCTCTGCGTGTGTCTGCGTGTGTATTTGTATATTAGTTAGCCCCCCATTTTTTCATTGATTTTCTTGTGTTGCTCCTGCAGCATGATCTGGAGTATCGTATCGTAACTGTGTATCCTTGGTTTGTTATAGTAGTATATCTTTTTTTTCCTTTTTTTTTTTTTTCCTTTTCCTTATTTTTTCACATGTTTGGTTGGGGCTGAACGTAGGGAAGACGAGCGACGAAATTGTGATAAAATTTGAAATTGTGGACTCTTCCCATGACACGTGAGTTTTAGGAGTTTAGACTCTTTAGGTGCGATAATCAATGTTATGATGCCGGTGGAGCAAGCGGCTGTATGGTATTGGGGCTAACCCCGAGTACAGTATTCGCAACCGAGAACAATAGTATTATGCCAGCACTGATTGTTAACCGACTTTCACATGTTCTGTTCTTGCGTTGTGGGGACTACCGGGGGGAACTGGGGGAACTGGGGGAACTTTGGATGGTTATTTAAGAAGCCCGTCCCAGTTGCTTTCTCTTTTATCCTCCTCTTCCCCACCTCTTGCCTCTCGGACCAACGAAGTGTTATTTCAGCTGTTTGACCGAACTGGGCGTGTAGTACCCAGCGAATAACCCCATCCATTTATCCATCCCCACAAAATAATCCTAAAAAACCACAATCATGTCACTCGCATCTGGTTTTCCCTCGCCGTTCCCCCCCTCCCTGCTAACCAGCGCTCTAACCACCCTATACTTACAGAAAACTTCCCCTCATCCCCGGCCTTCGACCTAATCGCCGCCTCCCTCACCGCCCCCGCCGCCAAATCCGACGCGCTCAAGAAGGGCAAAGCAATCTTCGCCTTCACCCTAACCAACAAAGCCAAAGAGACCGAGTCTTGGCACATAGACCTCAAGGCCACCGGGACGGTGGGTAAAGGGCTAGCGCCCGAGGGCGCGAAGCCAGACGTTGTGCTGTCGCTCTCGGACGATGACTTTCAGGGATTGATTGATGGGAAGACGCCCGCTCAGAAGCTGTTTATGGCGGGAAAGTTGAAGATTAAGGGGGATGTTATGAAGGCTACGAGGGCCGAAGGGGTATTGAAGAGTGCTAGGGCGGGGGGGAAGGCGAAGTTGTAGAGGGGTGGGAGGTGTAAAGGGGATGATGGTGTGTACTTGTAGAGTTGGACCGGGGGGGTTGTGTGACTTTGGCCGTGCGATTGCGTGGAATATATTAACTTTTGTTTTCTTGTCCGTTTTGATATAGGTTGTATCAAGACTTTTTTCTCGGATCACCTGTCAGGTATTAACTGGTATAGTACAAGCTATATGACCTCTAAAACAACAAAAAGATTCCGAACACCATAAAACAACCTGCATAATTCGTAATTGGTATAACGAAATACCGAAATACCTAGAACATATGCCCTAGCTGCCACGTCTATGTAAATTGAAAAACAAAAAAACAAAAAAAACAAGTATGATAATACGGTATTATACACTGCTATAAAAAAAATATACATTTGAAACAAGTCAGAAATTTCAATCCCGTCATGTGATTAAGAGGTACACTAAGGAAATTAAAAAAAGAGCGTAGACGAGAGTGAATATGAAAACCTGCCAGGGAAGTCTCACTAAACACGCGTAATTCCATGGTAGCCTGAGAGAAATTATCGTAGGTCTGAGGCCTTTATAACATGCATGAAAGACTGAAATATCCGGCCCGCCAGATACAAACACAACGTATACAATGCCAACTATTTGTACCCAATACATGTCCGAACCGTAATAATGTCGGTGCTGTATCGGTGATTCTGAAACACTAGCTCGATCACAAAAGCCACATGCCTGTAAGAATCAGAAGCCCTAATACACTGATGGGGTTAGAGCCAGGGCCAGGCTGTTCCGGTTCAAGTGCTGCCTCTGTATCTGGTACTACCGGCATACCAGTATAGCCGGAATGAGTGTCAAGGGGATCGGGCCTTAGTGCTGCTTCTCTGTTATTTTGCACCCGACGAGTCAAGACCTGGGATTCCTGGTCTTGACGTCTCCCGGTCAGCCGTAATATCAGAACCAGGCGGTCAATATTCTTCCAATACCAGGTATCGAGCTCATCACGCTTCTCGCGGGCTGCTATACACCAGCGGATATGCATCTCGGCACTGATGTAATTGCTGGAATGGTAGAGATAGTCCCATATACGGTCGGAGAGGGGGTCTACCAAGTAACCCTGCGAACCTTCCAGAACTGCGACTGCATGGGGCAGATAGACACGGCAATCACCCTGCACCCGGTGATCGAATACGGGGAATAGTCGTTCAACAACGTGCAAGGCTTGTCCTCTCCATGAAACCAACTTCTCCCTGTCTAAATACGCTCGTATCGACAACTGGACCAGGTAATGTAGCTCGTAAACCGGCTTCTTAGTACGAAGAGTAGTGATTTTAGAAACCAGGGAGAAGTCGCAGAGCTTTCTAATCGCATCCTGGTATTCTACAGGATCAGCCCCTTCCAACTCTGACTCTAGTACTAGTTCTTCAGGGATGTTCTGGTGGTCGAGAAAGGCGATGAGGAAGAGAACCTGGGCCGCCACTGGCATCTGCTGCACTAGCCGCTCGAAAGTGATGAAGAATACGCTCAGTATGTTCTCCAGGTCTTGCTTATACCCCTTGTGGCTGTCGTTGAGACCTTGAGACAAAAGATGCCTACGCGATTGGTCTCTGTTTTTGAAGATGGCAAGGTATTCATGTGCTAAGGTCTCTGTTTGAGTCATGTAAGCTGCGGCGCCTACTATACCCAAGGGGATGCAATCGAGCAACTCTAGAATCTCCAAGAGTGCATCTTCCTCCTCCTCCTCGATATTTGGCACATCGCAGTGTCGGAGAAATAGTGATTTAGCTTCGTCAACAGTCATCTTATTGACCCTGACAGCTTCACATCCGAGTCTGTTGGCGACTTTTCGAGATCGTGTGGTTACAACCATCATGCCCTGGGGGCCATGGGGTAGAAATCTTGCGATTACACTGCTGTTGTCGGCAAAGTCGGTTTCATTATCTGCATTGTCCACAATTAATAGCCAGTTGCCGCAGTTCGGACCCTCAAGCCACCTCTTGACCACCATTAATTGCTTTTCATTCGGATCATCCTCATTTAGCGTTATCGGGGCATATTGAGCAATCTCTTTGAAATCCTCACTAAATCTGAGAAAGTTACTGCCGGAGACCCAGAAGACAGGGCGCTTGCCACGACACCAGTAGGAATACTGCAAGGCGATTTGGGTTTTACTAGTGCTCTATTAGCTCGTGATCCATTGTTACTTCAGCAACTCTAGGCATACCCAACTCCACCCATTCCCAAGAGGGCTATTCGATTATGTAGCCCACCCATTGAAAGGTCTCTCAACTTCTCGATTATCACTACTCGGCCGGTAAAGCCCTCATTCCAGCTTGGGGTAACCATCCAAAAAGTGGTCGGACCTAGGTGCTCGCAATAAGTATTGGTTAATATTAACTGGATGAAGGTGTCAATCTATACCAATGCGTTTAACTTGCAGCGGAGGCGCATGATAATGTACACTGGCATGTAGTACCGGATTATTGTGATGGGAGTGAGTCATCATATTGCGAGAGCCAGTGTTTCCGCTGAAGTTGCCAGTAATATCTGTGTCGTTTGCATTGTGAGAACCGGTGTTCCCAATAATGTCGCCGGTAATATTTGTGTCATTTGTAGTAATGATAGCGGGGGGGCATGGCGGGTCTTTACTCTCTTTAGGCCTAACCTTGATGGTGGGATTGGTGTTGCTCGTAACCTGAGCTGGGGGTTTTGCAATCCTTGGAGCGTCATTTCCATCTTCCTCTCCAGGGAGTTCTTTCTCCTTACTAGCTCGTCTGAAAAATGTGTTAGTTTCTGTAACCGCGACAAGCTAGCAGTGTGTTTGCCAAAGGGGATGGAGTTAGGTGGGGGTAAGAGCCCAAATAAAAGAAAAAATATGTTCAGACGTTGGCATTTCCCTTCTCAGCTACATAAGGGGAAAACGGCTGTATGCATACCCCTCAACAGAAACCGGACAAAAGGGATATGCGCAGTGCTTTACCATCATGATGAGAGACAATGCAACGTCCTAGCAGATTTTCTTTCATTTGAGATTCCGTAGCAGGGCAGAGGGGTAATACTGACCCACACAACTTGCTCAGCACGCGACCCATGGTGGAGAGATCGCCAGGGCGGTCAAGGTTGTGGAGCAGTGGTCGGCGGGGTCCAGAGGTCTCCTTCTAGGAACGTGGATCAAGTTGTTTTAGCGGGAGTGGGTGCCTAAAAATCAGGTTTCGAGTCCTGTAAAAGATGAAAATGCAAATTTTCGTGTTGGAGAAAGTAGCGATGGGAGGCACTGTAGGCTAACCAAGGTGCTCATGAAACCATAAACTTGGCGCTGATGCCATGAGCACAAATTATAAGAGGGGTTATTTAGGGTGGTGGAAAAGGCCAAAACAAGAGAGGGGTGATGAAAAGTCAAAAGAAGAAGATTTTGACTCTACTTCGCGAGTATGCTTGCGGAAACTTAGGGATGAATGTGCTTTTCTCAGGAAAGGGGGGGGGAGTTTAGATGGAGCAATGATGGGGGTAGGCGACTAATGTACTCGTACTAGTGCTCGAGTACCATAGTCAGGGACGAAAAAATCGGAATGCTTCTGATGGCAAAACAAGGATGAGGGGGATGATCCATGTGACCACGGGTGAACAACGAGCAAGACACTACAGAGGTACAGGGCATAAGTATTGTATGTTACACAGGCACCTCACGCATAGCCCTCTGCCTGTGTAACATACAATACTTATGCCCTGTACCTCCGTAGCTGCACCGAGAGCGTTGCACCATGTACGTACTGGTGGTAGTTGGACAGGATTCTGGTGCTGGTTCAGAACCGAGGAACAAACCTAGACCCTTTAGCTTCACTAGAAACTCGGGAATCTAATGAATATTATGACACCAAAGGTCCTATAGTAATTCTTGAACTGTCAAGTTTACGGAAGTAAAGCATTTCTTTAAAACATCATCCAGCTTTCCAATGTCTGCTAAGCCCCCATTTGCTCCAAGCTTCTTTACTCTCTACTTCACTCCATGAAGGATCTTGCCGATCCACTCCGTTCAGTCTTGAGAAACACCCCACACCGGTACTCGGGGAGGAACGAAACAATCGGAAACAAAGATCAGTAAGGCAATCTGGGAATGAGGTACCGTACGGCAAGCGCTGGAAAAAATTAGACATGGCGGGAGACGTCAGAGGGCTGGACGACGGCTTAGGCTCCGTTCGGTTAACTACCGTGCTTATGCGCTGTACCTCCGTACTCGGGATGTCGAAGCGTTTTTGGCCCTTTTGATTGGATTTGGGTGGTATGCAATAGCAGTCTTTTGAAAAAACGCTTCGACATCGCGAGTAGACATCAGCGAGCACAGCCGTGAACGGTTGCTTGAGATTTGGTCCACCCCTAGGAAAGCTGTTCGGTGGAGCAGAATGTTCAACCGACCATTCATTAGTCAACTGATTTCGTGGGCTGCCGGAGAGGAGCCGTCGTGGTTGCTAACATCAAAGAACAGCCGATGAAATGGACCTTCAGAAGACCCTTTTATTTTTGATCGTTTGCGCCCATTTTTAGCAAACGACAGGATGGTAGCCGAACACCAAATCTTCTTCCTGAAGGGTCCCGTTGGATGCAACGGTTCGAACGGACCCTTAGGGAAGAAAACTACGGTATCATACGTGGGAGACCGGACAGTCAGGAATTCTGGAGGCCTGACTGTACCTACCCTCATAAATGAATTTGGGATTGAAATTGCTCAAACAAGCAGGAGGCTTTTACACCTCCTAATCGCTGGCTGTCCGGTCTCCCACGTCCATACCCGAGCACCCGTGCCGAGAGTAAGTCCTGAGACAACGGGCGCGACCATAATCCCCCCGCAAAATTCTGCCATCACGATAACCGCAATAGCTTTTGCAATCGCAGCCACAACGGTACTTGTAATACCGGTATCTGTTAATACCGGTACCAAGGACGCGTCTTTGCCAAGAATACCTCCGCTAGCCGAGATTTTGCTGGAGTCCTCACTAAATATTCGGCTCACTGAGGTATTCGTGGCAAAGACGAGTGAGTAGAGTCTCTCCCTCTTTCTAGGAGCCCGGAATTTAGTACCGTAAAAACCGAAATAATTGGGCATCACGCTGACGTTTTAGCTGCCTCTTCTACCGGTAGTACTCGAGTACTTGTAAGGTCTCAAAGCGATACCTGAAAGAATCTTCTCGCTGTGTTTTGTCCCCTAATCGAAGGGGAAATTTCTTGACGCCTTAGCGCCATGCCTAGTTATTTTGGTATTCCCAGAGTTGAGTGTTGTGTGGAATTGCGGTTGCGCCTGTTGTCTCCAGACTTAGTCTCGGCGCGAGTAGAGAGGTCGACCGGTAGTAAACATGGTGTTTGTTAGCAACCGCTTGATGGGACTAGTTTTCCTTGGCTGGAATATTTGGGGTGTCTCCTTTGGAGTCGGTACCAGGCGCGCGCCCCAAAGGAAGATCGCCATTCTCTTACAATAACATCAACCACATGGCATTAATCGATTCGCCGGAGTTCTAACGGCAACTAAGGCAGTCTGGCGGTTTTGGTCGCCACGCATGGGTTAGAAGGCCGTTATAACGGCTGTTATCAAGTTCCATCCGATCATAAAAATGAGGATTATCAGGATGGTATAAGCTGAGGAGATGTAAATGAAACTCCTATTACTAACAGCGACAGCGGGGGTCCCGCCTGAGTCTGCCGGCATCATCAAAAGCTTTGTGATGCTTGTGACATAGGCGGAATTCTGGGGGTTGGTATAAATGTCCATGATGAGGCGATGCGGCGTCGAGGTAAGGTGATATCTCTTATTCTCGTTAGCTTAACAAACACTTCCTCCTAGAGGGTAGTCTAAAACATACTAGGTTGTGTGCAGTATCGTTGACCAAATTTGCAGCGAGATCAACCCACCATCACTAGGGGATAGAGTGCTTGGATCAGAATTGCGGGCCGGGATCCTTTCGCTCTGGCAGGGGGCGGACGGGGTGAATATATTCTGAAATTCCCAGAGAGGCCTGCCAGAGAAATCTGCTATTAAGAGAATTAGTGCAAATCTACTCGTCGGCTTTACACACATTTAAGATCTCCCGCATGACCTGCTGTTTGAGCAAGGGCATCTAACACTCCCGATCTAAAGCTATTTGAATGCTTTTATCGGTATCATTTTGTAACTTATAGGATCCTAATTGGCTAAACCCCGCACTAATCTAGCACCCAGCATGGCTCAAAGTGAGCGTCTTCATGCCCTTTGTCAGGTCATGTGGGATGCTTTTTTTAGAGTGGGATCTATGCTAGGGCGGGGAAGGCGAAGTTGTAGAGGGGTGTAAAGGGGGTGATGTGTACTTGTAGAGATGTGTACTTGTAGAGTTGGACTGGGGGTTGTGTGACTTTGGCGGTGTGATTGCGTGGAATATATTAACTTTCTTTCCCCTTTCAGTTTTGATACGTGGTGCTTTTTGTTTTCGTGATGCACTCGGTTTTCTATTAGTCATTAGGGCTACCGGTATCTTAAGTATATGGGAAATACGGCACCCCGGGAAGGCGAATTATCGGCATTGGAATAACAAAGCCTCACCTATCCAAGTATGGGATGCAGTGATGGACTACCATGAAGTGTTCTTCATTTTCCACGTGGACCCGCGCATCCCACAACCCTCTAGACTTGTGCATTGTGAAGCGTGTAAAACATCTACCACATATAATGGGGATTAACTTAGATGGTACAGTACCCCTCAGCCCCTCAACGGGTAGTTTCTGAAACTCCTATGGATTAATTTATCGTTGGATTGGAGGGGTTATTTTGTGCCTTTAGTGAAGCCGAAGAAATAGAAAAGTACTCGCATATCCTACGAGTTAATATGAACGTAGAAAGCTCAGGAGTTAAGGTAACCCTTTGTAACGGATCGTAGTGCGCTACCGCGTGTACGGTGCAGTGCTTTCACATACATCACCCTGAATACGTGCACAAGAACTACCATCGTAGTCTGACTCTAAAGATTACTTATCTGCTAACTTGATGTTTCGAAGGATCTCTGAGAGTTCTTGTCGCCATGGAATGCATGCTTTGGATGTGTAGATTGGGGGGGGGGGAGGAGGAGTCTGTAATTCTATAATTTGTTCGGCTTGGGGATGGGAATAGGGGTATCTATCCAGTGTTAGGTTGGGAGCGTGGAGGAACTGGGGGTATTGTGTTAGTTGACTAGCTTTGGACTGAACTCGGAGTATGAGGGGCCCCTGGTGGATGGGCGCGTTTGTGAAATATAGACTTGGTAGAATTTGTTAGGGAATGACTATTGGAAAAAAAGAACGGAAGGGAATGTAGGGTGGTTAAATATTTTTTCTGAGGACTGTGGATCAGTTTGGTTGGCTGTGGGGCTGGTATCATAATTATTGCAAACTTAATGGCGGAGGAAACTTTCCCTTGAGTTGTGGAACGGGTCATGAGTGATCACTCGTTATTTGAAAAATAATAATCGAAAGCTGGAGGTGCTGCATTTCAGAAAGTAGTTTCCCTGGATTTCTGATAGATTGAATTCTTGGTAGGTTTCGGCAAAATGGACTGGACGGTCTGGTGCATCATGGGGATTTGTGCTTAGGGGGGCACAATACTCGTGTCTCCGCCTTAGGAATGGGCGCTTGCTTGGAGTAGCCAAGTGGGAACTTGTAAAGGACATGGTAGTGGAGCGGTTTGAGAGAATGGTGAACGGTGCTAGTAGTCGGTGAAGGTCATAATACAGTATATATGAGAATGACCTTACACGTTATAATATGATTGGAGGTCTTGTAAAATCATGTATAGGTGCATTTACCTTGGGTTGGGATACCAGTGCTCGTAGGGTGGGAATTAATCTCACAGTTAATAGGACTCCTTACTGTGCCAATTTCCTTAGTAAGCAAAAGCTAAAGGGTGTCGACAGCTACCAACCTCACCTTCGAGCTCACAACTAGCGGGGAGGGGGGTGGTATAGTGGCATGATTTAAACCATATCCATAATGAAGCTCAATCACTACTATGATTTAGCTAATAGCTAGCTCTCAGGTCGCTTTTCACGGGTTAGAAGATTACTTGTACTTCATTTCCTTTGCCCTCTGCACCTGTATCCGAATAACCCTAGTATCTGCACTTGAGAGGGGTAGGGGAAAAAAAAGGAACTGGAGAAAATAAATAAATAAATGAACAGTAAACACCCCAAGATGTAGAGCCAGAAATTAACAATAAAACCAACAGGACCGAAATTCCAAGTCACACCGGCCGCCGATGCAATAAAGGTGGCTGGTAGCTAGCGCTAAAATCTAGATCGTGAATAGGAATCGGCAAATCCTGACTCGACTAGAAAAGGAAATGCGTGTAGAGGTTTAGACGGGTATGCGATCGCCCTGCGCATCCCCATGGCCAACAATTTCCCGGGGTTCGGGGGAAAGTATTTGGTTTGAGTTGTGGTCGGGCTTGCCCTAAAGAGAAGGAACGACGGCAATTACGACAAGATGGGGTTTCAAACTGAGGGACCCGCGTGTTTATGGGGCTGCTGAAGTCTTTGGAGAAATGGATGATAGGTTATCCGTGGTCGAAAGCGGTGAGGGGAACAATCCCTCCATAGCTTCATGCAATGCTAGGAGCTGGAGCTATAGTGGTACTACCACTTCCCCATGGCCAGAGCTAGAAGCCCACGAGTGGGGTCTTTAGCCACCTTTATCTGGTCTGTCGGGGCTCACATTGCCGTGCTCTAGTATCCTCACTACTCCCTCGTGCCCTCCTAAAGCGGCACGTAAGAGCGGGGTTTGGCCGCTATCATCTGGTTTGTCAGCGTTGACGTCACGCCGCCCGAGTAGCAGTTTTACTACTCCCTCGTGTCCATTCGCAGCAGCATCCGAAAGCGGTGTTTGGCCGCCGTCCATTGGTTTGTCGGCATTGACGTCGTCCCGCTCGAGTAGTAGTTGTATCACTCCCTCGTGCCCATACTCAGCAGCGCAAAAGAGTGGCGACCGGCCTCCGAAGTCTGGTTCGTCAGCGTTGATGCCATCCCGTCCGAGAAGTATCTCCACCACCCTCTCGTACCCATTCAAAGCAGCATACAACAGCGGTGTTCGACCATAGAAGCCCCGTTTGTTAGGATTAACATCACTCCGTCCGAGTAGCATTTCCACCACTACCTTGTGCCCGTTCTCAGCAGCACGCATGAGCGGTGTTTGGCCTCTGTTATCTGGTTTGTCGGTGTTGACGTTGCTCCGCCCGAGTAGCAGTTTTACTACTCCCTCGTGTCCATTCGCAGCAGCATCCGAAAGCGGTGTTTGGCCGCCGTCCATTGGTTTGTCGGCATTGACGTCGTCTCGCTCGAGTAGTAGTTGTATCACTCCCTCGTGCCCATACTCAGCAGCGCAAAAGAGTGGCGACCGGCCTCCGAAGTCTGGTTCGTCAGCGTTGATGCCATCCCGTCCGAGAAGTATCTCCACCACCCTCTCGTACCCATTCAAAGCAGCATACAACAGCGGTGTTCGACCATAGAAGCCCCGTTTGTTAGGATTAACATCACTCCGTCCGAGTAGCATTTTCACCACTCCCTCGTGCCCGTTCGCAGCAGCCTCCGCAAGAGGTGTTTGTCCGCCATCCATTGGTTTGTCAGCATTGACTTCGCCCCGCCCGAGTAGTATTTTTACCACTCCCTCGTGCCCATACTCAGCAGTGCAAAAGAGTGGCGACCGGCCTTCGAAGTCTGGTTCGTCAGCGTTGATGCCATCCCGTCCGAGAAGTATCTCCATCACCCTCTCGTACCCATTCAAAGCAGCATACAAGAGCGGTGTTCGGCCGTGGGGGCCCCGTTTGTTAGGATTAACATCACTCCGCCCGAGTAGCATTTTCACCACTCCCTCGTGCCCGTTCGCAGCAGCCTCCGAAAGCGGTGTTTGTCCGCCATCCATTGGTTTGTCGGCGTTGACTTCGCCCCGCCCGAGTAGTATTTTTACCACTCCCTCGTGCCCATACTCAGCAGCGCAAAAGAGTGGTGACCGGCCTCCGAAGTCTGGTTTGTTGGCGTTGATGTCGTCACGCCCGAGTAGCATCCCTACCACCCCTCCGTGCCCCTTCAAAGCAGCATACAATAGCGATGTTCGGCCGTAGAAGCCCCGTTTGTTAGGATTAACATCACTCCGTCCGAGTAGCTTTTTCACCACTCCTTCGTGCCCATTCTCAGCAGCACGCAAGAGCGGTGTTTGGCCTCTGTTATCTGGCTTGTCGGGGTTGACGTCACCCCGCCCGAGTAGTATCTTCACCACTCCCTCATGCCCATTCGAAGCAGCCCATACAAGAGGCGTACTACCCGTGTAGTCGGCTTGGTTGATATCGCAGCCTTCCGCCTCTACCAAACTGGCGACAATCTCAACAATTCCGAAAAAAGATGCACAGTGTAAACTACTGAACTCGGAATATTTATCGAGACTAGGCAAGCGGAGGCTCGATCTCTCTGCCTCTAAGAGGATTTTTGTGGATATGTGGTTGCTGTAGTCCTCAAATAGCCTGAACGCAAGCTGTTTCGCACTATCTGAAAGATCGCTTTTTGCGTGCATTCCCCAATATAGAGAGGAATATTCCAGAAAGGGTGTTCCCCGGGGGTCGGGGGAGGGGCTAGCCGAAAGAGCCTTGACTTGACGCGAATTCAGATAGGTTAAGCAGGTCTCTGCCATTGCCGCGTGAGCCTTACAAAAAAGCTCAGGATGGGTCCGGAGATACTCCTGAAGGGTAAAGTGAATTAACCGGGCCGTGGAAGCCTCCCTGTCTACGACAACAAGTCCTTGACAGCAGGTTAGTAGTGTCTCTATTGAAGGAACATTGTCGTCATCAAGATCCATCAACCCTATTTCGACTCCCAGAGCGTGACACAGTTCGTCGACTTCTAAGGGACGCTCCGAGTGAGAGATCCACATCAAGACGGCCATCCCGAGCCTCGATTTTTCCCCACCCTGTCCCTTTATCCGACTTAACGTTTCATCATAAACACCCCCCAATCCGAAGCCGTCAGTCATTACGCTAAGCTTTTGCCGCCGGCGACGGATTGTGGTTTCCTGTAGGATCGCTTCGAGATTTAACGAGACTAGCAAGAATCTGTGTATGTATTTGTTAGTGGATAACTCGAGGTAGCTCTCCGGTGTTGTTACTTCTACCTACATTTCTGAAATAGATTCGGGCATTTTCTTCAGGATTTCTGCTTCAAGACAACTGTTCATTGCCCCTGGCGTTGCGTCCTCGTTTAGTCTGTGATGGATATAACTGATGATATCATCTCTCTGCGGAGTAATGCGTAAAGCCCTTACCCTTCCGGAAAGACGCTTCTCGACTTCCGCCTCGATGTGTGGTCTTCCTGTCATGAATACCCGAGTGCCCGGAGACCTGTGCAGAACTTGGTTAAGGGAGTTAAGAAGCTTGGATCGATATTCTGCTACACACTCATCTAGAGCGTCGATGCATATGAATGTGGGCTTTTCCGAAGTCTGTAGCATCTTCACAATACCACTAAGCTGTAGTCCCCGCCCATCAATGACCTTTTTATGGTCTTCGTATGCTTGCGCTACCTCCTCGGGTATCTCCTCCAGTCCGCTGACAACCTGTTTGAGCACGGCGCCCAGCATACTTGCGGGTGACTGCTCCTTTTGGGCTGCAAAGTCGAAGTAAAAACATGAGACTGCCACCCTTCGGCCTCTAGCCTGATCGCACAACCAGTCTATCACCAATGAGCTAACATCACAGCTTGTCAGCACTTAAACTCCCTCCTCCATTCATCGAGGTTCGCCCTTGTTACCTGATAAAAGTCTTGCCCACTCCTGGATCCCCGTAGCAAAAAAAGACTGGATTTTTAGATTCGCTTCCCCCACTGCCATCGTGCCAGCCTCTAAAGTCCGGGGTTTGTAAGACCCATTCCCCCACGCCTTCAACTCGGCTGTCCCGAATATCTTGATGCCGCGCCTTCGGATTTAGCGGGGATAACCAGGCTAGGATATTAGATCGCTTATCGGCAACGGTCAAGTTAACGGTCGTGTTTAAAGAGTTGATATTATTGCTGAATGAGTGAGACATTTTCTGTTTTGCTGTTGCTTGGAGTAATGTAGATGATGGATGGCGGAGGGAGTTGGCAACCGGTCTTGGATTTCCAGAAGTTTAAGCAAAGTGGGGTTATTCATGCGCCAAGGTCTCCGTTTCAGTCATGTAAGCCGCAGCGCTTACTATCCAAGGGGGTACAATCGAGCAACTCTGGATCCCTATGATGGCATCTTTCTCCTCCTCCTCGTCGATATTGTGCACATCGCAGCGCCGGAGAAAAAGTGATTTAGCTTCGTCAAGAGTCATCTTGTTGACTTTGATAGCTTCGCATCCGAGCCTGTTGGCGACTTGTCGCCGTCAACCACCACCAAGCACTAAGCTGCAGTCTTAGCCGCACCAGCGAAACTAGGCGGGTCACGAATAGGGGTACTTGATGGGCAAAAAAAAAGAAATGGTCAAAGTTAGAGTTACCAAAAATTAGTTGTATGATAAGTGATCCCTGTTCGTCTCGCCCACTCCCTTATCTCCTGGACTGCTGAAACCGTGGAAAATGTTGTGCCGCCCCTGTCAGTTTCCAAGACATTGATGACTAAGGTGCCATCACAGTATTCTTTAGTGATGGTGTGAGTAAATATGATCATATCACTAAATTTTGTTAGTTACTACGAATTCGCAGACATGCAAACCTCAGACCATACCCAAATTTAGCTATATGATCGCATCTACTCACACCATACTGAAGAATACTCTGATGGCGCCTTAGTCATCAGTGTCTTAGAAACTGACAGGGGCGGCACAACATTTTCCACGGTTTCAGCAGTCCAGGAGATACTCGGGTATATCATGAATTCATGGTACAGAGCAGGGATCAGATGTGAAACAGCAGTGGTACAGCGCTTGCAAGCGGGTACCATAATTTTGTCCAAATCAACGCACTTAGACAGAAATGGGGCTTAGCAGACATCAGAAAGCCGGATGATGGTTTGGGGAGAATGTACTGGTGCTCCACTACTTGTACAAGTACCGTGCAAGCTGGGCTATGGCACAAGTAAACAGCAGTGGTATCTGGCGGGTGTGTGCAACAGCCTGAATTTAAGATGTTTCGCAACCAGTGGCTTATCACCAACGCCACATCGGCTTGGAACACATCTTTTTTGAGTGTTCCAAAGTTGCCGTCTCGACCGAGGAATGACCACCCCTGCTCTGTACCATGAATTCATGGTATACCCGAGTACCCTGCCCTCACTAGAGACTCTACTAGGCCATTCTCAAAGTAATCGGAAAGCAAGTCATGACCGCTCCAAGGGCTAAAACACCCAAACCACTGTTATCATCGTAGAGGCAATTCATCTTATGTATACAGCTTACACGGCTCCTCCTTCCAGTGTATGCCGACGGATCTCCGAGTCACGCAGACAATTTAGTGAACTATGGACTACCACAAGTTGGAAGAATCCGGCACGCCTCAACTTAGAATCCGCAACTCAGCCCGGCACATGCGGCATATAGGCAGGCCTAGTTTGTAAACCGGGAACCCAAAACGGGATCTACCAAATCTGCTAACCAAAAGGAGGAGGTGAATAACCGACCACTTGCAGAAAACGAAATTCGGCGATCCGCCTATGGCCCGGTATTCTCCTAGGAAATTTACAACATGGTTTTAAATATGAATTTCACCTTCAGGGATTCCAAGGAGATGTTCGATATCTACAAGTTGGGGTGCTCGATCCCGCTTCTTCCACGCCCTTGAAATCAGGGGTCAGCACCTCAGATTTTGCATATATGAATATAACTAACCGGCCCAGCGAGGTAAAGACAGGATCACTAGTTCCGGGGGTAGAGGAGCTCTTCCGCAACATGACTCTCGGCCTCCTCAGCCCTAATACGTCCGGACTACTGGCAAGAAGCGACGTGCTCATCACACGACAGAATAGCAGATACCGTTTCAACGGGAGGAATATCTGGCTCGCCTATGGCATTGCTATCTTCGTGATGGCTGGAGCGATACTTGTTGGTGTTGCGGTGTACTTTATAGATAGAGTTAGGCTCGGGACGAATTCCTCCACAGCCATGGCTCCACGCAGTCTGATGAGATGCAGGAGTTAGTTCGGGGTATTGGTGTTGATTCCAAGGAGTTGCAGAGTGTGACTAGAGGGTGAAAAGTTAGGTTACGAGGGCTACAGAATAGGACTCGGGGATTTGTCCTTGTTGTGGGAGTGGCGAAGGGATAAGGCATTGTCTTCTTTTGTTTTGACAGTCTTGTTATTTTCTGGGGGTTAGTCGAGGTGTTTCCTGGGATCATAGAATATTACTCGCCCATTGGGTTGGAGTTTTTGTTGGAGCGTCCTTCCATATCTGCTATGGTGACCGCAGGACAGTACGTAAGCCCGCGAGGGGGCGGTGATGCCGCGGTGGTGCGGCGGTGATGTGGTGGCCAGTGAGGCCGCGTGAACCTGGAAATTGTGGCTGGAGCTTTCCTGTATAATTAGTTGGGCTCACATCCACCTCTCTTTCTTCAGTCAACCCTCAGTCGTTTTCACAGTTTTTCTCGAGGGCTTGGATAACGTTCCTCATGCTTCACTTGGGAGTCGGACGTAATATCTCGGGCGAGATTATCATAAGTCATGAATATTGTGAAAGTACTATTCTACCGCGTAGGTTCCTCAAGGTCCCAGGGGAACCAGAAGCTACACCCTCCCCTTGTAACTGGTTAAGTCCTTTTGCCTGGTGGCGCCCGACTTCCGGCCATGTGGGGGTGTTGTGGGAAGCATTGTTTTGTATTTTCGACAAAGTTAGAGATATTTCTTGGTTCCGCTTTTCTCTCTTTTCCTGCCCTTCCTCCCGGCTCGATAGTGCCAACTCGGTCTTGCTGGGGTGATTGGGGCTTGGTCAAAGGGGAGGAAGAGATCTGATTAGATAGCCTATCAGATTCCCAGATGCCTCATTTTAATAAGTTGTACTGGTACGGTGCTTAGAGATAAGCTTCCATCCTGCGCACTTGGTAACTTTTTCCTACTGGTAGTGTTGCTCTCCTGTGTGCACGCCTAGGATCGCTAGTTTGCTGCTTTTATTTAAAATTTAGTATTAAGGGAATAATATCCACCCAGTTATACAAACCGGAAGGTAGGCCATCAGTCCCTTTGCATACGGTCGAAACACAACGGATTCGGGGTTGCAGATGGTCCAATGTTCGCAATCGGAATATGTAGGCATAAGTGCATACGGATCCATATGGGTTTGCGCAAGAGAAAAATAATAAGAGGAAAAAGAAAATGCAATAAATTCCCGTCATGTTCGCGTATGCCATCTCCCTTCTCGTTAAGAGGATGTCGCTGCCGTTCTTGTCGTCTCTTCCCCGCCTTCTCAAGAGGTGGATGGAGGACGACGGTCCTCTAAAAGCTTTTACCCCATGAATGCTCCCAATGACGGCCACTTACTCAAACCCCACGGAATGCTAGCTGCGACTACCATACATAAGTGCGGGTATTGATAAATTTTTTTTAGGAACCATAGTATCTACCTACCTGGCCCATTGAAAGAAATATCGCCGTTACTAGACCCTTAAGGGGGTACATAGTGGTAACAGAGGTGGGCCGAGAACCAGCCGAGATCTCGCGGTTAGAATAGGGAGTGGTTAAGTTACCTGGACCAAAACACAAGCGCCCCAGCTACCAAGCCACGCAAGAGCAGACAGCAGAGCACCCACTCGCGTTAATGACTCATCATTTGAGGGCTGAGGTTGGTGTTGATGGCGGTTGCTATGATGAATAGATACTAGGGTATAGCATGAATTCGCGGTACAGAGCAGGGATCAGGTGTGAGAGAGCAGTGGTACAGCGCTTCCACAGCTGTACCATAGTTTTGTCCAAAATAGAGGTCTTGAATCCAAGATATTACATGAGAGAAAATTCACAAAAATCTAAACTTTTCATAGGACCACTAACAATGGTGAGGGCACCATTTCTATCTCAAAATATCTACTCTATTCCCAACTTCTCATAAGTAGTATGCAGTTGAACTTTGAAATTCTGCCAAGACAGAGCTTCCCACCAAAAGCAAAGGTCTTGGCACAATTCTGAGTGAAGTTTTATTGCTACTGCTTCACAGAGATTTTATATCATTTGGAGTTTTAATAGAATCAAAATAGTCTACATCTTTTCTGAACATCCTATGAAGTTTTCCTATTTTTAATTCCAATTTTGGCGCTGGAATAAGTGTGTTAAATTAGTGTAAAATTCCTTGAGTGCACTCAAACACACACTTCGCCTAGTGTACCAAAGTTGCCCTTTACAACGAAGAATCACCACCCCTGCGGTGTACCATGAATTCATGCTCTACCCTAGTACCGTGAAAACTTGAATAATTGGACGGTGTGCTATGTCGTTGGGCTTTCCTCTCTCAGTAAGGTCAAGAAATTTTTGTTTTTTTTTCTGTCTCGGAAGGAGAAAGGGGCTGTGTTTTTGCTGTGTTTTTTGCCCCCTTTCCAGAGAAGGGAATTCTGGACTACATAGCACACCGTCCAATTATTCAAGTTTTTACGGTAATCGATAGGTAAGACTGATTATTTTTCGGTCTCCTTGTGTGGCGGGTCCCTTTGTGGAGTTGTGAGATGGTGTTTGAGGCCGCTAGGCAGTGGTTTTTCTGGAGGCGGAGGACGCCGGTTAGGTTTATCCAGGGTTATTAGATTTATTACCCCTACATTCGGGCGCAGTATGATACATACAAACGTCGGAGGTAAAATAGTGGTATCTTTTGGACTGCTGAAACGGTGGAAAGTTTTATGCCACACCTCACAGTGCTTAAGACATAGATTACTAAGGTGCTTTCTCAGTATTCTTCAGCGATGATGTGCGTAAGTACAATCATATTGCTAATATTAGCTATGGTCGGGGTTTGCGCACCTACGAATTTGTAGTAATTAACAAAAAGTTGCTTATTAATCTGTGTCTCAGACACTCAGAGGGGTGGCATAAAATTTTCCACCGTTTCAGCCGTCTAAGAGATAGTGCATAGCTAAAATGTCTGTAGCAAGGGTACTCGTACTGTACTTGTTCTGTACGCGTGGAAAGATGACCTGATGGGGTCTCTATTGCTTCTATACTTGGTCAGTTTCAAAGAGATAATCGATGGATGAGGTGCGTGGCCTTTAGTGCCTCTAGAGAAATTCACTAATCAAAGTCACGTCTCGATGGAAGGTTTGTTTTCAGAGAAGCTGGTTGCGGCATCCAAGGGCAGGAGCCCTTGATAGGAATAGGCTAGGATATATTGGGCTCGTTAAATTAAGATGATTGTTCTATTATAACTTCTTGCCCGGCCCGACCTTCTACCACTAATTTTGACTAATGTCAATACCAGGACGCCGCCCCGTACTCTTAATATCATGGTGTTTGTAAAATACCGGTAGGATGATATTGCATTCTGCGAAAAATTGGTCAGAGCCTTAGGATTTGGTGGTGTGCAATAGTAGTCCGTTTTGCGAATTTCACGACTTTACAAGTCCCACCCACTCTTTTGTGCTTGGCCCTTGTAATACCAGTAGGCTATACATTCACTGAGACTAGCATTGTGCTCGCATAGTCTCCGGCGGGGGTAAGACGAACGTCGGAAGGCACCGGAGAGGAATTTGGATAGGAAAAATTCAACTTGTCGAAATGCCGATAGGATAACAAAAGATAGCTATTACTAATCCCTATTCCTTACCTGCCCCCGCTGGGGACTGAATACCGGTGGCATCATCCCAGTTCCCGATGGCCTTCAGCCTCATATCTGAGGGGTTATGTGGTAGCGGTCAGTGACCAAGTTCGTAATCTCTCCTCTCTTGAGCATGTAACTTATTTGCTCTTGCTCGGCGCGCAATAATGCAATACCGTTCCATATCCCCAAGCGAAAAGGATGATAGTCCAAGCCCACTTCACCAGCTCGTTCCCACAGTAACACAGGGTGAAATACGTAGCCGGCACAGTGGCCGAGATGCCGAAAACTGCGTGATAGTGTGATATCATTAGCTCAAACCCTACAATAAGAACTTGAATAATTGAACCTGGCGCTAAGACGTCCGAAATTCCCTCTATTGGATAGGAGGGCGAAATCACTGTAAAAACTGACCCCAAGCTCGAGCTTAAGACGGGAATAACAAAAAAGTGCCAGACCTTATCAGCAAAGGCAACTCCAACGTCCTAGCACGAGGTTCAATTATTCAAGTTCTTACGATAAGCGAAAAGGATGATGATTCAAGCCCACCTTACTAGCAAATTCCTATGGTGTCACAGCGCGAAATACATAGCTGGCGCAGTGTCTAAGATGCCAAGAAGTGACTAATACCTACGGAATTTGCAGGGCTTAGCCCCCACGACGAGTTACTGTCCAATAATTTACCATTAGGGCAAGAACAAAAAAAATCCTTTCCCATGGAATCGGTCCGGCGAGGGTGTGGCACCCAGCCCTAAACTACTGGCACATGGGAGCAGGTTTCGTATTTCGACTGGTAGCAAACGAAATGATTCTTTTTTCCTTCCTGACATAAATCTATTCGAAAAAGTAGCCACTAGTCAGAAAATGATAGCAAGATCCTGTCGGAAGCTAGCTAGGAATGTTGCCATCCGGAGAAATGTAGCAGATAGGGTTCCCCCTGTACCGCAGATCTGATTGACACTTATCCGTTCCCGCACCCTGGCGCTGGTAAGCGTAGAATAACTATAGTAACGCTGAATCAGCGGCTATTTCATTGAGTTTGACCTTGTAAGTTAGCTGAGAAAGGAGCGTAATTTTTATGAACCCGAACTCCCACACTCCAGTATAGTGCAGGTACCGCAAGAACTCGGAAACTCATTAAGTCCGGACCAGGATATCTTAATTCCTGTCTAGCAGGATATTGTAATACTTGAGATTTTGGCATAAATAATAGGTTTGTCATTGGCCAGTGCTCACTGGTATAAGCTGGCCAATGAGAAACACTCGTTGATGATGAACCCTACTCCCTCACTCGTCCGGATTTAACATATCTTGGTCTGGGCTTAGTGAGTTCGGCGGTTTTTGCGGGTACTAGCCGTTTTTCAAAAGTATCCAGATGCCTTGGGGTTGGGAGCAGGGAGGTCGTGTCAGTTGATGGTGAAGAAAACTTTTAACTAGTACTAGTACATCCTACACAAAAATGCCCAACTGCAAATTGCTGAGGCTCCTCCTCCTCGACTACCTCCGCATTTCTTTTCTCTCGACTATTAGATAGAAAATAAGATATAGATTCAGAGAGTAGGGGGATATTTTAAATAAATTAAATTTTGAGTGAGATAGGGATTTAAGGCTCTGGTAGTGGCAGCGCTATTGTTATTAATGCCCCTGTTTAAGGCTTCCTTTAATATCGTAAGAATCGAGTTCGAATCTTGACGCCAGGCTATCTGGGCACTTTTGACAACCGCGAGTCCACCCTCTGCTCTCCCGAACCAAGATCGACCAACCGGGATATCGGCACGCAACCTACTCTTTCCCCAGGGTCGCCTTTCACATCACGATTTGTCAAATAGGGTACGGTACTCCTTTCTCTTCTTGCGTTACGGTATTCTAGAGCAGTCGGTACTAGTAAACTATTGCTGCATCCCATCCTGTGCTTTGTTAAATCCAGTGGCGGACCCGCCTTGATAATGAAGCTTCCGGGAGAAAACTCTCCGTCGGAGACTTAAAATCGACTTCTCATTAGTTCCCTTGATTCGATATGTTTAGCGAAGTGGGTTGGCTCTGATGGGTAATTGTGTCAGCTTCGTGTTGACCTGGTTGTTGACTGGAGGGCCGATGCATATCCATGATGCAGTCGTTGCCAAGTCTTCAGGGGGTCAGATTGGCGGGAAGGGGTTGTGCGTGTGTGGCTAAAATTGGCGGCAACGGGATATGGGGTAGGCAGTGAATCATGCGGCGAATTGCTAGTCTATTGCCCGCTGTCCCTCGAGGACCGACTGCCTCTACTGTGCAATAAGTTAAAATAAAAATAAGGTAAAACAAAGAAATAATAATAATACTATTGATTGAACAAAAATTTAATGGAGCGAGATTGTATCACACCCACAAAAACAAATTCAGAGCTCGCCGTCGGACCTCGGCCGTGCTCTGCGGTAGTAGCCCTAATTAATGTTTTTTCTTTCCCTTTGACTTTTCTCGCTTGACTTCCTATCCCATCTCTTTCCCTATGACGCAGCTTAGTTTTTCCTCCCATCCAACTATAATACCACCGCTAACCTTCCAACAGCGAAGGATCGTTCATTCACATATAATACACCTACGATGTGCAGCCATGTCTCCTCCGGAAACAAAAAACACAATTCCTTGCTTCAACTACGGTAGAACAAGGTGGTCCCGACAAACGCTACCAATATTCAACTCCATCAGCTCAATCCCATTTCACTACTCAGCCCCCGACTACAACAGCAACGACTGATCCAACAGCGGTCTACGATTAACAAACTATCAAAGATTCCTAAGCTTATCAATCTTCCACTAGTATGTATTGTGCCCTTCAATGACAGTGTGCCAGCTTCTGACAATAAAATCCCCAGTTCCGGCCACCCCTCGAACATCCCCTAAGCAATCAACTTATTGGAAACCCCTTCTCCTACCACTACCAGTTATTTTCTATACTCTCAAATTATAGTATTGCCGAATTTTTAAGCGCTGCATTATATTAAGCCATCATGTCGACCATCTCACGGTTTCCCATCAAAAGCCTACTTTCACAATTCTACAAACGTGAACAAATGGACAACCAAGCAGGGGATTCCAGTGATGACAGAAGCCCGGCGGTGATAGCGGGACTCGTTACAGCTGGCCTTACTTTGCTTCTTGCGATTATGTCTTATAGACGCCCGCGGTATGGTCGTTCACGGGCAGCATCCTCTTTATTACCTTCGCACTTCGTTAATGTGTGCCCCCCCTCTTTGTTGTTAATCATATTAATATATTTTTAGAGTCGCAATCCATTACACCAAGTTCCCAAAACCTTTCTCCTTAACCTCTCAGCCACTACTCCGTCAACAGGTTTTCCTAGAGCTAATCAAGTCTTTATCTATAATGACTATTCCAACGCCCAATTTGCTGGTGCCCATATGAGCGCCTTTTCATACCCGAACAACACCGTTTCTAGTGGGGATACGAAAGTATCTTAAGCTGGAGCATTACCGGGGCCAAGGGGGCCGATGCCTGCGGTTACTTGGCTATATGCATAACTGTTGGCTATTTTACAGCACTTGGGCTGGTTTGGACATCTGTAAGTAGAAGCTTATATAACACCCCCCCTTTGGATCTGCTAATGCGAATATATGATAAGAGTTCCTAGCCTTCCGGAGCAGTGAAAGTGCAGCCTGTGCAGGATGGCTGCCTTTGGGTGGGCGGTCGGTCCTATCGAGTGAGACAGTGGCGTTCGGGTCGGCGGTGGGAGACGGCCGGGGATAGCGAGAGACTATGCGGGGCAGTGACAGACTGTGCGGGATGGCGGGGGATGGCAGGAGGCGGCGCCGGTTATGTCCTGTGATGCGATATTCACCTGCTCTAGGGTGTAATGTTAGAACTCGTCGAAGCGCAACAATACAATACCTGGTTTACCGACACTATATAGGTGAGAGGATAAATAAATTATAATGGAGTGGGTTCTGGAAAATTTTAGATTCAAAATATCTTGTTCATCAAGCTCGATGCGTTGTCGTTTCCCTGGTTTTGTCGATTCTTCTTTCCTCCCCCCATCCTTAGAAAATCTGACTATAGCGGTGGAATAACTGTCAAACAAATGTGATGGAACATTTTACTTTTTATCTCTCCCTTCTTTTTCTTTGTCGCCCCTCTTCCGCTGCTTGGGGGTGGAGTATTGTATAGTTCTATTCGGATATCTAGTAGTTTACATCAACTACAACCTCTGTTCCGCTGCGATATGCAGTGACTCGATCCATCCCTATCCTTTTTGGACAGTTTTGGTAAACGCGCAGGCTTCAGTTTACGGAAGAAAAAGGAAAAAAAAACTGCTGTCGAGAGAGTCAAGGCGATCTAGAAATACTCTAGAAATGGCTAAAACACATAGTCCAACAAAACCCTTTTAGTTCATAGAATCTCATGCTATAGCCGGTAATTCCCCATAGTCTGCCCGGTACTACCTTTCCCGAGTATAGCCCATCCTAGCACCTCTGAAAAAAAGCGGACCACAAGCTATAGTCCGTCCCGCCCTGCCCCAGAGACGGACGGACTCGACGGTTGGGAACACTGTATAATGTGATATCAGCATTCATAATTACCCCAACATCACTAATATTTTTAGCTACAAAGCTGTATTAAGGGGGTCTCATTCGCATTGCTCCCTCTCAGGGGAGGGAATGGCACTAGAAGCAGACTACTTTCTCTGTTTGAATGATATATTATGATCCCGGCAGAAGAGACCGATAATTACTTAAACAGAATTATTGAAATCGACGCCTAGCCACTCTTCCTTGCTATACACTGCGAATTCCCAAAGCCTGCTGGTGAGAAGGGTAACAGCGACCCCTATTGTCGGGCATATCTCATCCCAGCTAGCCGCTGTATTGCTTGGGTGTTGCTTATTGTGAAGGTCTCGAATCACCGCTTTTTGGCATCATCAGGTATTCGGTAGCAACCGGGCACAGGTGCTGTTCGGTATTCTCCAGTGGTAGCCTGGTTGTTTGGAAAAGCCTAGAGTTTCAGGGATGCCTTCTTGATGGATCCTTCCGACGCAGTTTGCCTGCGCAGTTGAATGCGGGAGAGTACAAATGGCCTGCCTATAGACTATTGAAATGAGGGTAGAAAAAACTCTGGGATTAGGGTGTTGTCGGTGGGAAGCTCTAGAGAGCGGGAATCTTTGTCAGACATGACTTTCTTTTGATATCATGGGAGCGTATAAGGGAATATAGGCATGCATGGAGAAAAATGTAAATTTTTGGTGATCCGTGGATAGATCTTGACGATTTCACTATATTCACTTCTGTGTTTATAGCTATCATAGTTTGAAAAGAGTAGAGTAAAGGTCATCAGAAAAGTGAGTTCCCGGCTCATCCAGTAGTCTCGTCATTGGAACCGTACTTAGTTGCCTTTTGTGTAAAAAGGAAAACATTACGAACGAATAGCTCGGATGTTCGAATTCCTTATATCAAAATTGCTTAGTCTAATGAGTTGTGCTAGCTAACAAATTGGAATCGATTATTTTTCAGATTTCTGGCCCATATACAGTAACCATTCAAATTCAAATATGCTTTAATAAGCGACTGGTGACTAACCAAAGCAGCCCCCGCACATGCCCAGCCAAAGCCGTGGCGCCACCGTGGTAAACAGGAATGGGGAGAACTTGGTCAGTGGAGATCTGCCTCCGCTTTTCGATTGCCAGAAAAACATGTGCTTCGTATTTTAGTTTTTTATATTATACAAACAACGCCAAGGTCTACATTCTACTGTAAGAGCTGGAATAATTGGACCAGGCTTTTGGACGTTGGAGTTGCCTTTGCTGGTAAGGTCAAATATTTTTTTATAATTTTTTTTCTTAAGTCTGGGGCAGAGGCTGCCTGTCATTATCCTCGGAGTCTAGCTCGGTGGGGGCGGACATGCATTTGGCCTACACGTCCTGCTAGGTCAGGGGCCGAGTGGTGGACAGAATCTTGAAAGAGATATGGGTTGCTACTCAGTAGTGGCGGGGCCCTCTCTGTGGCTACCATCCCCTCAGAGGAGATGCGAACACAATAGTTCAAGAGATCGAGTGGGTCGTTGAGAACTATGTTCGATAGGAGTCAGGCTGTTCTGGTTTCATTATATTCAATGAAGACATATTCTGTCCAAGATATTGGCAGTTGAAGAGACTGGTACAGCTGCTGATGACTTTGACCTGCTGCGCCAAGCATGTACTAAATCCTGATTTTCCCTATAGTTCTCTGAATCATTGCTGACAATGCTCGGATATCATAGGAATCTAACTCAGCAAACTTTACTAGTATTACGTTGACATAAGAGGGGTGTAAGTAAAACCACTGAGAGTGTATAGAAGTATTTGAGTTGTTATTGGTAGGTCAGATCAAAACAATATGTACTGCACATCGACGTCTAAGTAGGTCACTCCAATCTATATCTCCATAGTTAGTAAGGGAAAACTCAAAGCACATGAATTGTTTCAAAGAGGACTCATGGATTGGCATAGAGTGATTTTCCTGGAGTCCAAGCATGATTTGAACTGGCATTTGGAGAGCAGGTCCATCATATCCTGGTGGTGGATGGGCAGGTCCACTTTGATCTGATAGTAGAGGAGTAACTCCACCTTGATCCGGTGGTAGAGAAGTGAATCAGACTTGTTCTGGTAGTAGGGGAGTAACACTGACTTGTTCTGGTAGTGGGGGAGCAGGTCCACCTTGATTCGGCTGGGGGGGAAGAAACACCTACAGATCCTAGCTATAGGAGAGCAGATTTACCTTAATCCCGCTGTATGGGAGCGACTTCGACTTGTGCTCGCTGGGTGGGAATTGGTGGGGGACTAATGCCAACTTGTACTGGTTATAGGGGAATTGGTGGGGGAGGGATTCCACATTGTTCTGGCAGTGTGGGAGCTGGTACACCTTGACCTAGCAATGGGGAGGTGATACTAACTTGTGCTAGTGGTGGGGGAATAGGTGGGGGAGCAGGTCAATCTTGATCTGGGGGTGAGAAGATGACAATGACTTGCCCTGGGAGTGGGGGGCCCAACTGAGCTGAGGCTTTCATTGGCAGTCATATATTCAGAATATTTAAATCTGCAGGCTGGATTCCTGGCTGGTCCACTGGTCCCAGCTTTGCACCTCTAATAGCGGTGGGAAGAGGATTGCCCAGGGTGGTTATCAACTTCCGCTCACAGTCTTTAACTAGCTGGACAACTGCATTATTCACATACTGCATACGATGAATGTGATTAGAGCTGGTGCGGTGGTGAGTGTATTGCAAGCCAAGTGCAATTTACCTGCAATGATTTGATAGAATTTAGCATCGGGAAATGTGTGAAAATCTGCAAAGGTTCTTGCTACTATTTGATATTTCACAATATCATGCTATTGTCCATACAGATTCTTACCAGGAGCACTCGCTAGGATGCCTATACTAGACAACTTATACTGGGTAATTTTCTGACTATTTGGGAGCCTCATGGTGACTACCACAAGGGCATTAGAGGGAATTTGGTAGGTCTGCCCCGGCAGAGCCTGCTGGGTTCTTGCACTTGTTATATATACGTACAGTACGTTATTGATATTGTGCGCCATGTCTATTAATTTTTGATTTATATAGATAGTGATATTGGGGATAATAGTTTTATGATGTGCCAGTGAGTACACTGGCAGTGGATATTGCAAATATTGTGAATATAAGCTGAATCTTGGTAGGAACTTCCTTCTACTATGATAAATTCATGTAATATATAGAACTGCCAGGAGTCCTAGAGCGTCTGAAAGTATTATGAATGAATTTTAAGATTGGCTAAGAATTGAAAGATCTGATGCCTGAAAGAAGCATGAATTGGTTGCAAGATTGATTAAGAATTGACAGATCTGAAGCTCAAGTACAAGACTCTGCTAGATTTTAATTTAAGATGAATAAATAAAATATAATATTGAAGCTAGTTCAAGGAAGAGACAGTCGCTGTTCCTATTCTTGAAAGAAACTATAAGGGGGCTGATGGCAAGTGATATCCAAATATAGAGCGCTAAATGTAACGGCTTGTTACAATCCTCTTTCCTTCGAGCGATACTTGCAGCAGGTACCCACTATTCTTCTAGCGATCATACTCTTCTTAGCATTTCGGTATGATGACAGCTGAGTATACAGACTCCTGTCTTGTACTATAAATCATTAAGCTTGTGAGAGACACTATGATCTTGGCCCGGTAGTTTAAAGTATAAAGATAAAGTATATTGTAGGAAAATAGCTTAGATGGTTGTGTGAAGAACTCTCAACCGAAGAGGCTAATGTTTTTCTCTTTTTTTTATTCTTTTTTTTTTTCATGTGAGATAGTTTTTAACTACTACTAGGGTATGACAACTACGTGCAATGATAAGCTATGGTAAAGCAAAACCCTGTGTGAAAAGAAATACCCCTCGGACTACCAGAAAAAACCATTATCACAAGTCCCTCTGGTATGGAACCGACCGCATGATCTTGCCACGAAAACAAAAAGCCTCTATCGGCTAAAAAGACAAAAGAGGCAAATCATCAAACACGACAAGCAGGAGACAACAGGAAAACTAGACCCGAACACTGTCTCTTGATAAAGTAATAAAAGAGACCACATTAATATCCCAGTGTCACAAACGGTGACTAGTGAAGCAATCGGTTTTACGCTATTTATGGTTATGAATAGTAGGTTTGTATTTCCTCTCATATGACTCGCACTTGCAAGCCATAGTTAGTAATTGTTATATATTTATGCTGTGCGTGTGACTACACTAGGTGGTCACTTGATATGTATTTTGCACATGACTCATAATTATGAGTCATGGGTCTCGCGCATGTAACCTCTTTAGGCATATCACCAGTTATGAGCGCGATGATTGATTTGGTATAGTGCGCAGTTGACTCATAGGAGTCAGCTAATGGATTTCACACTATGACTCGCTTGGAGTCATAGGGGCACGTGACTTATAGGTATGAGTCACCAGAGTTAGGTATATGAGGAGGCGCCGATGTAAAAGACGAGACTTGAGTCCTATAGTTAGCTCCTCACGCAGTCATCTAAGTACTTTCCTATCTACTATCTTGAATGATACTTCTTTATATCCCTTCTTTATGATCGACATCGTATGAGAGCAGTATTGTCTGTATACAACGTAGGAATGGCCTAAGAATGTTCTCATTTACTATATGGGTTGATTGTCACCTATTGCACAATACCTCCCGAACTAGGAATGTTACACATTTTCTCTATCTTTTCGCTATCGGGACGTCACTTGCTAACATCTGAGATCTTACATCTATAGCCCTTGATTCTCGTCATCACTATTGGATAATCTAAATCTATTGCAATTAGTCTATCATACATGCCCAGAGTCCCCCTAATTACCCCCTCCGATGCCTACTGCTTCCTGCCTGCTCTCAGCGTCCTATTCTATATGTCCACCCTCCTCAGGTGAAGCCCCCCGGCCTCAAAATCCTTGAGGCTGAGCGATAGGGGACTGGAGAGATCAGGGTTCCTGGCGTTCTCCATTCTTAGTTCCTTGGTCTGGCGACATCCGTCTTCTGGGCCAGCTGGATCTGAATCTAGAAACCCAGACTCCAAGTCAACCGACATCATACTTGAACTAAGGTGGGGTCTTATATATCCCTGTTTGCCATGCCCGCAGTATATGGCACAGCATCGCACACATCAGGCAGATTATATTACCGTTTATTCACTTCAAAAATCCCTGGTCCAGCATCCCTTACATCTTTACCCCATCGAAATACTTGCCATATATCACGTTGGCAATCTGAGGCACAAGGAACCTGAGCGTCAAGTTCTATGTCCAGCTCAGTCAGCCAGTATATCCACATCATGAACCACTTAAGATGAACCTCATATCCATTGGGCAAGCACATGAACCTGTCTCCTTCTAGAAGATACTCAATTCTTCATGCTATAACCGTCGGATCTTCTGGAAGACAATAGAGCACTTCAATATTGGTCCTGATATGGAACAGGAACTGCCCTCTGACTGCCCTCTGACTGCCCTATATTTACCACCAAGCTTTGGTTGTTAATACCCTATTCTACACTGTATTATTGCTGCCTAAGTGAACTTAGTAGTTTCAAACTCTCCTCCGACGGATCTATATACCCTGCATCGGATATCGCATCCTGTGAGTTGCTACAAACTGTGTACAGCTGCGACGTCAAAGCAACGGCATTCGGGAGTGGGCCATTGAAAAGGGTGTACCTAAGCATTAGGGCTATCGCCTTCCATCATATAGTACCTTCTACCCCTATCAATGTGTTTTGCCGCGAGTCAATCGTGGGCCCGAATCGCCCGTGACTTAGTGTACTCAGTTCACTTGGGGGACTCGAGTGTCTGATACCAGATGTGGTGATAATATGGTTTGCGAGCTGGGACAAATATCCTTCTGTATTAAAAAATGGAAACCTCGGTGGATTGTAGGCTCTGCCTCGTATTATACGCCCCCGAACTACTGGCGTGTGTCTAGCAAGAGATGCTTCTTATAATCCCGAAGTGGTTTAAATTCCCACAGTTTTCAGGCCACTATTTCCTTATTGGCCAGCTGCCTGCGAGCCATGACGCCGCGCCGACGCTGTACCTTCTTCAATATCAAGCGTTTTTGTATCAGGTTCAGTATCTGACTCAGTTTCTTCAGCATCGCTTAGGTTTTAGTATGCATCGCTACTATCGTAGCTTAAGTTAACCGTTTCTAAATGCTCTTGTCCATCGTACTCCATTCCTGGTTTGATATACACCCTGGTTTGTATTGTTGATCTCCAGGGTCGCTTGGGTGGCTTTGCTAGAATACTGGTTTCATTGGATCCGGGAGATAGGCTTCGGGGTGATGGTTGGCAATTTGACAGTGTCATCCGGGAGGAGCCAGATTGGTTCTGCTGTGATCCCGATCCAGATCCCCTACTACCAAATGAGACGCCACGTCTATACCGGTTCTGATTGATTGCTTGTACTCTGGGAGTTGGCTCACTGATGGATCCCATGGAATCTGGTATAACATCGCATCCATGCCCGTTCTGATTGCCTACTCAGGGAGTTGGCTAGCTGGAGCCCATGGAATCGGGTATGACCTGTCATCTACGGCGGGCCAAGTTGCCTACTGGGAGTGTCAGCTGACTCCGTGAATTAGCTGGTTCCCTAGCCATCGTGCAATACAAATATAGTGATTGTTAAGCAAGATAAATTTCAGGATATAGGGATGCAGGAGAATTGGACGGATTTCGAGTATTGTAAAGAAGAGGAGTTTGCGTAGATTTCTTGGGTTTAACAGGACGTGTCAGGTCTTATACGCTGGACATAGGGTCAGGGAGTGGTATTACAGACTATCACTTAGTATTGACTGCAAAGTTACGCCTGAGAAAAGTGGTTTTCAATCACTCAGCATTAGGTTCGTGATCTGGATATGCTCAATTCTGGTAGTTTGGAGAGTGGTATGAAAAGATTGGATGGAATGAGGTCTCGCTAAGGTAGGAGCTTAGGTGGCAACTAGCTACAAAGAGTATCGGTTAGCAACGTTAATTCTAGCGAGACATATGCCGCACCGAAAATGGATTAGAGCTATCGAGCCTCATCTCCAGACGTCCAATCAGCATCGCTGAATATCCGGATCCCAGTATTCACGGTTCCTCGACACCAGGCTTGTTCGGGAAGGAGAAAGCGAGAAGATCTGAATTCAGAAGAATTTCAAACATCATACGAGAACTGCTGAGGTGAGATGAGGTGAGGATGTGCATTCTCAATGCCAGAGCGAAGGGGTGAAAGGGCATCACTATCATATACTGTGCATGACATGAGAGATCGAAATCGATATGAGATACTAAAGCAAGGGCTCAACAGTATGATTACTATGATATTAGCTAAAGAAACAGACTACCCCGACTTTGTAAGGACAATTCCAGACAGTTCAACCACAAAACAGCATCACTATCAGAGATGGCTTGAACAAAAAGAGACAAAGATCATCTTCCAAAGGTCCAAATCATTTTTGGGCAATCCGGCTGCTTCGTCGGTGTAGCTGCGGCCTCCGCATCTTTGTGCCCCCCGCTGTGGCAACGTTTTGGGAATCAGGCGCTGGGGAAGCTATAGGCGTAGGGTGAAACTTGGAAAGCGACGTAAGATTGGGGGTTATGGAAGGTTGTGGAATAGATGCAGCATTCAGAGTCATAGGAGCTGGAGCAATAGTTGCAGCATCTGAGGGGCTGGAGGCTGGAGGTACTGTAGAGTTAACGTGGGAGAGGGGGGCAATAGGCATCGCAGGATTGGAGGTTGTTGAAGGCGGCGAAATGGACGCAGCATTCAGCATCGTGAGGACTAGAACAATAGTTGCAGCATGTGAGGTTTCAGGAGCCGGAGGGACTGTGGGGTTAATAGGGGAGAGGAGGGTAGCCAGATATTCCGTGAAGGTATCTGAGAGGCCCGCAGGAGGGTTATCCATGGCACGATCGAGCTCAATACGCAGGTGGGCTTCTTCCGTCAGGAGTCGTGACATCCAGGGGCGATTACTGATAGCCTCCAGAATGTATCTGATCTGCTCAGTGTCAGAGAGCATGGAAGGCCCGGAGCATGACCGAGCAATAAAGGGATTGCTGGTAGAGCTCGCCAGCTCCTCCTCTAGTTCCCAATCCCATGGGGGCAGCCTCACCCTGTGGGATTGCATCGAGGGCCCTGGTGTGCCAATCTACCCCAGTGGTTCAGTTATTGAATTTTTATCTGAGGTAAACTTCAGGCATGGAAACTTACATCTGTGATGACTATTACGTCCTCCTGCTGGCGCCTTTGTGAACTATCCATTGCCTCGAGATCGTCATCCTCGCCGTCCTCATCCTATTCATCTTCCTCATCATCCGTATCGTCCAGCTCCGCCCAGTTCAATCTTGATTTCCCCTCGCCGACCTCTTGATCGTCTTCCTCTTCATCTTCATCTTCTTCTTCGTCTTTCTCGTCGTCCTCTTGGCCTTTGTTGTTGTCTGCCTCTTGACCAGAGCGATCCCAGACTTTCGGATCAAAATATGGGTATGTCCCATTTGTAGGCTCAGGCGTTTGGCTGTGGTCCTCTCCTACATCGGCACGCGATTCCAGGACCATGAGGTCCAAGAAATATCTGCTATCATTGGCAAAGAGTCACACCTGAATGTCAATATCTTCCTTCAGAAAGATAGGCCAATGGAGAGGGAGAGGTGTTGCGAGTGCATGACGTAATGTCCGGCTGCAATCTCCAGTGGCACCGATGAGATATCAAGGGCATCCGATTGCCTCCTCCAGATGTTGCGCCTTGACGACCCCGAGCAGCTCTTACCTGCTTGGTGATGCCAGGACACCACACGCAATTCTCCGTTTGGAGTCAGCGGCGCACCAGGTGTGCCCAAGAAATGGATGCCCAGCTTTAAGGGCATTTGTTCTATGAACGATATGGATCCTTATAACCCGTGGGCAATTACCAAAGGCCCAGTCAGATGGGACCCCTGAGAAAATGTGTTAGTATTGGGACATTTGAATTTCCACAGGGAAAATCACTTGCTGGCAGGTCCTATCACTTTGCCATCACTAGGGCATTTAGCCTTTTCATACTCGATTGCCTTCTGGAGTTTCTTAGCCGGATCCTTGACCAACATTCTCAGCTGTCGATGGCCTTCCTTGGGGCTATCAGAATAGTACTCTGTTTTAATAAGACTGATGCGTGACCGGACAGGATTAAGAGAACTGGCGAAATCGACGACAGCCGTGAATTGAGTGTCAGTTAGCCATCCGGGATCGAACGAGCACACCTGTATGTAGGCCTTGACCTCACGAGGCCAGGTAGCGTAGGGGCCAACTTGATCCTAAGGGTTCTTGAATCCTCACTAACCTTTGGCATATACTATGTTGGCATCGGGCTCTCTGAAAAATAATAGTTAGTTTAAAGCATTCTGACACGTGTGAGTGCTAGCAGGCGATCATTTGCTTACTTGGAGTCTTTCATGTCTGGGTCAAGATGTGGATTCTCCTCCGATTCTGATGTTTGGCTGGAACATGAAGGCCAATTATTAACTCCATGTCCCACAATATAAAGTATGGGTACAACAAGATCCGTACGGCAACGCAACGGCAACCCCACTACCACTATAAATTTATTACCCCTACAACCACAACTACTTAGGATAAACTGAAAATATGTGTGGACATACAATAGATATAAGAAAAGCTATATGTAAAATGAGAAAACAAAAAAATCAATACTTGGTATACCATCCCCTTGCATCTAAGACAGCAGCAACCCTACTAGGCATAGACTCCCACAACCTTTCCAGAAAATCCCCCTCAATATCCTGAGTCTAAACCAGATTTAGAGCTACTGCTAGATGTTTTCTAACAGTATCTGGGCCCATCTTTGTCTTGTGGATGTTGGGAAAGTGCTGGTGCAGCTTTTCCTTCATCCTCTTCCAACAGTACTCAATAGGATTGAGGTCAGGAGAATTGGATGGCCATTCCATAACCTGTATGTTGTTTTCCTCAAACCAAGCCATGGTATCTCTGGCAGTATGTATCTTTGCACCATCGTACTGAAAGATAGGATCCCCAACTGTGTCCTCCACCTCCTGCCAGATATCAATTCAACCATCCTCCAAAACTCCAATATATACAAATCTATTCACACTCTTGTCAAAAATAGGAATCAGAGGACCCTTATTTCTGCCCCAAATACAAGCCCAAACCATCAGCTTTATCCCTGGCCCCTTGGTAACCCCATGAATACAGTCTTTGTGCCACTTTTCTTCAGGTGTTCTGAATACCCATATACCCTTAGGATCCTTAGACTTTTCAACCAAGGATTCATCACTAAAGATGACTCCTTCAAAGTCTTCCTTTGCCCAATTCTTATACTTTATTGCCCAAGCTAACCTCTTAATAGCATGCTCATCCTTTAGAAGAGCTCTTTTCCTAGCTCTCCATTTCTTTATATTGACTGAGGCCAAAGCTCTCTTGACTGTTTGGAGAGAGGAATGTGGTGCAACATCATTACACAATTGTGATAAAGTCTGGTGGCATGCCTTCTTGGACTCTCTGACTAGGCGGCGGTGGGTTCTGGAATCAATAATTTTAGGTCTTCCAGGTATGAGAAGGTTTTTTGCATCACCCCTCTTTTGGAAGCAGTTATAGAAAGTTTGAATAGTGCTCTTTGGACAGTTTAAGAGCTCTCCAATTTCTCCCAAAGAGATTTTTTTTTTCTTAGAGCAACTATTTGTCCTTTCTCAAACTCTGTCAGGTAGCCTGTCTTGTGTGGAGGCATTGTGGTTGAGGGGTGGTTGATTGTAGGAGTGTGGTGTTTTGAGGTGTCGCGTGGTAACCACTGATCGTACGGATCCTTTTGGCCTAGTACTTTATGAACTTCAAAGATATGGATGAATAGTTGCTTACGTTCATTCAGTGACGGCACGTGAGACAGGCTTGCATTTACTCCTACTCACCTCACTTTCATGAGGTTGGACAGCCAGGCACCTACAGGAGACCAAAATATCAATATTGCTTACTGGCTAATCATGGTGTAACAGGTACAGGTTACTAGTAGGTTTTGAGTATCGGTTGATACTCTATATGTTTTATTTTTGGTTTTGAGTATCGGTTGATACTCTATATGTTTTATGTTTGGTTTTGAGTATTGGTTGATACTCTCTATGTTTTATTTTTGGTTTTGAGTATTGGTTGATACTCTATATATTTTATATTTGGTTTCGAGTATCTGTTGATACTCTATATGTTTTATGTTTGGTTTCGAGTATGGGTTGATAATCCATATGTTTCATGTTTTGGTTTCGAGTATCAGTTGATACTCTATATATTTTATGTTTGGTTTCGAGTATCGTGTGATACTCTATATATTTTATGTTTGGGTTTGAGTATCGGTTGATACTTTATATGTTTTGTGTATTGTATCAGGATATCGGTGTGATACCTGAAATGTTTTATGTAACGTTTCAAGGCTACCATTTCAGAGCCTTATTGTTATTTTGTTTAGAAGGCTCAGGTAGCATGACAAGGGTATTTAACACCTGCTATTCTCCGGACTTAGAGGAGGCAAACTTCGACAGACAGAGCTTTCAATATACTTGGTTGAACAGTTACTTCTTCAGTTCGCTTCGAGAATCTTAGTAGTTCAAGCCGGTTTACCAAATGCCTTCTATTAGGAACTACTTGGTAGTTGAGATATAGTAAGAAGTTTGTTATAACAATCTCGTCCAAACCTCCAGTACTTAGTCTCACTAGATAGCGCACTTTGCTATAGAGCTAGTATCGTTACCCTCATAAACTATAGAACCAACCTGTGGGGCCATTACATTTTTTTAACTTCAACAAGTTATCAAGTTTGAACAATACCAGCAACCTAGTGGGAGCACTGTGCCCCCCAAGAAAGGACAACAACCACCGGCTAGAGACGAGAAAGTACGATACATCAAAGCACCTTTGAAACAACTGTTCTTTATAGATGAGCCTGGTAGACAATTAGCTAGAGATAGTGCTCAACAAACCCTATCAGAGTCAGCAGAAGAGCGTGCAAAGGAAGCAAGAGAAACTTCTGGCAGGTTCCCAGTATCACCACCAAAAGACCGGTCAAGCAGAGTCCCAGCAGCTATAGTAGGAACAGGATCATAAGCAGAAGCCCAGCTGAGGTACCGGCAGACGATCCAAGCAGCTCAGATAGCTGTAGTGACTCAGACAGCATGTCGCCACGAGGAGGGCCCAGTAACCCTCCACCCGAACCAGCAGATGAACCGGCAGTTCCCACTAGACTTGGTATCAAAGTTCCGACACCAAAGAAGTTTACCGGAGATGGCGAAGGCCTCCACCCAGAGGCATTCGACCTATGGTACAAGTCTGTTCAACTTTATATGCGAATACATAAGGTACCACAATCATCAGATGGGTCCGGAAACTATTGGATACTCTACAGTGCAGGACGAGCTCAAGAAGTAGCTTTCCAAGCAGGAGAGTTATTGGGCGAAAATATTACTATAGATCAGTTAGTACTCTACCTAAAGGAACGATTCCAATCATCCAAACAGAAGGACAATACCTACAGGAAGTTCCACGAGATTCGATAAGGCAAAGATGGACAAACTCAGAAGATCTCAATCACCTTAACACATCTACTCATGTACAGATCACGATTACCTGAAGATACGTTTAGTGTTTATGCATTTATTCAACAATTCTTCCAGAGCATGCATCCCAAGCTTCGACAAGATGTTGAGACACAGTACAGGGGTGATCAGGAAATCAATAAAGTAATCAGCCTGGCTAAAAGACTCGATTCTATAGCCCATAGCACGGGAGCCTACCGGAAAAACCATCATGAGAAACCGCTGAAGAATGACAAGAAACGAGAACCCAAGAAACTATTTAACAAATCCAAACTACAGGGAACGAAGAAAAATGGAGTTTGCTTCACCTGCGGTGGTGAAGGACATATGGCGAGAGACTGTCCAAATTTGAAAGATAAGGACAAAGGCAAGGGTAAGGCAAAGGTCAAGAAGGAAGTCTCTTCCAACATGGTAGAACAGCAAGACCAATTTGATGAGGTCTATAACAACTTAATATAAATAGACAGCTACGCTTCAGCCAAAGCCACCCACCCAGCAGCAATCAAAGCACATTACGTGCTAGAGGGATTCATATTCATGAACGGAAAGGAAGCAAGAGTATTGTTTGATACAGGAACAATTGGAGCAAACCTCATCAGTGCTACATTGGTCACCACCCACAGTATTCCATGCAGGAACATGGAAAAACCAACCAAGATCCACATGGCTATGAAGGGTTCACGATTTGAAAGTCACAAAGAATCCATTGTGGATATCACAGCAGGGAAGTTACAGACAAAGGACAACAAAATGATTGTTGGAAACCTAGCAAAATATGACACCCTAATAGGCATGCCATTCCTCCAACAATATCAGACCACAATTGAGTGCGGTGGGCTAGCAATTACATTCCCCAAGCAAAGAGTTAAGATCAACTGTACACCTACTAGCGGAAATATCCGCGCAGCTGTGATCAGCACTGAAGACATCATGGCTGAACACCCTGAGGTGTTCCCAGGGAAGATCCCAGAAGGACTACCGCCACTGAGTAAGATTAACCACTATATTCGTCAGAAACCCGGGGAAGAACAATGATACCAACACACCTACTCCATTCCATAACGATGGATGTCAGACCTAAAGGAATAGATAAGGGAAAAAGAAAATCAACAAATCATCCAATGAAAAGCGGTCCATACAGCAGCACCGATATTCGCTCAAGAAAAGAAAGACAAGATAAGAATGAGGTCACTTGTTGATCTTACAGCAAGAAATGAAATCACCATCAAGGATAAACGAAACGATCCCAAACCAAAAGATCATTCTAAACTCGCTAGCAAGAGCCAGATATAGAAGTAAGATTGACCTTAGTGATGCATCCTTTCAGACTCGGGTAGCACCAGAAGATGTGGATAAAAATGGTTTCAAATCACCTTTTGGATGTTTCGTCAGCAAAGTTATGCTTCAAGGAGATATAAATACCCTAGGGACATTCATGAGAATAATGTCAGACCAATTTGCCGCCTTTATTGGAAAGTTCGTCTGGGTTTATATCGACGATATTCTCATATTCTCCGATACAGAGTATGGCCACCTGAAACACATCGCAATAGTATGCGACAAACTCAAGGAAGCTCAGTTTTACGCTAGCAGGAAGAAATCAGAGTTCTTTGCGACCAGCATGGATGTGCTGGGCCACATCATTGATGAAGAAGGACTGAAACCAGCTCCTGAGAAGATAGCGAAAATCGAAGAATGGACCACCCCTAAGAGCAAGAAATAACTACAAGAGTTCCTCAGAACTGTTAACTATATCAGTCAATTTATTCTTCATATTGCCACCAGTACTGCACCACTAACTGGCCTTACTGGTAAAGAAGAATTTGTGTGGAGACCCACCTATGACCAAGCTATGAATACTGTTAAGCGAGCTGTTTCACAATACGAGGTTATGAAACTATTAAATTGCGAGTCAACCACTCCATTATGGCTAATCACTGATGCATCCGATAGTGGTGTGGGAGCTTGGGTAGGACAAGGGAATTCAGCCGATACTGCAGGACTAGCAGCGCTACACAGCAGGAAGTTCTCTAAGACCCCATCAGCAAAAAAGAAATCTGTCTTTTGTGCTCCACTGTGAGCCATGTCGTTGAGTTTTACGTTTTGGCTAATCGCGAGTGACCCCAGTTAATCATGATGCTTCCGATTTTGTCCCCTAATAATCAGATACAAATCTTAATTTTAGCAAAATATGAGCTATTTTTATCAATATCTCATAGACATTTTACATTACAAATTTGTATGTTATGAACTCAAATTTCTCAACTTCAGTATGTAAAAGGTCTGTGAGTTCTTAATAAAAATTGCTCATATTTTGCAGAAAACAGAACTAATATCATCTCCTTTAGTTAAAGGAACAGGATTTTTAATATCGCGATCAGTGGACTCACGATGCGCCAAAACGTAAAACTCAACGACATGAGGCACAGGGGGCAGGCTGTTTTTTTGCTGATACTGTCACAAACGGTGATTAGCAGGAGAGGTTTTCACATGACTCATACTTATAAGTCATAAGGTTTTAGTATTTCACATAACTATGCAATAGCGTGTCATTCCTTTGTTATCATTGGTTTGTTGTTTTGACATGACTGACGATTGTGGTCATATGATTATGACTTTCGCACACGACTCATAGTTACGAGTCATGGGTTTCACGCATGTGACGCGAGTTGCGCACATGATAGGTTTATTGTGTTTTGATTGGTTAGTTGTTATTGTGCAGGGACTCGCAAGAGTCAGCTGATGGATTTCACACTATGACTCACGTATGAGTCATAGGGGCGCGTGATGCGAAGGATGAGTCATGAGTTGCGGGAAGAACGGTTATAAAAGAGAGCCCTTACGGCCTCTTGGTTTAGACACGAACCATCTCCTCTACACCTCCGGCGATTGAAATCTCAACACCACGAGAAATCATCGTCAACATCCACCACCCGCACTCCCAGTGAGCTGCAACTCCCTATGATAGATTCGGACTTGGGCACCCGTTTCTTAGGGCCTGTCCCAACACCCTCTCAGTTTTTGTTTCGCGTCTTCTCCTGGCTTCCTCAAAGTTGTCTCGTGGCCTCGCTTAGCATCTACACGGTCGGCAACCCCTCGTCATACCTGCGTTTCGTCGTTTAGCTTCGGGCAATCTATGAAGTAGCGGCACCGGTAGCCTTGCCTTCTGGTATTGCACTCTCTCCTGAACGTTTCGGTCGGTACGGTCGCTTCGGGAAAAATCGTGACCCCTTGGTGGTCCTCGTCTCCTGCGTCACTGTCCTGGGTCTACCCCTCCTCTCCCCCGCTTGGTTTCGTCCCGTGGCTCGGTTACAGCCAACACCCCCCCGCACGCCGTCGGCCTATCTTTAGGCTGGCGCACCTCCCCCCCTAACGCTCGGCGGCCTGCGCCACCGGCTCCTTTCCGCCACTTTCGCCTTAGGCTCGTGGACTCCCTCGGCTCCCCCCGCCACACGCTATCCCATTAGCCCCGACTGCCTGGCCTATATGGCCCCGGTACTATTACCCTCGAGTATGGCTACGGATCTTTGGTTTTCTCCTTGGGATCGGCAAACGTTCTTAGTGACGGATGGGCTTTCTCTTGGTTTGATTTCCTACGGGTTTTGGTATTTTTGGTTTGGCTCACTGTCGGGATGTTTCTTGGGTTTTTCGGTAGATGTTTTTGGCTTTGGTGGTTTTCATGTATATATTTTTGTCGTATTCAGCGCCCGGGCGCTTGGTGCGGGTTTTAGACCAGGGGTTTTGCCCCACGGTTTCCACCGCCTCGACGATGGGCTGGACGGTAGTTGGAGGTTTGTTGCGGCCGTATCCCTTGTGGATTAGTCCACGAGCGAGCGAAGCGAGCAAGTGGGGAGGTCTACTGTGTAGACGGTAGAGGCAGAGGGAAAAGTCTTTGCTGTAAAGCCGAAGGTGCAGACCGTCAAAGTTTGATCGTAGTCGTCTTTGATAAGGCGGTTTCGTCTTATCTGCTTGATAGACTCTTCAGTGCATGGGGCGAGGGGGGATACTTATACCCGACGCCGGCTTGTATGCGGAACTATCACTCGGAAATCGTCTCGATTTTCGTAGTGTGCGAAGTATGTGTTTTTCCAATGAAAAAAAGTGAAGTTGGTGTCAACGGACTGTGAAATCCAAAAAACACTCGTCTACATGAGCAAGAACACCCGTAGGTGGTGTCAACAGACTCTGGAATTTCTGAAAATACTCGCTACATGAGCAAGAACAACGACCCTGTCCAATCAAATGGCAAAAATGCAGCACGTTTGTCGTGCTGTGGCGTAGGTGTAGGTGGGATGGTACAGGCGGTCAATTCTCCGTAGTGGTTGCGCCCCACTCTCGTGCGTTGGCGACCTCGTATCCTAAGCGAGGTGTGGGTCGAGCGTTGAGAGGATCCCTGTAATGCACGCCGGAACCGGAAGGATGTCTTAATACGGCTACCGAACGCATCCGCAAGCGCAATGCGCCCGGATATGCCGGATCGTGACATTGCATGCCAGAGGCATGCACGGTCATGCATGCATGAAGGATGTCTGACCGCCATCGGGGAAATATTTCCGGATTCAGTAATCTATAGTGGGAGGGAAAACATTACCTGTTTGGGAAGGGTACTACGCCTTCCTAATCGGTAATGGGACAGGACTTCCTATTACGGACAGTCACGTGTGCCAAGCCTTCAGCCTCAGTTCAAGCCACCTCACGTGACGCCACATCACGTGCTTACTACCAGCCACAACGCCACAGCGCCGCAAAGCCACAGCGCCACCATCACGTGGTACGCCACAACGTCACAACGCCACAACGCCTTACTACGCCACACCTGGTTAGGGTTAGGGGTTCGGGGTAAGGGTTAGGGTTAGGGTCAGTCCACGAGCGAGCGAAGCGAGCAAGTGGAGAGGTCTACTGTGTAGACGGTAGAGGCAGAGGGAAAAGTCTTTGCTGTAAAGCCGAAGGTGCAGACCGTCAAAGTTTGATCGTAGTCGTCTTTGATGGGGCGGTTTCGTCTTATCTGCTTGATAGACTCTTCAGTGCACGGGGCGAGGAGGGATACTTATACCCGACGCCGGCTTGTATGCGGAACTATCACTCGGAAATCGTCTCGATTTTCGTAGTGTGCGAAGTATGTGTTTTTCCAATGAAAGAAAGTGACGTTGGTGTCAACGGACTCTGAAATCCAAAAAACACTCGTCTACATGAGCAAGAACACCCGTAGGTGGTGTCAACGGACTCTGGAATTCTGAAAATACTCGCTACATGAGGAAGAACAACGACCCTGTCCAATCAAATGGCACAAATGCAGCACCTTTGTCGTGCTGTCGCGTAGGTGTAGGTGGGATGGTGCAGGCGGTCACTTCTCCGTAGTGGTTGCGCCCCACTCTCGTGCGTTGGCGACCTCGTATCCTAAGCGAGGTGTGGGTCGAGCGGTGAGAGGATTCCTGTAATTCACGCCGGAACCGGAAGGATGTCTTAATACGGCTACCGAACGCATCCGCAAGCGCAATGCGCCCGGATGTGCCGGATCGTGACATTGCATGCCAGAGGCGTGCACGGTCATCCATGCATGAAGCATGTCTGACCGCCATCGGGGAAATATTTCCGGATTCAGTAATCTATAGCGGGAGGGAAAACATTACCTGTTTGGGAAGGGTGCTACGCCTTCCTAATCGGTAATGGGACAGGACTTCCTATTATGGACAGTCACGTGTGCCAAGCCTTCAGCCTCAGTCCAACCCACCTCACGTGACGCCACATCACGTGCTTACTACCAGCCACAACGCCACAGCGCCGCAACGCCACAGCGCCACCATCACGTGGTACGCCACAATGTCACAACGCCACAACGCCTTACTACGCCACACCTGGTTAGGGTTAGGGGTTCGGGTTAAGGGTTAGGGTTTGGGTTAGGGTTAGGCGAGGGTTAGGATTATCAGTCCATGGCCAAGCTTATTTCCTCCAGTCTTGCGAGGACTGAATAATGGCATGAGTACAGTTGGCGTATGCGCCAATGTCGTGGAAAATCGTCCAGATTAGGGCTATAAGCCCATCACTTAATGTCACTAGTCTCAGAGAACGTTTCGTACTAAGGTTCACTCGATCACGGTCTCTCACATCAGTGGGAAGTCGTCCCGTAGGCGCGCTTTTTCCCTAGTAAGGTGGACCGGGAGGGTTTACGGATCATTACCGTTCCTATTCCGTTCAGGACCTTTCAGTGCGTGGCCATGTCTAAAGGGGAGGACTGTCGCGACTAGGTCTGCGCCACTTAATTTCACCCTTCAAGGCTTTCAGTCCCAGACCCCGAAGGGACTGTATTTATACTCTATTCCGCAGAGCAGGACCGACATGTCTAACAAGTGTCAAAGAAGTGAAAATCTTTAGATTCATTATGTCCCTTACTACTGGCGAGGCGCTATCTCGCTTTCGTTCGTCTGACGACGGGGTCATCCACTGGCTATCCGATGGCAGTCCATCGTATATACTCACAGGTCTGGAAGCGAATCCGAAGATATGCGTCTTATACCAAGTTAGCTAGAAGTGTCATGCCAGTCGTAGTTCTACCATGGTGGGTAGATTTACCTACGTGTTCCTTGGGAAGTTGAGCCTGAGCTGGGCTAAGCCTCCCACCTGCACAAGTGAATCTGTAACGGGAGTGGGGATTACTCCTAGGATTCGTCGGGGTTCCTGTAATTGATCCAGGACCTCGTTAGCCTCTTCTACAATAGAGGTTTGTAGTATGTCCGCGTTTTAACGGTTATTAATCTCACCTAAGTTCCTAAAACGGCGGAGAGATAATTTAACGTCATGGATGTGACCGAGCGGTGATTTCTCAATGTCTCGGCCGCCAACCATGGCGGTCCATACTTTGTGCAGGTCTATGTGCTTCCATACATTATTATATTCGGATTTGAGCCAGAGGGAGTCACTTCCCGTTGCCTCAGGTGCGTCTTTATACCTTGCATCCCATCTGTTTCTGGATTCATTCTTAATCCATTTGTGTAATAATGCGCCAGGGTAGCCGCGAGAGAAATATATGCTCTTCACATATGATATCTCATTGTAGTATGTATCATAGTTACTACAGATGCGTGCCATCCTACTGATCTCCCCGCAGAAGGCGGCACGTTTCACGTGTTCCGGATAGAACGAAGACCATGGTAAGCGTTCATAGCTGTTCAGCGGCTTGCGGTATAGCTTAAATGAGAAATATACTCCAGCCTCCTGGGTGATTTGCAGGTCGAGAAAGTTGATCGTTTTCTCGTCCACTGACCAGGTGAGCTCTAGACCGTCAGCTTTAATGACGTCTAGTTGAGCTCGGGCAGCCTTATAATTAGGCGCTTCAATAATGACAAATAAATCATCGATGTATCGTTTGTAGAGCACGAATTTGTGCTGGAACGCTTCTTCGAAGTGAGCCATGTATAGGTTAGCCACGTCAGGTGCGGCAGGGATACCCATAGCAAGACCCTCTTTTTGGTGGAAGAATTTGCCATTATGTTTGAAAACCAGGAAATGGTCTGACCATCTAGCCAGATTCAGAATAATATCTGAACGTTGCCATTCCCGTGACTCTTCACCTAGGATCTGGTGAGCACGCTTTCGTGGGATATTTGGATACATGGCGGTAACATCGCCAGTTGCAAGCCAATATCGTTGTTGAGTCGATTTTCTTTTTACGTCCAATAGTGATTTGGCCAGGTCCTGAGTGCTTTCAAGGATCCATGGGTACTCTCGTACACGTGTTTTTAGTATCATAGACAAGACTTTGCTCGCGTTAGCGAGTGGGTAACTGTGGCACGGGACGATGGACCTCAATGCCCATGGATTCTTATGAACTTTGGGAAGTCCGTGAAACTTAGGAACATTGGCTCTGGCGTTATCTAGTGTCAAGTCTGCAAGTATGAAGTCTTTGACCTCTTGTGGGAGGTCGGGGTTGTCATATGATAGGATCTCGTTACGGGCTTGTATAATCATTTGGAGGAATATTCTCTCGGAAATATTAACAAAGTCCGTATTATTTAGTACGAGACCATCTAGTTTCTCAGCGTACCAGTCACTACTTACTATGGTAGTGCCCAGGTTTTTGTCTGATTGGAGGACCAGGAGGTTGTTAGCCTTTCTCCATTCTCTTAGCTGTGAGAGTGCTCCGCGGTGACTAGGGACGTTGGGAGCATTCACGGTCGTACTTGGTATGGCTTTGATTTGCCGAAGCATTTCAAGGCGCCCTTTTTCCAACAAGGCTAAGACCCATAAGGGTGATTTTCTGGTACCGCAGTAGTTTCCGGTCTTCGGATTCTAAATTGCGGGTTCTCATCTAAGAAACTGTTGTTCTTTTTCATGTAGCTAAAGTATACAATCCATTTTATTCTACGCGAAAGGGATATGTAAGACTCTAGCGGTAACGATACAGAAAA
>NESQ01000148.1:0-194192 GCA_003070745.1 Tuber borchii | reverse complement strand
AACTCTAATCCTCGTCCTGAGCTGCCAAATCCTTGTCCAGCTCTTTCTGTCTCATCCATCTCATCCACTTCCATCCAATCTTGATCATCTATTCTTTCCACTACGAGTTGTGCAATGCGATCTCCTTTCTGAATTTCAAAATCTGAAGAGCCATGATTTACGAGAAGGACTTTGATTTCACCTCTATAGTCTGCATCGATAACTCCAGCATCTACCGTTATAGCTTGGTGCCAAGTCACTTCTTGGTGCAATACGACCGTAAGTACCACTTGGAACTGCAATAGCTAATCCGGTTTTAACAAGGTGCCGATTTTTTGCTGGATCGTTAAGGTTTCGATACTATAGAGGTCATGTCCTGCTGCAAGTTTGGAACCTCGAGTTGGGATTCTTGCATGTTCTGAAAGTCTTTGAACTCGTATCTGGTTTTCTGTTTCTGACTGAGGAATTTCCTGATATAACGGTGAAGAAGTTTCCCCCCAAACAATCGCAATTTGAAATTTTCCGAAGTGTTTAGGTTGTAGGATTTGCTGTTCGCGATGCGTAGCTCCCTCTTCAGGGCGGTACTCCGGCCGCCTGCTTAAAGCATCAGTTTTCCTCCCTTCGAGCCTGGTCGATAGACGATAACGAAGTTGAAGTCACATAATTTCTGTGCCCAACGAATTTGGCGTGCTGTCCAAGCTTTTGTGGTCAGAAAGTATTGAAGATTTTGATGATCGGTATAGACTGTAATTGGCTTTTCCGTTCCTTGGAGGTAATGTTTCCATTCCATAAAGGCAACGAGAACAGCCAACAATTCCTTGTCGTGAATGTCATAGTTCATTTCTGCCGAGTTGAGTTTTCGGGAGTGGAATGCGACCGGATGTAGTCGTTTCCCTTGAAACTGCGAGAGGATACAGCCGAGAGCGTAATCGCTTGCATCAGTCTCAACTACCGTATCGCGTTCTGGGTGAAAGTGACATAGGATCGGGGCCGTGATGAAGCATCGCTTCAGGTATTCGAAAGCCTCGTGCTGGTCTTTTCCCCAAACAAAACTTCCTTTTTCTCCTTTCAGCAGGTTGGTAATCGGGGTGCAAATCTTCGAGAAGTTTTTGATAAATCGTCGATAGAAATTTGCGAAACCGATAAATATCTGGACCTCTTTCACCGATGTCGGAGGTTTCCAAGCCTTAATTGTCTCTACCTTCTTCTCATTCATCGTAACTCCTTCCGTCGTTACAACATATCCAAGAAAATCAACTTTTTTAACATGAAATGTACTTTTCTCTAATGATACTGCCATCTGGTATTCCCGCAACCGTTGTAAGACTTTTCGAACGAGAGAGATATGTTCCGTAAGCGATTTCGAATAAATTAGGATATCGTCTATATAAACGACAACTCCCTGGTCGAGAAATTCGCGGAGGATTTCGTTCATCATAGTTTGAAAAGTTGCTGGTGCATTGACAAGACCAAAAGGCATGACCTTGTATTCGTATAGGCCATATCGAGTTCGAAAAGCTGTTTTCCATTCATCGCCTTCGCGGATTCTAATCAGGTGGAATCCATCCTTCAGATCAAGTTTCGTGAAAATACTTGCGTCTCGAACCTGATTCCTTAGTTCCGTCATCAAAGGGATTGGATATTTATTGTGGATGGTAACCTTGTTAAGTCCTCGGTAGTCTACTACTAATCGAAGTCGACCGTCAGGTTTCGGTACGAAGAGAATAGGTGCTCCCGCTGGAGACTTGCTTGCGGTAATTTTTCCTTGTCTCGTCATATCGGTGATATAGGAACGCAGGGCTTGGAGCTGTTTCTCGGACAAGGGGTATATAGGACCCCATGGTGGTTGTGTATCAGGTTTGAGATCGATCGCATGGTCAAAGGTACGACGAGGGGCTAGTTTCTCTGCTGTTGAGGGACGGAACAAATCGAGGTAGTCGTGGTAGCATTCTGGTAGACGATCAATAATAGTAACTTTCTCGTCATCTTCTCTTTCAATTCTTCCTATAACTACCGCGTTAGGATCACTAAGGACGTCTTCGTCCCACTCAACTGAAATTCCTTCGTCTTCTGGCAACAAATGTGATTGACAGCAATCCGCGTTAAATGACCAAGTGTCCCGGTCTCCGATATTGCTGATTGGGTGTTCCTGATGCCACCATCCAAATGGTATAATCATACCATATTTTCCTGCCGGAGCTATTTCGCAGGAAACGAGGGAGAGGTGATGGTTTTTTCCTATTTCTAGGTAAAGGGGATGAGTATAATGCGATCCGCCGGAGGAGATAGTTTCGCCAGTAAAACCTTGGATCTGTACTGCGTCGGATCGAGATTCATAAGGTATGTGAAGGTCATGAACGAGTTGTTCATTGATAAGAAAAATATTTGATCCGGAGTCTAGTAAGACTGGAATCCGATAGCGATTTCCGAGGATATAGATATGTGCATGTCCTTCCGGACAGTTATAACGCAGCGGTTCTTGGGCAATAGCGTTTTTCCGCTTGCCGGACGGAGTAGGAAAGCTCTTGGCTCGTTTAGAAGCCATGTTGATATGTTGTCATAAGGTGTTTGTGACAACGCCCGCGTCGTTTCGACCACTTAGGTCTCCTCAGACAAACTACATTAAACATAATAATTAAAAATTACCTTTATGTTCCCGGGCAGCCCACTACTAGCGGTCTTTACCCCCTGCCGAGGGGTTCCCGAAAAACATAAAAAAAATTCACAAAGGAGCGGGAAACTTAGCTGAAAATCTTTTTTTTTTTTTTTTTTTTTTTTCTTTTAAATTTGATAGTTTCGCAAGCCATTTTCCTAGGTAACCGTAGATGTCTTTTTCGATTATATCAATCCTTGTTAGTTCCTGCCGGCCGTGACAATTTATTTTCCTGCTTGCTTCTCAAGATCAAGGTAAGCGCCGCTTCGTTGTCATTCTTAACTAGTCGGTTGGCTCCGATGTCTGTCCACTAAGTCAGGTAGACTCGGACTTATGGACTTAGGGAAACCAATAGGTATTGATAAATCGTTTTATGCCATCTCGGTGTCCGATAATTCCCAAACAAGTGAAGGAGAGGATCGATGAACTTGGTTGACTTTTGGGGTGGGTTTTGGATGCGGAGGTGGTTGCTGCACGGCAAGAGTTGTTGTTCGCCGTCGGAACGGAGGTTTAGTTTTATCCCGTCCCTTATTGTTTAAAAAGGTAGTTGCCACGACAGCTTGTCTTCTACACTTTTGCCATCGGTGGTTGTCAAGGTGGCAACGAGTGCAACGGTTCTCCTTTTTTCGTTGAGCTACCAGTTCGTCGGAAATTCCTTTATGAGCCTCCTTCCAGTCAGTATGTTCATCTTTGGAATTATTTTTTGCCTGCATAGGTGTCGTCCGAACAGCCTTCCATCTGGAAGCATATTCTTTTCGACTTTTATCGGTAAAACCATCAGGTCCTTTTCTCGAGTTAAAACCTTTATCATTGTTGACTTCTCGCTTTCGTTTTGTTGTCGCTGTCGGTGGAGTGATTATCGATTTCGATATTTTCCGCCGTTCGAGAAGTTCCTCCTCCTGTCTCCCCACATCCCGAAGAATTTCCATCCATTCTTCATCATCAGCAAACTTAAAATGAGAAAGTCGCCTAAGAATGTCTTCGGGAAGTTTACTCTCCACTCTTACCCTCCACGCTATTCCAGTGAGGCCTGCTTTAATGTTCAGGTTTTCGAGAAGAAGAAGGTAGGTGTCAATTCTGCCCTTGTATGTGACTTTATCCATTTCCTCAAGAGCCCTTCGTTCTTCTTCAATTCCGATATATCGTTTGGTTATTTCTTGTCGGAATCGCTCCCACGTGGAATAGGCGGGGTCTCGAGCGTAACCACCTAAACCCCCCATGACTTTTCGGTATTTTTCTGAAAAAGGTGCGACTTTGTTGCCTTTTGTTTTACCGAGAGCAAACACAATTCGATGGCTATGATCTTCCCATTGCGCAGGATTGCGGTCAAAATAATCTTCGCAAGCCGTTAACCAGTTTCGTACGTCCTGGTTATCTTCTCCTTGAAAGAAATAAGGAGGTTCAGCGATCTGCTTTAATGGTCGCTGTGGTTCGCTAATGCTTCGAAAGAATTCTAGCATAGCTCTGGTACGCGGGGAAACGTCTCTGGGAATGGGCGTTTTCCGAGGAGCGCCTGCCGGCCTGCTGCCCTTTCTGCCTCGGTCGCCTTCTCCATCGTCATCTGAGTCGCCAGGGTTTGGATCTCCACCAGTATTACGTGGCGGAGGCGGGGGTGGTGGCGGGTTTAATCCTTCTCTTCCTTCAACTCCCTTTCCTTTGTCTTGAGGAGTTGATGCCGAATTTTTTGTTTTGTTGGTAACATCATGTGTTTTCAAAGGTTTTGATCTACCTCGGTTGGAGGGTCCAGGTTCGTCATCTGCCGCAACTGAAGTAGCTATTGAGTAAGCCATTAATTGAGCTTCGAATTTTCGAGCAAGATTGTCGATCGCGGTCTGTGATTCCTTGGCTTGTTGATTCAAGATCGCTTGAGCTTTTTTGTGATTATCATTGAATTGGGCGGCAGTAATTTCGTCCTGTCGTTTCAACATTTTTGCTGCTTCGATCTTTTGTTTCTCGAGTTCCTTTTTCCATCTCGCCTCTTGCTGATCGAATCGGCGTTTCAGAACAAACAGTTGTTCAGCTAATTCAAGGTCTCGGCTTTGAGAGTCCTGGTTATCGCCAGCCCGTTGTTCTTGTTGTAGTCTAAACGCTTCTCGGACTTCTTCTCTCAACCGATCTTGTTCTACTTTCATCGCACCTTGGAGTTGTAGTAGGTATTGTCGGTGTTCGGCGAATTCAGCTTCGGTAACTTCCTCGTTTCTGGCTAAGCGTCCATCAAATAGTCGGAGGTTGGTATATGCTGCCTGAATCTCTGCTGTGAAGCTACTTAAAGCAAGATGTGTCTCATCTTGGCTTTGCTGAATTTCTCCCAGGATAAACCGAAAAGCCTCTGCTAATTGGTTTCTGAATTCCACATAGGGGTTGGGGCGAATTCTGGAAGGTCTTCGTGAACTCGGACTTGATGTTGCAAGGAAATGTGAACCTGTCCTACTCAGGGCAAAGGACCCGGTAGTAGGCGTATCTGAGTTATCGGTGGGTGGTACTGATCCTGTCGGTGTGGAACTGTTGTCACTAGTATCCATTGGATCGGTAGGCGGTGGAACAGGGGAGTCTGGTTGTCGTTGATCGGACATGATGGAACGTACGCAATATTGAGGGGAAGTAGCACTCGATAATTGCAGAGGATGGGTTAATGTTTTGCTATGGTAAAGGCTTTACTATAGCTTCGGTAGATTCGGAAGTTGTAGTTTTGTTTCTTATCGTGAATGTTCCAAATCGATTGAAGTGCTAGATTCCGGAGGTTCCGTTCGTATTTTGGACAACAGACTGGAAAGAAGTTGTGTGGGATAGCTCGTTTGCACTTCTTGCAAGAGGGGCACTGGAAGAAGCTATCGCAATCGTAATATTGCCTTGGCATGTGAGGGGATAATGTATCGTGAAGGAGCCTTGGTGACTTGAGGGTAACAATATAGTGTTACGGGGTAACTAACTCAAAGGAATAGAGAAAGTTAGGCCGGGTCGTATTCGAGGTAACGGAGGGAAGTCAGGAAGGCTCAGGAGATGATGGTTCGATAAAGGTAAAGTAATAAAGTAGAAGTTCTCGAATCTTTTAAATTTGATAACTTGTTATATTGTTAAGGTCTCTTCTCCGTTGCTTGATTTTCTCAAACTCCGGGGAATAGCCCTTACTACTTATACTAAATTCTCGCTACTTCCAGATTCCTAACAATCATGTATCTTTCTAAGATTTCAGCTTCGTCAAAGGAAGTGCGAACACTCTTTGACCCTGAATAATTGCCCCACTCGAACTCAGAGAACTCCCGATATCTATTTCATCTGAGGGTGTCCCCACTCCACCAGTAGATAGTCTTCGATCTCTTCGTCCTAATAGACTAAGTTCATATATGTGGTCGCAATGCCAACATACCAATAGTCTTTTATCGTGAACTATCGAGTGATCAGTTCGAATAGTCAGATAATAATACATAATGCATAATATGCATATGCACCGGAAATAAAGTATTCTCACTTTATCTTTCCAATCAGAATTCATCTTCATGGAACGTAAGTCCTTCCGGTATCCCGAGTAGTCAACACAGATGCCTCCAGTTGCTCCTACCGCGGTGAGCTGAGGTTGGACATACGCTCCTCCATTACGGTGGCGCAGCCTCTACTAATAATACTGGCGAGCTATTCTCATGTGCGTAACAATTACCAGTCACCACTCCCATAATAGCCTGAATAATTAGACTGTAAATTTATGCTATATAATTGGACTTTCCTCTCTGTATGGTCTGGAATTTTTCAATTTTTTTCCTGCTTCTGTCCCAGTGTACAGTACATTTTTGTCATGACTCCTCATACAAAGATTCACATTCAAACTATTGGATGGAATCATAAATAATTAATACAGCTTTAACCCATTACATTTCTGCTTCTACAGGGTTAAATGCACAGTAAATGTCCTGCTTATAGCAAGATTTAAAGTATTTTCAACAGGATAGTATTGGGAAATCTCCATTTGAAAGTGTTGATTTTTCACTACTAGTAATGTAATCTGGAGTCAGACAAGCCTTTTGATCCAGTGCTGTAAATTGGAACAGAAGTGGAAAAAAATTTTAAAAATTGTTAACTATACTAAAGAAAGTCCAAATATATAACATAAATTTTGAATCTAATTATTGAAATTTTAGAGCAGCGGTGACTGGTTATTGGGATCAAGTTTGGAAGCCGGCATCATTTTGTTTTTATGGCGAGGTCGCTTAGTAAGCGTATCACGAACACTTCTGACTACGGACTGTATATATTTAAATAATTAACATGAATCTAGTTTCTTGATATAGAGCAGCAAAAATCATAATTCTAACACTAGGATAGTAAAGCTTAACTCTTTTTACTCTATCCATAGTGATGAATACTGGCAGGAACATTTATACAGTATCATTTTATACTAGTTATACAGATACCACTGTAGTTAGCTAGCTAGCCCGCTTAGCTACTAATGGTGTTATCCACCCCAAGGCAAGAGTATCCAATATCAGGGTTATGAATTTGTGTATGGGTGCTCAGATGCACACGCCCATATGTTTTTGGAATCCTTGTTATCAAATTCTTCTTGCCTGGGATGAGTATCATGTGCAGGTATATTGACGGGAAGAAATGTCGAAGTGTAAGTTCCCCTGTTTGGAGGTTGCTAGCTACCGGCTACTTAAGTAGTGAAAACTCCGCTACCATAGCCCTATGTCTCCGCTCATACCCTATACATCCAGCCCTACCTAGTGTGCCCACTTGTCCACACTTCTGTGTTCCTCCATACTATTGCACTTCCTGTTACTTGCGTGCGCTCCTCCGTACTGCTAACTCAACATTCTACTATAATACGTGGATTATTATACCATCATCATAATAATACTATTATACAGTACTTGTATGACGCCTCATGTCACGGGAGCATAATAGACTTCGCATGAAGTTCCAGAATTCTGATCCCTCCCTCCCTGCGGTACCCTCCGACATATAATGCCATACCTGTACGTATCATACTCGCATATACAAGCCACGTTCGCAAAGTTCCCGGACTCTGATTGCTACCAACACTTGGCTTGGCTACCCTAGAAGTATTTTGATGTAGTGTACATAGTAGGTGTTCATAATAATCATGACTCCGCTACATAATAATACATCCACTGTAGCCAAGCCAGGTACTGATACCAACCAGGGTACCGTAACGAGAACTTTACAAATGTGGCTGTACCACAACAAACCCCAACGCAAACTTTCGAAACCGCAATATTACAATTCATGCCGGCAGGGTTCCAAACAATACCAACCAACTCCCTCCCTCCCTCCCTACCGCAATACCGGTAAGCTAACCTCACAACGCCGATTATACACCCTAACCACCGGTACAAGTAGAAAAAACAAAATCGTCATTGTAGCTTTCCAAGGGGATAGATACAACCAACAGTGGGGTGAAGCCGGGGGTGTGGTTTCGGATATCCGGTGATGGTATCAGGTTTGTCAGAAACCAACGACAAAACTTGCAACAGTCTGAAGTTGTATTATAATTATGAAGAAATGCTGGGCGGAAGGAAGGGGTAGATTGACAAGCGGATTGACGAAGGGAAGATAAAATAAATACTCGCTCATCTCCCACTCTACTTCTTGATTGCTTGATACGGTAGTGCATCTCCAGGATTTCGAGATATCATACTTTTTTTTCTTTCCTTTTTCCCACCTCGGCTTCAAGTTAACTAAAGGAAAGGAAAGGTCCGGAATCACATAAATCTTTACCGAAAATAGAATATTATAGATCCTACCTTTTTTTCTTTTTTCTTGAAAAAGGCCCAGTCAATACAATCTATCATATCATACTCTGCACCCCGCAGCCCATCGTACCCTAAGTTGGTTTGCCAATCCGAGTATAATAACCGATTCGTCGACAACCCTTTTTCTACAGTAGCATTGCAGGGGTTATCAAAGCTTATCACCCCGCCTCCTCCTCTACCCTTACCCCACCACCACCGTACACCAATCTCATCTTCACTCACCTCACCACCCCTCTCCTTCCCCCCTTTCCAAACAAACAAACAAACAAACACAAACAAAAAATACAAATCCAAACCACATTCAACCCTTCAAAATGAGCATCGACTCCTCAATCTTCGGCTTCACCGACAACGATATCAACAGCCTCCTCACCCGTAACAAGAACTGGGCCCAACGTACCAGCGCCCTCCGTCCCGGTCTCTTCCCCTCCTTGGCGAATTCACAGCACCCCCAGATCCTCTGGATCGGATGCAGTGACAGTCGTGTCCCCGAAACCACAGTGCTCAACTTGATGCCCGGTGAGATCTTCACCCACAGGAATATCGCAAACTTGCTCCCCAGCGGGGACCTAAGTTCCTTGAGCGTTATTCAGTATGCTGTTGAGATTTTAAAGGTTTGTGTTTTTTTGTTTTGTTTTTTTGTCTTTTTTTATACCATTTCCCTCCCTTTATAATACTTCCTTATTCTCGTTACATAGAGTTCAGACTAATTAATTAATTAATGGGGCATCATAGGTTAAACACGTGATTGTTTGCGGACACTACGGGTGCGGCGGCGTTATGGCTGCGCTTGGTGATAAGAAGCATGGGATTGTGGACCACTGGTTGCAGCACTTGCGTGACGTGCGCGCCGCAAATAAAGCCGAATTGGCGGCGATTAGCGATCCGGCTAAGAGGGTTGAGAGGTTGGTCGAATTGAACGTTATTGCCCAGATCAATAACTTGAAGAGGCATGCCAATGTTCAGGAGGCAATTAGGGATAGGGGATTGGAGGTGCATGGATTTGTTTACGATGTTTCCAACGGCCTGTGCGAAGTCCTAGAGGTCCCGAAGGATCCCGAGGAGGCAGAATATAACTTGAGAACTTGATGGATCAAGGGAATGGTTATGGCGGAACAACTGTTGGCTTCGGAGATGCATTTTGTTCGAGCCTTTTTCTCTCTGTTTTCTCATTCTCTTGATGGGGGTATAGATACAAACCGACCCCATTGAAGTTTCTGTTCTTTAGAACTTATGCACGAATGAGCCAAGTTTGTGATAGAATAAAGGCGGTGGTAAAGTGCACAATCAATCAACCACAAACAAAAAAAATTAGAACCCAATCACCAGTGAGGCTAGAACCTGGCTCCATTTCTCGTGACGGGATATACAAGAAGGGGAAAAAGTCGAATAGCACTACCCCGATGCCTACCTAATCCCCAATATCCTTTATTCCGCTGCCCTATTGTTATTACTATGACCTCTATAGGCCCTCAAGACCAAGCCCCAAAGGTAATCCAGTGTACTAACCATCACTCTCTCAAATGTCCCCGATAAAGGCACTTCCTGAAGCACCCGTGCAGCTCCCCTATGATGCGCCAACGAGCGCCCGGTATCTTCATAGGGTACCTTTACAGGATATGCATCCTGCAAGCGCTCCTCTTCAATTTCAGTTTCTCGCCAACCCTGCTCCTTGATGCCAGCAGCCAACATATCCTTCCGTCCCGATTCTGTCGTCGGGGCTGGAACGATGGCAAGCAGGTCATGTGGTCCCAGTCTCCCTATCACAAACACATAACGCCCTGCTCCCTCAGGCTCCTGTTGGGCCGCCGAGGCCAACCTCAAGAGCAGTTGCCGGTGTGAGCTTTCCACTTCCTTCAGCATTGTTTCATTTCGACGGAGCCATCCCTTAAGCCCATCGATCCGATTCATCTGGCCAAGAAAGTTTGCGGCAAGTATCAGTACCAGGAAGACGGCAAACAGCCACTTGCTGGACCGTCTTCTATGGTTGTGTCCAGTAATATAATCCGTTCTCCCTTCGCCCTGTGGCATTGGGCTTTGCAACCCTGGGTCCGTCAAGGTTATGCTCATCCCAGGGTGAGAAACGAGGGAGCAGCTGGTTCTACCAGTCTCGGCGTTGAGGCTGTGGCGTGTTTGGTCCCCGCCGTTTGGAGCATTAGGAGTCAACGAAACGCTCTGGCCTTGCTCGAATTCCTGGAGCGCTCTAAGACTCCCTTGTGCACTTTTGAAGCCATACGGGATCTCGAAGAAAAGGTCTCGGCTCTTGCTACCTAGGCCAGCGAGAATAACTCTCCCTCTGGTGAGCTCTGACGAAACATTAAGAGTCTCAAAAAGCCCCTGTGCCCGGTATATAACACGAGCTATAGGAGCCAAGATATACAGTATGCTTATTAGCACGGGCCGCTGGAGCTAACAAGGAACGAGTGACATTTATACCTTCCCGATTGGAACACTTGACTACGGCTCTACCAATAACCTTCCCGGACACCTGTGGCAACCTATATTGAACTTTCCTATGGGGAAGGATCTGATTGGTCTCGTTGGACCACTCAATACGTATCATGAGTCGCTCTTCGCGTTTGCATATAGAATTTCCGTCGTCTTCATGTTCAATAAGATCGTAGTTCAGTAATATTACTTCACTCCCATCTTCGAACACTACCCCCCTCCCCACAAAAATGTGGTTGATAGTGACAAAATTGAGCCTGAAGTCACCAGAGTGGACCCGAATGATTTCATCCATTGGTTCAATAGTGAGTGGAACGCCCAGAGAGAACCTCATAGAGACACCAACAGAGGGAAATCCGTTGCCAGCATCCACACTGTCTTCGATAATGTAGGTAACTTGATCCACAAAGTTGTGGTAACCATTCCCTTCCCTCTCTAATTCTTCATTAGCAATGAGGTGAGCCGGTGTCAAAGAGTCGATGCGAACACGCAGAAATTCTTCTCCCGCCTCGGGCCTAAGCCTCATAAACCTTGTAGCGGGACTATTTTCGGCGATACCCTGTGTCAAGAACTCCTGCCAGAAAAGTTTATCCGGAGAGCAAGTCACAAGTAGAGGCAGTTTCGGAGTTTGAATGGAAACCATCTCACTAATGATCTTCGATTCACCCCCTGCACGAATTGTGGGGATATCAACCGTCTGCGGTGCCATCCCTTGTTCTTTACGGAAGCAAACTCTTAAAGAATTACCCACGTCCTTCATTAACCTATCAACTTGCAATAATTTGACCATTCTCCCCAAATTATCCTTCACAAACTCACGCTCGCCCAGAGAAAACTCGACTAAATCGCTGTTTGGCGATTCAACAATCAAATCGTCCTGATTATCAGGCCCATTGGTGATAAACAAATGGACCTGGTTTCTCTCGGGCCCAATTTCAGGAACAATACCAGGAAACTCAAGCCTAATATCAAACTCGGCAATGATCTGCCCATCAGAACAGCGCCAGGCGAAGGTAGCCCTGGTCTCTATTTTCATTTCAAAGTTCTGGGCCTCGGGAGAAGTAGGGCACCGAAGTGCCCTAATAAAAAGATTTTTAGGAGTGTTCTGATTAAACTCAGAGGTATCCAGTGTTCCACGTAGCCTAGTATCAGTGAATTTGGAGCCATCGCCCCCACAAAGATCGAGAGTTGGAAGAGTAGTAAATTGCCAATCCGAGGTATCGCGAATTCTAAAATCGATATATACCGGATTCTTGCAGCGTGGGAGGCCAGCGAATATGAAAGTTTTGTACGCCTTACCTTCGATGTACGCCGGCTCAACACTGAGCATAATCTCAATAACTAAACTCATCAGCAAATGCACTATTTACCATCAACCAATCTCTATGACCAGAAGGACCCTTTACCAAAAGCACAGTCTCCCACCTTCTCCGGGAAGGCTACTGAAAGTTTACCATCGCCCGTGGTCATTCTGATCCCCAGACACTCTTCCTCGTCGGGAACAACTCCCCCAACCCTACCCCCAATCGGGACCACTTGATCATCACTCTGGCCAAGGCTGTGATAAGAGGTATCCAGCGGCACAAAGGCACTTGTATCAGCCATTCCATTAAGCTTCTCACCCACCGCAACCACCGATAACTTATCGATCCCATCACCCGTAATTACCGCTGCCCCGTCACTGCTGTCAGGCCCTACAGGCAATGGCACTCTACTGTCGCAGTCGGGCTTGCCCTCACGGTAAGCATCAGAGCGTCCCCCATTATTTTCACCCCAAGCCAATTTCCTCCCGCCCCCATGGAGACCCACGGAACCACCAACACTAAAAGCACGAAAAGCATGCTCGCACGCGAGCTCCCGGCCACCCGGAGGCACCACCTCGTCCGCTACGCCGAGCAGTGGGGGTAAACCTTCGCCACGAGTACCAAGAAGCTGTACCCGCTCACCAACAGACCTGGCCTCCACTGTGTCACCACATATTACCGGCTGCCCACTACCACCACTCTGGCCCCTACATGCCTCATGCCCAGCCGTTGGCATTTCCAGATCGATTGAGCCAGGCGACGGTACTTGTGCCTGCACCGCTTCTTCTTCTTCACCTATACACACCCCGTCATCCAACGTAATCTCACCAGCCCTCCTCGTGCTCACAGGAGCCTGCGTCGTCCCCCGGCGTCTGCCACAGACGACCGGAATGCCCAATGCCAAGATCCCCGGCGAGGCTCTAGGGCTGGAGCCATCGGGAAGTAGCGGAATGGCACGTATCAACGTTTTTTTGGTAACGAGGGCATGCAAGTGGAGCAGCGGCACCTTTTCACCCGGTTGCGGAATAATCTAGACAAGCAACATATGCATAGATTCAGTTAATTAATGCCAACAATGTCTCAGTTTACAGTTCATTAATAAGTTTATAGCTGTTGTTGAGCTAATAGGGAGGTTTCTGGGAAGAGGATACAGGGGGTATGGGTGAAGAGGGGGGGTTGGTGGGGAAGAATAGATGGAGAATTATACTTTTGTATAGAGAAAAACCTCAGCTGCGTTTCTCGGATCCCAACGTGCCACGATGGAAAAGTCCGTGATGGTGTATTGCCCCATATCTAACATCTTCGCAACTAATGCTTTATTTCCGGTCATCAAACGCCACAACGGAGTATATCCGAAAAGAGTATGTCCCGTAGAAAAAGTGGACCCCGATTATAATGAGGAAAAAAAAATAAAAAAATAGAGAACGAAACGAAACGAAACAAACAGAAAAGCCCCACAATCAGGAAATCTATTGGAAGACAAGAACGCGTGGGGAAGATTCGTAAGAGGAGTGCCGGGATTATTCTTCCCACCCCCCCCTTTCTTTATGCCCGCTCATCGTTCTACCTAGATGCGTCACGCACGCAAGCGACCAACAGATGAATGGACTGATTTTTTTTAAAAAAAATTAAAATTAAAAATTTTTCGTTTCCTTGCGAGTGCCCGTACAGGACATCGGGTAGAATTTGTCAGTCATTTTTTTTCCTTCCCCTCCTTCCTTCGTGGGAAGAAAGAAAAAAGAGGGTTGACTATATTATTCGTACGGTGCCGCACACCGGCAAGTGTGATTCCCTCCAGACACAGCGGGCCGACGTCAAGTAACTCCAGCCGGCACTTTTCACACAGTCAGTTCGAGCACTCGAGTCCCGTACCAGGAACACGACCGAGATCAATACTGTACGTGCGTCGCAATCCTTGCAACCCAGGTAACCCCATCATCATCATCATCGTCACTGCCACTACCGACCCATACCATACCCACCCACCCACAAGATAATATTCTTTTCAAATAATAATAATAATAATAATAATAAAAAAGTAATAATTTCAGTATCGGTAGTTTAAGCTTGGTGCCCTACATATGGCCCAAGAGTTCCCCCACTTTCTCTCGACACCCCCCCCCCCTAAAAACCGACGATCATAGGAAAGAGGAGAAGGGCAAGGCAAGGCAAGGCAAAACAAAAAAAAAAAGAGCTACCATGTTATCATCATCCACGGAATTAAAATAAATAAATTAAAAATTTAATTTGGTGAAATAAATCGAATAAACCCTCTCAAATAATATCTCTTCCCTACTAACTGCCTCTCTGGTACCATAACGGTACTTGGGGGGGTAACTTAAGCATAAGTGAGGCGAACTCGAATTTTACTAGTCATGATGAGGGGTGTGTGCGACCATAAGAAGGACGGATCTCGGCGGGGTTTTTTGAGGGTGGAAAAAACGCCAGGCGAACCTTTGCTATCACGCTTGAGCCACAGCGGCCTCCCGATGTTCGACCCCCTTATTAGCTAATAGGGTCAGAAACCGATTATGGTACATAGGCTTGCCTCGCCAACCCTTCGCCCTTGGTGCAGCGCTGTACCAGGCTACATACCTCTTTTCCTCACTCCGCTGGCCCAAAAGTCCCAGCCCAAAGGAACAGAAAGTAGAACCGACTAGCCACCAGTAAAACTCAGTCCAGAACAAGTATCATCCTGGAAAATACAGTCCATTTACCACTACCGTGCTCGAGTGCTGAGTTATGCTCGCGTGGTTGTCATCTTGGCAAGGGTTTCACTTTTACCCTGCTACCGGCAGGGCTCCGGGAGCCCCTAAATTCGCGCGATAATGTCTTACACGGGAACCCTATTGCGCAACCCAAGACAACCAATCAATAGCCATTCTAAATAATGCCCGCACGAAGGATTCACGATATAACTCGCAGACACCAAGAAAGGAAAAGAGAGATGGTGTTCTCATTGGGTGCCCATTGTTCGCGGGGCTGCCTCCTGCTACCAGTGCTGCTGCCGCCGATCGATGCTGTAAACATCGGGCAAATGGAATAGTCTTGCCAGTAGTATCATCGGAGAAGTTGATTTCGCCGGGATCTGGATTCGAACTTTGGGGTTCGGTACATTGGCCTGGATTGAATTCGAAGTATACACACGAAAGTTAAATGTGAATGCACGATGATGCCAATTAAAAGAGGAAGGCGGAAAAAAGTGGGAATGAAGAAGGGCATGATGAAAAGGATAAAAAAAAAATGGAAAGGAAAAAAACCCCTAACAGCCATCTTTTTATGTAGTATCGCCGGCTTGCCTTATTGTACTCCTGCTCGAAATGATATAACACCAACGTATTTAGGGACCCAAACAATCAAGATAGTGTGGATGAAAAAGCGAGAAGAAACGCGGGGGGCGCTGGTTTAAAAACCGAAAACCAAAAAAAATTCACCCCCGATCTCCCCTTCCCGTATAGTACTGCCATGCTCCCTCCGATCCCTAATTCACCCCCGTCCCCGGCCATTGTGGCCTCCCGACGCAGTCTCCTGCTGTAAACTCTCCGAATGAGATTGAAATTGAAGCGAGAATGAAATGAAATTCGAAGAAAAAAAATTGATAAAGCCATCAACATAAGAAACATGAAAACCCCCAATGAGTACGAACGTCATTCGATATCGTGTCTTTGATCCTATGAAAACCACCCATTCTGCGCCATTAACAAGAATATGAAATGAAATACCTATTTTCCAGCCTCCATTGGACCCCATCTTTTCTAGCTCTTCAAAAAGTATAGTGAAAGCATTATAGCCCATCCCGCTGCTCGGATAAAAGACAAATAAACGAAAAGACCCCATATAAGCAAATGAAATTGGAAAAAAGGCGAGGAAAAAATGAGACGAAAGCAAGGGGAAATTTTTCGGGGGAGGAGGCCAAAGATTTGCACAATCTGAACCCGATGGCATATCAAACCAAACCCCAACCCAAGGCAATGCATAGTACATAACTAGAATAGACATCGCTGAGCACAAAGCTGCTCTTCTCCCTCGTATCCATAATATTTCAGCCGTAGTCACACAAGGTGCTCCTCCAAAATAGGTCAGTCATCCCTATGCCGATGACTGCTGTTGAGCCGCGGAATCGAAGGAGCTAGGCGGCCCGTACCCGGTTTGTTGACTCAAAATCGGTGGCATGGCATTATGCTGCTGCGCCGTCGGCTGGTTTTGGGATCCAGAGTTCATGGGCGGCAATTGTAGCGGAGGGAGAGAAAAACCCGTGTTTAAAACCGTGTTTGACTGCTGGGACTGCTGTCGGTGTGGCGAGACGCGTGGAGGAGCAGCCATAGGCATTGACGACGTCGAGGATGCTGGGGCACTCAATGGCGACGGTGTATGGGGCGGCTGCTGGGGCGGCCTGGAAATATTCGCGGATGAAGGCGGCATTTCCGATACTGGCATCGGCGACCTGATTAGAGGCCCCAAATTGGGCGACTGGGAATGTGGTGGTGGGCCCCCATGGGGTAATTGAGGCTGCTGGGGCCCCGGGGTGTACCGATATTGGTTCGGAAGAGGCGCGGACGACGGCAACGGGGAGCGCTGATGGGGCTGCCGCGGGCGAGGCGATTGATAAGGTGACGAGGTCGAGGAATGTGATAATGGAGGCGGAGGCGGAGGTGGCGGGACAGGTTGCCGATATGAATACTCAGGTAGAATCCCATGCCCTTGAGATTGGTGCCCATAAGAGTTGGGTGGACCAGGGTAGTTGTGGTAGCTCTGATACTGCGGCTGAGAGGACGGAGGAGGATACATGCCATACTGATCATAACGCGGATGGGGGCTGTAGGGCGGATCTCCCCTTGAATCTCTTGGGCTAACTGCAATTTCAGAAGTCCTTCGCCGTTTCGCTGACTCGCCGCCGTAGGGTGGATATTCATGATTTGGAGATTGAATGAACCCCTGTGGCTGGTAAGGTAGCCGAGAATCATTAGGCATCGGCATGTAGGGCCTAGCCGGGTGGGGGTGAGGGTAGTCCTCTGGCCGCATGCCCGGTGGAGGTCGTTTCCTAGATTCTTATATTAGCTAAAAGAGGATATAGAAATAAGAAAAACGATTCTCACAACAATGTACGTGGCTCCTTTCGAATCCGTAGTCTAACTCCTTGATCCCCAAACGATCGAGACAAAAATGTGGATTCAGACATCCCTGGAAAGTTCTTTGCCGCATATACTAAGCAGGATGTTAGATTAGTCCAACTGGGAGGAGTAATATAACAAACCAGTGAACGGGTCTGAAGTTATAGATTTGATGTGCACAACTTCATTTCTATCATGTTCGTCAGCAGCCTCCTAAGCAGAGATCTCAGAAAAAGTAATTACTTACTTTAACATCTCAAATAGACTGAACCTCAAACGGAATTCACCCTCAATCTTAACTGACAAATCACCAAATACGAAGAAGCCACCATCTGACCACATCAGCTTCCGCTCCAATCGATCTCCCCGGGGATGAAAGAAATTACCACTATTATCAATGTCCTTCAGCCTGTGTAGGGATGAAACCAATGTTCCAGCCAGCGCTTGGTGCGGAGGTATAGGTGAAGGCGAATCATGCATAGAACTGTAAAGATTCGTACACATGAAATAGTATGGGCTCTGAAGATAGTTTCTGCATATGAAGATCAATCAGCATCCGAACCTAACTTTAGAGAAGTACAATCAACATACTGAGCCGGGTCAGTGTCATCTCGAATCTTCAACTGGATTATTGGTGGCGGGTCTACTGGCTTCCTGTCTAAACTCCCACGAAATTCAGTACTTAATGTTACCGGGCTACATGTGGAAGGGCTAAAAGTAAACGAACCCTTCTCTTTTACTCCAGCAATCCGTGCCCTTTCAGGGCCTTGTCGAATATGCAATTCATAGTCCTCGCTGTGAATAAATGGTTAACCATTGCTCCCCTATGCTAACCAAGTTAATGCAAGGGAAAAATGAGTGCAATTCGTTACCTTCTCAGTCCCCTCCCTACTCGAGAAGAGGCGTCAACAAAAGTGTGAGAGTTCATCCAAGCTTTACTCGAGTGATAATCGAGTCTGCACCAGAATTGATTGAAGGGTTGATTCAATATTCTCAGGAGACTCTGAGGAGTAGTTATTACGCCTTCGGATCAATCTCACGAAGTGCTTTCGAGGCTAAAATGCTGTGTATCCAAGCAAACTCCGGTAATGCGGCGGTGCGGAGGGGGGGGGACCTAGGGTTTCACAAACCCAAAGCTCTCGAGGCAATGCGAGGGTATGGGTTATATGGCAGCGATCTTGACGAGACACACCCAAGCGGAAGCCCGGGCCACTTAATCGACTTAGCGGGCGGCTACAGCGTCGATGGTTCGCGAAAGCTCCTTGCTGCACGCTGCTGCGTCTCCTATATTCTCTTTTCGTAAAAGGAGTCAAAAATTCACACTCGAGTGCTCGGCCATGTGAAAACGGATAGGGCTGATAGGGTCGTGGATATTGTATGCAATAGCTTCCCCTGCAGAGTATGCCGTCTCCCTTTCTTTTCCTTTCCTGTTGGTTGGAAATATACCAGGATGAAAATTTTCTCCTTCGTTTATCTGTCTTTGTGCCTTTATTTCCTTCTTCTACTTTCCCTCAGCGGAAGGCTATTTCCCTCGCTTGGTCTGACTCCGATATGACCTTTTTTTTCCCCCAAATCCTGCTCCCCTCCTTTTGTCGGTGCTGCAATGTATCCTCCCTCCTGCCTCTTCTGCTGTGGTGTCTTTTCTCAACGCTTGAGCCTACTCGACGTCTCAACTCGATCAGTCCGTAAAGTTTCGAGAAAGTATCCAAGAAAACCTATTAATCTCCCCGCAGCTCTGATTCCGCTCGGGTTGGTTGAAACAGGTGCCAAAAGCGAATGGATGCCGGCCCAATGATGCCAAGCGAACGAAGAATATTGTAACTGTGACTGCAACCAGGAATTCGCAAAACCGTAAACCCAGATAGCGCGAGGTGGCGTGGATAGGAAACCTGGAGACTGGTTGAAGTTGCGTTCCAAGAACCACAAAGTTGACCACAGCGTCACAAGCCGGGAGAGCAACGGCAACAAACCAAAGCGAAAAGAAAACAAAAAACGAAAGGGAATAAAAGAGAAAGAGGCAAATGTGTGAACGAAAGCAGGAAGCTACCGAGAAGATGTGTAGGTTGGTATTATGTACGTAAAGAAGAAGGCAATCCGGAGGAGGGGATGGAGGCGGTAGGGTAGCGACGGTAGGCCGGGCGTGACAGGCTTGGGGGGGTAAAGGGTTATTGTTTGCGGGTTTGCTTGGTATCAATCTTGACGGGAAATAAGGATTGACTGAGCGACCGGAATTCAATGTATAGGATAAGTTAACGGAGAATTGTGTGTTGTCCAGTTGCCCACTGTCCAACTCTCACTCAAATCACTTACTCTCGTCTTGTCTTTTTTTTTTCTTTTTTTCTTTTTTCCCCACGGCCCAGCCCTTTTTTTTTTTTTTCTTTCCCTTTATTTTTTCTCCTTAAGATCTCTTTGAGGACTACCGGTGGCTCTCTAGATTCTGCAACCTTCCCTAGTTTGCTCGGTCGGAAAATGCAAACAGTCGCAAGCTGTCAACAGAAATACTTTTTGAGTTGATGCAATTAAAATTAAAATATGCCCGCTCTCAAAGTTTTTCGGGGTGCTGCAGGATGTGCACGCGCCAGCAATAGTCAAGACAGTAGCAGGACTAGAGATGGAAGGGGAGAGGGTGGAGGGAGGGGGTGTGATGAATTATGGGTATGAGGAGGGTGGTTGGAGGGATGAACGGGGGGACGGGGAAGGGATCTTGGACAACGTGTGAGTGTGATATTTCTGTACAACGGCTTGTAGATTTGGATGAGAAGGGTTGAGGAAGCAGGGTACAGCGTTAAAATGGGACTTGACAGTTTGACTGTTGGGTACCCAGTCTAGACAGCTTCTTGCGGACCCCGAACTTCGAGAAAGGCAGCGCGCAGTGTCTCGGGTGACGAAATATGTGGAAGGGCAACACTAGGTGGTCAATTGCCAGAGACGAAGGGTAGGGTAGTAGTGCCGGGGGGGTAGGTAGGGGGGGATGTAGCAAGTGAGTATTAAGAAAAGAAGGAGAGGTATTATGAGTTGTAGTGTAAAAAGAAGTAGGCAAGAAGATGGTATGCCTGGGGAAAGATTCAATTGGGCAGTAGAGAAGACCGGCCAGGCAGCACTTATGGCCGCAATTGCAAGGTCATCTATGTAGGAGTTTGGATATTGCTAGTCGCAGTAGTAGGCTACAAGGAAATGGTCGGTAGAATAGAGATATTGTTGTCCATGACGGGTTGAGGTGGACGGGGGGGGCTTTGCGGTGATCGAGAGGAGCCAACATACCAGCACAGCTTGAAGGGGCGGGCTATGAAAGAGTTAGGAGAGAACCGAGCGGGTGGGAGCAAGACGGGTTACCATACAAGCAAATCCAGATCACCCTAAAACAGTTTCAATGGCGGGATGCGAAGTATAGTAGCACCCAAGCAAGTAACTATGAGTGAGTTGCACATCAGACAGAATTAATGTACAGCATTTATTATATGCGCAAACAAATGTATGTACAGGGAGATAGAAACTGGTATGAATGGACACATGTGCCGAACGGTAGGCTCGAAAAGTACTTCAACATTCTTACTTTACCGTATCCTAGCAGCACCTATCCAAAAGGTACGAAGCTTGTGCGGCCAGAAATTGGAAGGGTTGGGAGAAATAGAGTACCAGAGGAGATGAGAACAACCACCACCACCACGCCACTAGACATCATGAGCACAACTGCCACTACAACCATCCACGCCCCCATGCACAATATCATAACAGCACGAGCACAACCACCACAAGAAAAGTGTAAGAGGCTAGAAGGGTAGCAACCATCGTCTCCAGACCCGCTCACGAGCAGCAGCAGCCCCAGGGTGCCGGCAACAAAGAAACGTTTACCACCACCACACTGTAGGATATTGTGCTAATGGATTGTGTTCTACTTCTAGTACTCCCCTTCTACACTTGTCGCCCTTCGGCTACACTTTTTCTTCTACTGTGGCGAATTTTTTCGCCCCCCTCTTATTGGTATCCTATTCATCCAATTCCTGTATTTTACATTTTACCATATTTATTTACCTATTTATGTATTCACTTTGGCCTCCTTACAATTCTAATGGCTTCGATTCATGGCCCCCCTTTCGGAGACATGTTGTTGTTATGGCCCAGCCTTGCCCAGCCTGAGCTCAGCCTGCCCACTCCAGCCTGCCAGCCCAGAGCATGCGCCGATAAATCGAGTCTTGCCTATTCTTCGGTCGAGGCTGCTGGTGCACAAAAACGCTACCACAGTCCCGCTTGCGCAACCCGTCGGTCCCTCTGAACCAGGTAGCATGTCTGATCACGGCTAAAGCTCCGGTACGCTATGCGCGAGAATCATCACACCCTGGCCCGTCAGAGCCTGTTTATCTCGTGCGGATATGGGTTTCTAAGTATGGTCAACCCCAGTCGATTGGCCATGTGAGTATGAATTTTTGCTATTCGTTAGTGTCTGCAGCCTTGCGCTTGCAGCGATGCTTGAAAGGCTATAAGAGAGGCATGGCACTAGGAAAAAAGAAAAGAGAATAAAAAATATTATATTAGAATCGAAAAAAGAAATAAACTCAAAATGTCAGGTCAAAAAATACAAATAAAATAAAAATGAATAAAATCAAGCTGGGAAAAAAAAAAAGAAAAGGAGCAAAAATGCGAGGGTTCCCCAGAGAGGGAAGGTTGAAGGAAGGAAAAAAAAACAAAATGATAAGATGTCGCCAGTCCGGGTACGCCGATACGTCGATACGCGGACCCTTCTTCCCTCTGGTCCGTTGATTTGAATCAGCTCCACGTTTTTGTGGCGTGGAGGAACCGTTGCGCACGGCAGCAACCAGCTTTCTCAGGGCCAGTTTCCCAGGCAGACACTAGGCCAATGACCAAGGGTACCGGTACTGTTACATTGTGTATAATTGCTTTTCTTTCGCTTGTTGAGAGGGCCCATGCGCCAATAGAAAAAGGTAAATCGCACCTCTCAAGGGACTGAAAAAAATCCGTCGTGGAACAAGCAAGAACAACTGCGATCGAGGGCGGGCAGCCTCTGTACCCGGACTCCCTCTGTCCTGGTACGACCAATTTCCTGGGTAATTTACCCCTGGCCTGTACAAGTGCTTGCTGCTCCACTTCACTTTTCCCTCATTCGTTACTCCACCCACGATTTTCTCTCACAAACACAACCAGATTCTCGAATCTCTTGGTGGCTAGAAAGTAGGAGGAAGGAAGGGCAGTAAGAAATAATGAAAAAAAGAAAGGTGACCTGATAGCCGCCGATACCTCTGTCGAACAAAAGGCTACCAGACAATAGAGATCCCAAAAGGAAAAATGTTTGCCGTAACCACGGCAGACCCCAAGACAACAACAGAATGGTAGCCAGGGTTCTACTGCCGAAAACCCCATCTAACGCCTTCTAGCGGTCCGTTTTTCTTATCACCCACACACTACCTGGTCTGGATCGAAAGAAATATATTAAGCGCACATACAATTGTGCCTGATATAGCTGATCCGGTAATGAGCCCATCCGATTCATGGATGGTAATCTGAGGGCGAGACCTGAGGAAAATAGGATGGGACGGGCGAGGCAAGGTCAATAAGCCCCCCATCAGATAGAACCAAGCCCCATAAATAAATTGCCCTAAAGGCATCTGGCTCTTTTGAAGTTTTGGGGTTGGTGATTATGAAGATGACGGGGGGAATAAATTGACCTTGCCCTACTCAAATATGTAGACTTTCAATGATAAGGCCAAGCAAAACGCCACACTTTTCATGGCAGGGTGAGACTTTCGCTTACCATTTCCTTCTCGCGATCCAGATTCTCCGTGTCTTTCTCCGTGTTTTTTCCCTTCTAGTTTGTCTCTCGCATGTTTCCGCCGTAACACTCTTGCCTGAACCATCCACGAGTTGACAAGATGACCATGCGCAGGGCCAAGAGGGTAACTTAACAGTATGACGAACAGAGAATCATCCGTGCACCAAAAATCACTTATTTCCCGGCACAAGGGGCCAACCGTGTTCTAGAGTGGTTAGGGGTGGGTGGGGGAACAAGGGGGATTAGGGACAAGGAGCTGCTGTAACTTACTATGGACCCAGTGTGCTCGGCGGAGTCGTGGGACCTGATGCGCACGAGTTATGATACCGGGGAGTATGAGCACCATACCGGTACAAGTACTCGGGCAGAGCACTGCACCACAGCATGCACCTTCCCAATGCCGGTTGTATTGTCTTCGTTGTATTCGGAGTCAAGTGGCTTCGACACCTACCCCAGAAGCCCACATTCCTACCTTTCTCCGTGATATAAATTCTGCCACTTTTCCAACATGTCTGTGATCCTCGCAATCTCGCACTGTGAAATACTTGTACCGGTATCAGTACAGAACCGCCTAAAAAAACCCTTGTGCTGCGTCTGACCTCATCTACCACACAACAAGAGAATCGCACATATTCTCCCTCTCCAATTAATTATTCCCCTCCCGATGTTCAATTCGATCTTGTTTTAATGTAGCAAAATGTGACAAGGCTTCCGATGCTGCGACAATCCCATGCATGTTCGAGTTCTGCTCCTGGTGAACCACCTGCAACAGCGCCCGTGCACCGTGTGACAAGGGGGATCAAGAGGTTCAAAAAGGGTTTGAAGGTGGTGTGGAGTATTATACCCGCCACTAAGGCTGTGTCGGGGGTCAGCTCGATGGGATATGGGATAATCGATCGTCTATTTCATCCTGCAGCAGCCGAGAAAAGCTACCTCTGCTCCTCCATTCCAACAGTAGCCCTAGACGCACCCACAACCCCCATCAATCGCATCCCCCACACCACATCATTCCATCCATCTATCAAACGCACCCCTCCTCTCATCCATACATCCACATCCACATACAGCACGTACCGTATCCTTATCCAAAGCACTATATCCAACCCACCTAATTCACCCTCTCTCCGATTTCCGGGATTTTAGCCACCGAATTCGTACTCGCTTGCTCACCATTCTTGGATTCACGAGTTGGTGCAAGGACCAGGCTAAAGACTAATTCGGAATTCTACTCGAGAGGAAGTTGTGAGGCCGGTCAGGGCACCAGAACATCCGAGCGCATAAGGATAAGAACCGGATTACCGTTGGTTCCAATCCATGGTTGGAGAGGAAGGGAGGGAGGGAACCGAGCTCAAGCGAACCCCCTTACTCTAGTTCGTAGCTTATAAATAACCATGTCCCGCACCATACAAGTATCATATCAATCACAGTCCCCCATCGGACAAAAGAAAATAGAGAGCGCAGTAAAAAATAAAATAAAATAGGACCCTACCAGACCTTTCCAGCCATGCCTTCCCTCCCAACAATCACTTTCGTTTCCTCTCGATATTTGTAGGGGTACTCGAGTACGGTAGACCGGAGATAGCGGAATAAGAGGAAAGGTAGTTTTTACTGGGCTTGATGTGCCACGGAAGGTGTGATTCAGCCACCAAGCATCTTTCCCGGTTCTCTGCCGACCCCCTCCTTCCGCCCCCACCATCCATCTCCCTCCCGGGTGGCCCCCTCACCTCCCATCTCCTTTCTTTCTCCGCAATTTTTATTTTCTCATTTCACTCTAATCTTTTTAAAATGACCACATCTGCTCTGCCGATATCATCTTTGCATCGCCAGCAATGACTTGTATTTCAGTCTCCACCGTTCACATCCGATGAGACTAGAACGCAGCGCAAAAATGCACCAGCAGGCAGAGACACTGTACGAGTACAAGTACCGTTCATCCAGAGGTCATGAGGGTACGGTACTCGTACAATAGTAGACATAAAGTATCCGAGAGCAGGGGTCATGAATTAGTATGCACGGATTTTTTGCCATATATTTGGCGAATCCCTGTATCCGGGCACTTCTTGTCCGTTCGGAGCACTAACCAAGGGTGCTATCCGCCAGCCATCTTCTCCACCCACCCGCACATCGCACTTGTGTATCCACAGACTATTACGCATACTGCGCCATACCCTACATTTTAAACTCCCACAATTGCACCGGTATGGTATGTCCTGGGAAAATCAAAGCAAATAGGAAGGGTAATGTTTTAGTGCCTTTGACGCAGAGCCGTGCGGGTGCAGCATGGGCGCAGTCTCTCTCACTTCGTTCGCTAGATAGAAAATCACCCCTCACACACCCTCCCTCCTCTATCCACTAACTTGCATGGTTACATCATAAGACCATGGAAAAACGGGGATCAATCATTTCCGACACTTTGTACATCAATCCACATACTCGGGGATGAACGCGGGTGACCGGCGCTCGGGGGTTAGTAGGTACCGAGCCTTCTTGCTTGTTTAAGCAGTTTTCCTACTGAATTCGTTTTTTTATTTCCTGCGAGGGCGCTAACGGCCAGGGCTCCAGAATCCCGGGGTGTCCGATCACCCACATCGAATACCCAGTACCTCTAGACTAGTGTGGGGGGAGGAAAGAAACAAGTGCCCAGTAGCTTACCAGGGACTCCTAGCGTTTTCCCAAACTCCAAACAGCTCAAGCCGATCTGGAGGAGTCTTGTAAGGAGTACTTGTACTCTGAGGTTTGTTATACACCTCACGGTGGGGTGTTCAAGGTACGCTCCACTCCAGTCCTCCCCCTTCATCCCCGCAGCACGACTACCGTACTGGCTCGGCGCTATTACCGACCTAACCACTTATAGCTTACTACTATTCTCTAAATATAATTTGATAAAAGTGCCGGTAGAGTTTACCATACGAACGCTTAGAGAACGACCCTTGGAGACTCTTTTCTCTTCGCCCTTTCTCCCCAAAATGGCCCAGGCACAGCTCCACACGTACTTGCAAAGCTTAGTATTCCTGTACCGCACATATAGCTAACAAGGAATCTGTCCAACCCCCCCTGGGTGGAGAAGCAGGAGGAAGACGAAAATGCATGAAGCTAAGGAGCCTGAGAAAGCTGGGAAAGTCAAGTGCCGGACTGAAAAGGTCGGGAACCAACCAAACTACAATAACATCCAGGCTCGCGTCATGGTTGGTACAAAGGCCCCCCAAACGGCATACGTTATATGTGTCATAAACCACCTGCCAGGCGGACTTCTTTGTTCCAACACTCGGGTGGTGTGTATGCTTGTTGTGGGCAATTTGAAATGCCACCGCTTATGTACCGTGGGACTGATTCTCACCCCCACTCTCTCGCCCCAAAAGTGATACCATGAATATAATCGAGCAGAATAAAGGAGAGGGAGAGGGAAAATATAGAATGTAGATAGGTAACTTGATGTGCGATGCCAGCAAGGCGCTGCAACCTGCAAGCAGCATTTTCCTTTTTGTTCTCTCTCCCCCCCGCCGTGAATTGTTGAGTGCAGCCGCGATACCGGTACCGTATGATGCTCAAGTTGTCAATCAAAGGGTCGTAACTTAGATTCAGTATAGCAAAAGTAAGTACATAAGTCCATCACGGCTAACAAGTCGTGAGCCCCTCCACACACTCTCTATCACGCCATATAAGATCCTAATCCCAACAGCAACCCCTTCCGGAGAGGGAGAGGGAGAGAGAAAGAGTTCAGAAGAGCATTGGTTTGCAGGGGTGTGTATGTTTAATATTATCATCCACAGTACTAGTACAACAATTGATACTGGTACAAACTTGGACCTCCTTCACACCGAACGAGACACTGGCTCCAAAACATCGACACAAGAGAAGAGTAATAATAATATCATACTGGGGAAGGTGGTAAGAAGAAGGGGTATCTTTAAAAACAAAACAAAAGCACTATAAATAATTATAGGGTCCTCTCCCTCTCCCATCCCTACATTTTTCTTTTTTTTTTCCTGTGTTTTTATGCATGGACCGATTATTGGTGTAGATGTTACGATTGCTCTAGTTAGTTAAAGTTAAAATACTGGTACTCGAGTATTTCTTGACGTGGTGCCCGATTGGGAGCCCATGTACGCATGTCTTAGGTCTCCAGTTTTGATCAATCTTGGCATGTCTGCACACACACCAAAATCCAACATACCCTTTGGCAAGCCACGAGTTGCTGAAGAGGAGCATTTGTAAATGTTAAGAATTGGGAATGATTAGGCCCTGCTTTAAAAAATATATATATATGGAAAAAGACAAAAAAACATGTTTTTCGACAGCAGATGTCTCTTAGTGCAGGCGAGGTTCAAGCATTGGATGACATACCGGTATTAGACATACACCCCTGCAATCGATGGTATCCCAAACCCTTTCTCCTTTTCGGGGTGAATATACAGAAGAAGAGGAATACTCGACCACCTACCGGTAGAAGGAGGAGTTTCTTTCTTTTCTTTTTTCTCATTTTTTCCTTTTTTTTCTTTCCTTCCCTCCATTCATCCATTCATTATCGATTCCCCGAGAACTCTCGCCCTTTTTTCCCTTTCCTCTTCTCCTGGTTGCTCGCCCTGCGAGAATCATGTCATTATTCTGCATTCAAGAGGTTCTACCTTGACTATGGGTCTAAGCGCCCCACCCCCCCGATTACAATTCCACAATTGCTCAACTCCATTTGTCGAGACACTTTCCAAAATAGAGAAGCGGAGGGAAGGCGAGAAACCCTATCTGCAATGGAAAAGGGCTGGGGCTCATACAGTTACCTTACGCAGAGCACAGATAAACATGTTTCTTAAACGGAAGATTGGATGACTAGCTGGAACGGAGGGAGAAGAAAGACAGGGTACGAGGGAAAAGGGAAAAAGAAAAAATGAAATGAGAGACAAAGACACGACGACAATGAAATAATGACAATGAAATGATGAGAGAAAAAGAAAAGAAAAGAAACAAGCGAAAATTACCCATGCATTTTGCGGCAGCTGTCAAAACTAAAAGCAAAGAAATTCCCATCGTACCAGGGACTCGGCCTCCCTTTTCAGCAAGACTACCGCCCCTCCCCCAACACCTCACTAAGCTGTCGATCACAGGCGGCTAGTTTTTTTGTTTTTTCCTCCGTTGCTGTTTTTTCCTCAATAATTTATTTGCTTCTGTGGTCTTTCCTTTTCTCCCCGGAGCTGAGAGGCTGAGAGCGTGGGAAGCGTGGGAATTCCGTGAGACACGGTCGCCTGGACGACAAAACAACTGAGCTATGGTAGGCTCGAAGTACCGCAAGATAAATAGACTGATCGACGGTACTCAAGTAGCTCTTTTTTTCTTTTCTTTCCCTTTTACCTTTTATGTTGCCTGACAGGATACTCTGCCAAATAGCTTCACGCAAGGCCAGATGCCATCCAGTCAGAAATCAAAAGCGAAAACTCGCAGAAACATGATAGCTCCCGCTCCCCCCCTTCACCCGTCTATCCCTTGGTGGCGCTGCAGAAAATGTGGATTGGCTCAGGTGAAGCCCCTCTCACCATCGACCACTGTAACCTGATCACCATGATGCCGAGTGGTTTTTTCCTCATTCGAACGGAGCAGCGGAAGGAGTGAGAGGAAGAAAAAAACATTAAATCTGCCTACTGCACGATGCTGTACAGTTATGGTTATAGTATGCCTGGCGAACTGAACAACTATATAACTTATATACTCGTATACCACACTAAAAACCCTTTTCCTGGTCGAAGTCCTGACCTAAACCGGACAGAGCTTGCCGGCAGGTAATCAAGAAGGTCCAATAGGATGTGCGGGCGAGGACGAACAAGCAAAGACTCTGCACCAAATAGGAAAGCAAACCTAGGAGTGGAATGGATGGGAGGGCAGGGAAGAAGGATCGGGAGGATGGAAGAGGGGGGTGGGAGAGAATGGTTTTACAAATTTAATGCAAAAAAAGAAAAGAAAAGCTTTGCATGGCCGAAAAAGCTAGGTCTAATCTGTGATGTGCAACGCATGCGGTGCCAGGGCAGGGAAAAAAAGAGAGAGGACAGGCCAGGGGGGTTAAACAGCCGATACCAGGTTTGGCACATCTGGAACAGCGCATCTGGGGTTGGTTGTTTGAACAATTGGCCGAGGGAAGTTATTAACTCACATGATTTAACGGGGTACGGTACAAGTGGGCAGGCAGGCGGGAAGGGGATGGTATGTGGCTTCCCCAACACCTGTAACAGTGTTCGAGATGAAGCTCTTTCCTTTTTTTTCCGCATCCACCTTACGCTTTATCGCAACTTAATTCCGCGATTCGTACTTGTATGGACCGAAATGTGCGGTGCAGTTCGGTGTACTGATCGAGGAGGCAAAGATATTTGTTTTCGGTAGGACTTTGCACTGTACCACTGGCTCCCCGAGCGCAAGGCAAAATAGCAAAAAGTGACCTTTCCCCTCCTCTGCTTCCACTAGCACTTGCTGTACTCGAGTACTAAGAGGGGAGGATGAGAACTCGAAAGATGATAGGAAGGCCTGCCCTCCAATTTTCTGCTCTTTTCTCCTTCATCCTTAGAGCGCCCTCTCTGCTAGAAAAAAAAGGGGGAAAGGAGGGGAAGGACCTTCCATCTATACCATCCGAGAAGCACCTCCGGAATCTCACCGAGTGACAATGGGTGACTCCGCCAACCGACCTGCGGGCCTGTTTGAAAGGTACACTGTCCGCGAGCTATCGTAGAGAATCCCATGAGCATGCCACTACTAGGAGTGAGATTTTCATAGCCCAGTTCTACTCACCTCTGCTTTTCGCATGTCCTTTTCCTTTTGGATATTGATACCGGTATGGCAATAGGGTATTTCCGGGAAACACTTCTCTTCTTCCACTTAGGCACTCCCCGCCATTTGTGCCCCTCCCCTCGTGCTTCCTTATTCCTAAACTTCTTTCCCTCTCCCGGCCCGCTTCCCCCCGTTCTAATTTACATGGGGGCAATAGACCCTTCCTTTGCACATGTGCGGTATGGATAGAGTACGAGAATACATCTATGGAAACCGGTACATAGCACCCCGTCTATTCCCTGTCGGTGTTTGCTATGACCTCCCCCATACTTGTATGTATTAGGCGAACGGAACCTTTTCCCCCGTCCGTGTAGGTGGGAGGAGGGAGAGAGGGTGTGTGTGAGGGGTATGTATGTGAGTGTGGGCGAGGGAGCTCTTGATCTGCTTAACCTTGTTTCCGCATTCATAACCACCTTCTCCTTACATCTATGAATCCTGAAGGAGCCTTTTATCGGGGCACGGTGTATGGCTAATAGATAAATACACTCTATGGGCGCAAAGGATTTTGTCAGCATTCGGCCTTCCCTTCCGCTTCTTACTAGCGAATGACTATGCCTGATGATACAGTGAAATGTCGATGATAACCGAGTTCGCACAGCACTTATATACAGTACAAGTATGATATTGTGGAGTAACGGGATACACTAATTGTACTGGCTGGAATATCAAGAAGCTAAATAGGGAGTGCGGGAAGAGGAAGTAAAAGTGGGGCGTTAGGAGGATGTCGGAGGGAGGTTTAGGCAGGAGCGCAGTAATACAGAATACAGATCCAGTGGGAGGGAGAGGTTGGGTCTATCACATCATCAAGCACTGACAAGTCTTGCTTGTGTCCCACCACGCTGATCATTCGGACCACTCGAGCGCAGCACTCTGTTATCCTAGCCAACCGTCCACCCTAGTCTGGTCTAGCCTAATCCGCACGAAGGGAAAGGAGGAAATAAATTTCCAAAGTGACCAAGCTAGGCGTCAAAGCGAGACCCGTTACTTGCTTAAGCCATGATGCCCTAGAGGGGATCGAGAGGCGAGGGGGGGAACAGTCCAAACAACTCTTAGAGGGCTACGGAACGGCGACTGCTTGAAGCTCGAATTGGCTCCCGCAGCAGACAGGCTGCTCAGGCTTCTCAGGCAGGCCATACTCAGACAGAGCTGGGCGTTCCATCCGCCGTCTTACCGCTCTTTCGAAAGCTGAAATCTCTCTCTACCTAACGCACAGTCTGCAGATGCGGTTATTCTTTCCCTCTTTCCCTCCTTCTTGGAGCAACGACTGGACAGGACTAGGGCGCTCACGGAAACGCTCAAACCCAGAGCAGGGTTATCATAGAGTAGTATACGCACGTACGTACACTACTCGTAGTGTCGAAGCGTTTTTAGAAAAGACTGCTATTGCATACCACCCAAATTGAAGAAAAAGTGCAAAATTTGGGTGGTATGCAATAGCAGTCTTTTCTAAAAACGCTTCGACACTACGAGTATGCTATGCTACACTTTATTATGCTATGGTAACTACGCCTGCCTATCTGGCTGCGCATCGCAACCTCCCTAACAAGATTGGGGGGATTGTGTGGGTACGGGAGTGGACGAGATTGGTCAATTATTTGGGGGGGGGGACATAGGGGGGTTATCTTTGAATCGGGACCTTTGAAGATTACCACTTTCTTTTCCTGGGGGTTTATTTGCTCATTCATTCATTTATTGGTAATTTCTATTCTCTACTAAACTTCCTGATTGAGGGGGTTGATCGGATTCGGAACTTTTAACATACCTAAATACCGGTACCTATAATGCAAAGCTGCATTGCGGGCTGGGCAGGCAGGCAGGCAGACGGTGCCTACCTACCCTGGGCCAACTAAACAGAGAGCCTAGGCAAGCAGGCAAGCTAGAGCAAACAATTTAAATAATATTATTTATTTAAATCCACGAAAATCGGAATAAACCGTTATAATCCCGAATCATTGGCGAAAGAAACAAATCGGGCCGGCCTTTGAATTTAAATTAAACAAAACTAAACAGATGAAATTTAATGAAATGAAATAATATCATACAAGCCTCAAAACAAATTTGACCATGGCTCATTCGAAGCCCTCTTGCCCCCCCCACCCCCATTATCTATCAAAACAAAAGAAAAGAACTAAAATGACCAAAATGACTAAAATGACTAAAATAGGCCTCCCTTTCCTTCTTTTTCATCATTACTGCAATTTTCCTTTCATTTTTTCATTTTTCTTCTTTCCCCTCAGGCTCCATTCCATGGTTACTTAGTTAACCCCAGAGAAAAAAGAAAAGAAAAAAAGAAGAGGGAGAAGAAGGCCATCACTTCACTGTACGACATAGCAGCCGTTACGATACAATACAATACAGTAGGGAACAACAAAAGGCACAATTACAACTATCACAACTCGTGGACACGGGTGGGTCCTCCGGTCGTGGAAGCAGTTTGTAGAAATCCTCCGAAGTGAAACCTTGTCGGATAACCCGTATCGTAATTATCGGCACAAGGGTTCATTCGTACAGTACCGGTATGCTCATTTGTTCTTGCTTTTTTTTTTTCTCTTTTCTTGATAGAAAGAAAGAGGATCACCTTTCCCATCGAGCCTGATACTCGTACGTTCTTGCCTCATGTACTAGTACTGTACTCGTATAAGGTAAGCATGATAGTATGATATCCATGATACCTCATTTGCGAACATCATCATTAATGCACTAGAACAATACGATATGGTACCGTATAGCACGATTCGAGGCTAATTCCTTCTTTTTTTTTTTAATAGAAAGAAGAAAAAAAGATCATCACCTTCTCCTCATACGTTCCTGCCGCATGGGCTTGTATACAGTAAGTACAATAGTATGATATCCATGATACCCCATTTGCGAACATCATCATTATCATTATCATCATCATTAATGCACTAGTACAGCACGATATAGCACAGTACGGTCTCCCGCCGGCACGATTGGGGCTAATTCCTTTTTCTTTTCTTTTCTTTTCTTTTTTTCCTTCTCTTTTCCTTCTCTTTTCCTTAAGATAAACTTTGGACTCGCGCTTGGACCATAGTTTACTTTACTTAGTATCGTAGTTAGTAACAAATCAAGCATACATGATCGTACGTACACATATAGATGCGTACATACATACATATATACATACATATACGCATGTACACACATACATACACACATGCGTGCATTGTAGGCCGGATAGAAGGTAGTTGACTGGACTGGAATGGTAGATTGGCACTGTGATGTGCAAGAGCAACAACGCATAGTATTTCAGGAAGAGGTTGGGTTTGAATTTTGTGGAAAATCTATTTTCCCCAGCTGAACGAATGGCTTTTTTTTTTTTTTTTTATGTTGAGTTACCAGCATCCAACCTAACCAGCCTAAAAACCTCTAGCACGATCCGATACGTTACCCATTTCCCAAGCCAAAACTCCCACAAGCCGGGAATAACTCATACATATCATAGCCCACCGGGAAAGCTAGCGGGGGGTGGTTGGGAGGGAGGGAGGGAGGGAACCAAGATCGGAGAGGTCATAGCTTTTTCTTTTCCATCCGTTCACCAATTCTGCAGGGAGGGAGGATTCGCTAGGTATGATACTCTAACCTGGTTTGCTGCAGATCACTTGCAATCACTCGTGCATGGTGCAATTGAGCGCGCGCCTTTTTGCCCTTTCCGTTGCACGTTTTACGATTGGGTGGGTAGTCCACTGGTAACGCCTTGTTGCGGCCTCATACTGCTATGATACAGCGATCAAGAAGTCCGAAGCGCTTTTGCTTCACTTTATGGATGCCGGTACTGTAATTGTGAACATGCGGGGTGTTGACGCTATGTGGCCGCATGGGAGCCACTCGAATTCGGAAGAAATGTGCGGAGTTGGTGTTTAATTCATTCATTCATTTCCGCTATGTGCTTTGACCGATCTGAAGATGGTCCAGAGATAATTGAAATGAAATGAATGTTAGGACGTTTCCTCCACTCCACCCACCCCCACTCCTCACTTCCCGTTCTTTGCCTGGGAGTTTCTAGGATGATTGCCTGTGAAAAGGGGACAAGGGTATAGAGGCAACTGAGAGGGTAGGTTTTTTTGTATTACGGGTGAGATAAGATAGATGGTCATAAGGTACGTCTCCAAAGCACAATGAAGAGAAAAAAAATAGCGACAGCAGAAAAACGCTAAGAGGAACTCGACCAAGACGTGAGGAAGAAGTTAATGGCGGTGCGCAATAAAAAAGGGCAAAGGAAGAAAGAGAAAGAAAGAATATAGAAAAAAAACAAAAACACGATATACCATTATGCCGTACCCCCACAAAGCTCAGATTATCCCGAAAAATTACAGAGCTCCCCTCCTCATGCGGCCTGTACAACTCCGCGTGCGCACGTTATATTCGAATTAATACATCTAACAGCATTTCCGTCTCCTCCCACCGCTAGAATCTCTAAAAACATCCTCCCACTCTCTCAAACTGGCGCTGAAACCATCTGCCACAACCCTCCCAGGGCCCTTCTTTTTCCTCGTGCTCCCGGAGGCGTCTACCCACCCGCCCGAGTCCCCGTATTGAATCCCACTCATGGGGTCATCAGGGTCTACCTCCCCGAGCTCAATCTTGGTCACTATCATGTGCGCGAGTCTGGTGAAGACCTCATCCACATTCTCACCGGACAGCGCCGACGTTTCCATTGTGACAGGAATGTTCTGGAGGGAGGCCCAGCGGGCTGCTTCATTTGTGGTCACGGCTCTTTCTACTGTCTCCACCTGGGGTCTGCTCTCCTCTTCCGGTATCGGTGTGAAGATAGAATTTGAGGTGGATGATGACGAGGGTATGTCAATGAGCTGTCCTCCTAAACTTTCTGGGGGGGTGGAAAGGTCCGATTTGTTACCCACAAGGAGCAAGGTTAAGTTCGGTGAAGCTAGGGCCCGCGCATCTGTCAAGAAGGTCGGCAGTGAAGTAAAACTTGGATGAGACGTAATGTCATAGATAAGGACAGCGCCAGCGGCACCGCGATAGTAAGAGCGAGTAACAGATCGGAAACGCTCTTGCCCGGCGGTATCCCATAACTACAAAGTCAGATCGTGATCCCAGTCAAAAAAGAAAAAAAAGGTAAAAAAGCGAATATAGAAGGAATTACTTGGAGTTTAATGCGTTTACGGCGGGAGCCCGTACCAACTTTGATTATCTTTGAAGAGAATTCCACCCCGATGGTTTGCGACGATAGGATTCGCCCTGTTTTAAAGTAAGCGATGTGCCCATGAATACTGCGCCCACGGTTCCAATTTCTCACATTCTCCTCGGACGAACCGATGCAGCAAACAAGACCTATCCCCTGCCTTCAGCCGAGCTCAGTATAACGCTATATTCTCGGAGTGCATACTTTCCACACCCACTCGGCCCCAGTAATATTATCTTTGCGAGGTAATCGTATAGACTACCGAGCTCCTGCAGCCGCGCAAGGGGTGGGGAGGTCAGTATTGTGACAACGGGGAATGGAAGGGGAGGAATCGCGCGAACCTGGTCTTCTGGAGCGGATCTGGAGGATGCAGTTGAAGCAGCTGAAGCAGCGCGTTGACGCGGCATGATAGAGTTGTTTGGAGTAATGTTCGGAAGAGTTGACGTTGGCGGGATGTTGGTTTGTGTATCTTGTCTTGTCCCGTCTTTGTCACCCCTTGCTAATTTCTGCAGGGTAATCTCGGGATGCCAATCCAACGGGCTGAGGCTGAGGTTAAGAGTGTGGCAATGCCATTTGCCCAATTGTAGGGTCTGACCTCTTAGAATTTCTTCTACGATACGAACTCACAAGAAGGCTGCGAAAAATAAAACAAGTTAAACGACAATTAACCGAAGTATGAAACGATCGAGTATCAAATCTAAAACTCAAAGAGAATATGTCCTTTCCAATTGCTCTTTTCCCAGTGTATTTACAACAAAACTGAGGCAGTTGTGCTCGCACTCGATTCCCACAATTGAGAGAACTGAGGCCCCGATCACAACTGATCACTCAGGAGCTCAAAATTCCCTTTGCCGTTGTCCACGATAGTTATTATAGCAACCCCCCCCACAAACCGCTGCACATGGGGCAACAACATCACTTCCACTATTCCAACTACGTGGCCAGAGTTTCACCTAAAGATCACGATATAAGTTACTAGTAGATATAGTTATGTTACGTTGGTGTGAGAAATACACACTGTACACCCCGTTTCACCACAGACCGCAACGTGCTGCAGTACACAGCTCCTTTACCCGGTACATAACGAGACCAACCTTCGCTTGACCGGGCGATGCAGTAGATCACATACTTAATGCGCCTAGAAAAATCTGCCAGTGCAGCTGAGACAGCATTCGTCGAGTTATCAAGCCCTCCCGCTTAGCGTCTGTAGCGTGACAAGCGCCTCAAGTACTAGTACAGTGCTGGGCATACAGTATCCGAGATTTCATCATCCAACGAATCTGAGGAGATGGGAGTTGTGATCGACCTGTAGTACGCTAGGTCTGTAGTTAGCTCTAACCTTGCGTTTTATTTCTCCGTTTTTTTATTTTTGATATTGGATGATAGGCGAGATGGAGGGAGAGAGGAGCTTTTGGGCGTGAATTTTGAACTCAATTATATCTATCCACGTCTTTGCTTTGAGCACAAATTGATATCTCAGAGCTGCTAGTGCTGTACTATACCGTGCTAGTATGAATTCGTACTTAGTTTGTATAGCCTTCAGTTTTTCGATTCGATGGTCGTATTTGAATTCCGGGTGTGCAGTTTTGTGGAACAATGGATTTTTTTATATTTTAATATTATCACGATGGAAGCAGGTATTATGCAGGCTTGCCAGTTCTCGTCCCCCGTTTTCAATCGAGCTCACCTGCCAAATACAAGATAGGATGCATAGGATACCATAAATCCCAAGCCTGGATAAGAGTTATATGTAGAGTTAGGCAGCCGCGTGGTAGAGTAGGGCATATAACAGCAACAGCTCTCGGTATCCTCTTGTATCTTGCGTGTGGTATAAAGAGAATAAAGTGGGAAAAAGCAATTCTCTATACCGGCCGGTGAAACCAGTCCCCCCGCATTTAGGATAGCACAGAAGAGGGGCTTAAGAGAGAAAGATAACGAGGCTATCGGATTCTGTAGAAAAAAAAAAGAGAATACCCCCAAAAGAAACGCCCGTATTGTAAGAACCCTAGACAGTAGAAAATCCCACCTCCACCCGAAAACTAAATCCCGAGCCCCGGAAACGTTTAAGATACAATACAGAAGCCTTAATTACACAGACCCACTGAAAAAAAAAGCAAAAAGAAACAATGTCCAAAGACATTTGGTAGTGATTGAACCAGCAGAAGTATGGAATTGTTTTATTAGAGGCCTTAGATTCCCAAAGGACAGCAAAAAATGAGCTGACGAACTCTAGATTGAGGGAAACCTTTCTTTCCTTTTGCTACCCATTGTATTACACCTCCGATGCTACCACAAAACTAGGTCCAGGATGCATCCCGGGGTCCACGCCAGATGATACGCCTTCCTGAGCACCTTCCCGGGAAGCCCCAGCAGAGATTGAGGGGCTTCTGTGGAAATCTCTCGCCCCCCCTCTTGTTTTCCCAGATGAGAGCCCATTCGGCGTGTCCAGCATTTTCCTTCCTCTCCGATTTTTAGTGCCTGGGGTTCTTCCCCGGGGAGCTGAAGACCCTGCACGCATTTTTTTGGTAAAACTTCCAGGCGGTGGAGGGACAATTTCAAATCTGGTAGGAGGTATATCATCGGTGTTGTCGTCCTGCATGAACGACTTTATTGGCGAGTTCCACTTGCTAGGGGGTGCAAATTTCATAGCCGGTGAGGCTGCCTTCAGGGGGGCGAAGGGAGTGAAGGGGGTCTCGGGAACCTTTAAATCAAACGTGTGAAGGGCCGGGTCAATTTTGTCCATGTCCATGGCATCCCCTGTCAAAGATCTACTACCACTCCGTCCCAAGTCTCCGAGTGCATCTCCTTCTCCATCCTCCCCGGTATTACTGAGCGCCACCGGCTCAGGTCTTGGTGCGATTGTCGGCAAAGGTTCGTTAAGTTGCACAGCTTGAGATCGTCCAACAACATAAGGCGTCCAGACAAGCGCGGCTGGATTGAGCTTTACATACCCTTTTGCCTCCCACTTTTGGATATGGGCTTCAAGAGCGGGATAATCAATGCGTAAGGCGTAGGTTCCGGTAACTGGATCCCTTACCAGAGCATTTAATGCCTCTAGGCCACAAATGACGTCGTCCGGTGTCATTGCCGTGCGTTGTGAGAGCTGAACGATAGTTACCGGCGTTGATTGGTTACGGAGTTCATAGCATAGAGTCAGCTTCCAATAGTTGCGGTAAGACAATAATCCAAGGTCAGAAAATGGTTTTTCTGGCGATCCCGTTTTATTTTCGTGTCTCGTGAGTAGATAAGAGAACGCAATCAATAGATTCCCGTATCCTTTGCGCTGGTGTATCGGCAATGTCAAAATACAGGATACATTGTGCTGACTTGTTATGCGTTTTTCCTGTGGAATGGTTAGCTTTTGGTCTTATATTATTGATCGGAGTCCTATAAACCTTTGAGAAATATCCTACAAAGTGCATTCCAAACTCATCGCATTCAGTCATGACATAAAATAGAAATGGCTCCACGTCGTAATACAACGTTTTGGATCCTAAGAACAGCTTTGCAAGCACGCACAAATTTTGACAATATAGCGAGTGCTTTCTGCCGTCGATTTCAAAAACAGATATTGAACCATCTCTGTATACTTCATCACCTGGCGGATGTTTGCTCTCACATTTCATCTGGGAAAAAGGTTAGAAGAGCTTAGAAATTAGTAATAGAAAAACATACCTTATGTCTCCATCCGACATACTCACTGTTCATGTACTTTAGACAAAACTCGCATATCCACAACACGCGATTTTCACTGTACTCTTGTGGATAAGGTGCGGTATACCAAGTATCAATCTCAAATTCCCCGAAATGGATACATTCGATCTTCGAAGCATCCGCAAACTTGGTGTTCCGGTCCCTGTGCTTTTGTTTGGGCTGAGGGTTGAGCGATGCGGATATTACTAAACGAGTCTCTTTTTCTGATTCTGCTTCAACGCGAGCCTTTTCAAAGCGGTCTCTTTCCTCGGCCCCAGGCAGAGTTAACTCAGTAGATGCCTCCTCTTCAGTAAGAATCCCACCATAAGGTTTAGACTTTTCATCATCTTGAGGTGAGAGATTATGGAAGATTGGTTTTGGTGTATGGGTCTTTGGCGTGGCTCTAGCAGTTGTAGATTTAAGGGGCCGTCCTCTGCGGCGCACCTTCTCTGGCTCATGGGCCTCCATTTTTTGGCCTGATGATATTGGCTTCGGTTTCGGCAGAATAAGATTTGTGCTAGCCGGTGCAAGGATAGTCGCTAATTTGCCTGGTGTGAGGTTTTTGATATGGAGGTGGAATTTGCGTGCGGTTTTTTTATAAGTAACAACGGGTATCCGTGGTTCGTATAATTTTTGTTTCCCTTTGGGGGGTGTGCCCTGTATGTCTGAATAACCCACCGAGACGGCGTCTTGTTCCTCGTAATGGGAAATTTCCATCTGATGTTCATCTGGCTCGAGCTCAAACTCACCATCTTCGTCGTCACTCGTGTTCCCATTCTTCTTTAGGAGATTAAGTTTTTCTCGTTTTCTTCGCCGAGAGCTTATTGTGCCTTCGTTTGAATCACGCTTCCGCTTCCGTTCCCTTAACCTTGGTGTTTCTTCTTTAGCTACAAGAACGGCCACAGATTAGCACGCCTCAAGTAGAAGTGTAATATAATCTATGTTCTTACTTACCTGTACTTAGCCGCCTGTAATGCTTAGACTGGGAAGGTAGATCTTTCGGGTTTGGCACTGGCTCGTGACTCCCCGCAGCACATGATGGGCATCGCCATTTTGATGTTTCTGATTAGTAAGTGTTAGAAAGAACTACCGGTATATTTTCCCCAGAGGTTAAAGAGGGTTTAGATTAGTCTTGTTACCTTCATCAAAGGCTGACTTTACTCCACCACATTCATTAATGTCACGATCGCATTTCTTGTGAGCTAAACGTTACGTATACGCATTAGTATCATCGCACAAATAAATATGGAGTCCAGAGAATTACCAAAGGAGCCACAGATGATGCATTCAAGCGGATCTTCGTAGTCAGAACTGGGATCATTATCTTCGTCTAGGTCACAATGTCTATCAAAGCCGATATCAGTATCTGAGCCAAAGGTCCATTCGGCTGAACTTATAGCGGGTCCTAACATGCAAAGATTTTTTGTGGGCTTTTCGGCATCTTCATTTTCAACACCTTGCCAAGGCTCCCCATTCTTGCCAGCTCGCCATTCTTCTTCTTCTTCCTCCTCCTCCCCATATTCATCGTCATCATCGTCTGAGGAAGAAGAGACGGCAGAGGATGACTCAGAAGATGACCTGTCATCTGCAGAGGACTGGTCTCCGGCCTCCTCGTCCTCTTCCTCAGTGCCCTTGGGTTCTATATTACCTCGCTATTCAAGGTCCCATTAGCTAAGCTTTTTATTAACTCACAGTGAAAAGCGGTCATACCTTCCGCCTCCCAGTAGATTTGCTAGTGGACCTCCGGGATCTGTTTGACGCAACGCTCTCAATGTCATTATCGTCCTCTTCTTCCTCACTCCTCAGGCCCTCCATACCACCGCAGCCGGGGTCGGAGGCGAGGAGTGTCAACACCCGTGTATGTAGAGAAAACAACTTGGCAGCTTCGTGGTAAATCCGACTAACTGATTTAGACCTAGCTAGGCTTCGCTCCCTGTGTTAGGTGTGGATATGGTTGATCGTTGGGGGCTGCTACCGGCGACGGTAACTATTCGGTCGTGGTAATGCGGATGGAAAAGTTGCGATTTGTGAGCTAGGTGCTTCGGCTCTGGTAGTGAAATTCGATGTCGGAGAAAATTGTCGCAGGGGGTGAGTTTAGGGGATTTCTAAATTCCGCAAACGTTGTAACTGTTGGCTTTCAGGAAATTTATAAACTTGTAGTTGTAAATAGGTGGAAATGGCGACTGAAGACGCGTAGAGGGTAAGTAGATGGGAGAGCAGGAATATGTTGGTAGCCCCTGCACGAGGGCGTTCAAGTCGTGGGAGTCGCGGTTCAAACTCTTGACCCTTGGGGTAACACAGTGCAAGCTAGTCTGCATTGAGGATCCAAGCATTCTTCCTCATGCGCGGTTCTAGAGCACATTTAAGAATGCTTGGCAATGGAGCCGCTTTCCCCACCAGCGACCCGGCCTGTTTTCCACAAACATTGCTGCCCGATTCATGATTAGAGACATAAGCGATAAAATTTCAGTTTAAACATTATGGCTATCCCGTTCGAAGCCTTTCTTCCATATGCCATTATGATTAGTGTAAGTAATACTCCTTAATGGGCACTTGCTAAGTTTGGTCATCGCGAAACTTGCTAACCCAATCGGTCTTTCTAGATGTTTGGCGTATCAAGTGTAGTGAGTTACAATGCCCTCGAGTCTCGCTCGGTAGGAGACGTACACCTAGTGTGGTATTGACAACAATTGTCATCATACAAGGGTCTTGTTGTCGTCAAAAGAATTAAGAACGAGGGAAAACATCCGAGATATAATTTGGACGTTTGGGATCGGGTAAGGAACCTCTAGGGGCGCTATGATAGACTCTGATGTGCCGCTGACAATTGATTATTTTCCTTATAGCAAAGTATCACCTCACTCGGCCCTGTAGTCGCTCAAAATATCTAGTATCCATACTGACGTGAGATCATTTGGAATAGTGATGGACCGAGACAAACGTTTAACTGGCTCATTTCGAGGACAAACCGACAACCCAGTCGCTCCTCCTGAATTCGCTGTCAACTCCGAGTGGAAGGTAGAGTTTCCTATCTTTGATGCTTGCTTGCTCCCTAGCCTCAGGTTTATAGCTAACATAATAGTACCTAAATAGTTGTCTAAGAGACAGATGTAAGCGCTCTAACGTGCAGGCGTTTTACGATATTCCAATTTTGTAGTTGAGCTATCAATATAAATCTCTCACTAGCTCTATCGAACCGTAATACCGGGTCTCTTGTTGGTATATGGTTGTTCCTCTCGCTATCCATCTCTCGGATTCCCTTAGGCTCCCCATCTCACCCACACTCTATCCTATTTCAAGAGAGTTTTTTTTTTTTTGGCGGCTTGGCCTTTGCCTCCAATAGCAGGACGATGCTTGCACCATGACAAGAAATAAGGTTGTCGACCGGGCATCCGAGTGGGGAAATACGCAATTTGATGTGTCGCACAGGAACCCCCTCGGGAGGATCATGTATGAGTCGCACCGCACGGTTGCATATTGCACTTCTTCCCCAAGACCCTAAGTACTGGGCGATGCTCACTCAATAAAACATATTTCTGATCTCCAAGCGAGTAACCAAGGTGGGCATATAAAACGCTCCATCCAGTAAGCAATAAGTCATGAAAGTAAGGCTGCAGGACGGGCAGTCAGTTACTAGGGGAAGAAATCCCCTTAATATCATTGTACTTTCCAAGTTCCTAAAGCCTAATCCTTAATCCATCCCGTGAATTGCGGGGTAGACCTTTTATTCCCCGCGAGCGAGGTATCAGTGTCCGTGAAATTCTGGGCAAGAAATGAGTCGGAAGTGGCAAGAACAGTACATTTGGTTCAAGGGAGCGACTTGGACGATAGAAACGACCTTTGATCACGGGGTACGGTGTATATCCTGCTAGAGAAAAAACAGGGAAACATGCTACAATTGCATGTGTTTCCGTGGCGCAATGCTACGGAATTGCTGGTGCAGAACGGTGATTTCACTGCACTTTCAGACCCGCATTCTAGGATGCTGAGGGTGAACAGCTGGCCCAAATCATAGTTTGAGACAATTCACTGAAAGAAAAGAAAAGTGCAGTGAATGCTCCTGTGTATGGCCTTTCACGACATTGGGGTTCTACAAGCACTAGATCCATCGGTTTAAACCTCTCGCTAAAACTATCCCGAGTGATAAAGTATGTATACTCGGCTTAAAACCATACAAGCCGATCTCGGCTCTAAAGCCAATCCTTCAAAACTATAATCGGATTCCCAGCTCTAACAAATTCCAAAGAAAATCCTAGACCTACATCACTAGCCGAACGGTCCTGAGTGATACATATACCTCTAGATTAATCACCACATTCCAGAAAATCATGTCCACAAAAAACCCAAGATAATACTAGAGTAGAGAATTAAGCTCCATCTTCACTTCCCCAATGAAATAATGGGGAGACTCTCGCTTTTGCGGGGCACCTTTTTCTGCCTTGACGCCCTCGACGAATGGGCTACGGAAGATGGAGCTAAGATCCTTCTTTCACTCGGAGACATCAACAGAATATCCCCAACCACACGAGTGTTCCTAGGGTGGGTGATGTGGAGCTAAGCCCCGCGGGTAACAGAATGAGGTTTGATCCGGATAATGTCATTCTTTCGGGGACCTATCCAGACAGCGACTACGATCTTAGGGAGACGCCTTTCCACATCATTGCGGACATATGGATGGTCTTCCCGTTGACACCGCAGCGTGAACCAGCAGATACCATAGATGAGTATATACAATACCGCCGTATATATGTAGAATAGACAGATGCGCAATATGACCACCCACCCGAACCCCCTGCACTATCGTACATGCCTTCCGGGAGATCGCCATGACCCCACTCACCCACCCCTTCAACCCACGTGCCTCCAACCCTAGATAAACGGGGTATAAGTACGGCACATTATCGTCATCGTAACTAGACTACCGAGGGGGAGCCGGGAGGAGCATATCTGTCACACATGTACTTGTGTTACTATAATAATATACCCAAAATTATCCGGTTCGGGATGTAGGACGCCACAGGTTAGGTTCCCCCGGGGTGTCGGTAGGTACTGTATGTTGTGGAATGTCACTAGTGCTTGTACTATGTACGCGGTATTGGTGAGTTACCCGGGGGGGAGGAGGGGGGGAGCTCTAGATTCTCCCGGCTGGGAATTTAACTTATCCCGGTGCTCATCCTCGGTAAGCCGATCTATAGGGATATATATATACTCCAGCTAAAGCTAGTTCTAGGTGAAATTGATATCGCGGTGAGTTACTTACTATGGTGAGAGGGGTAGTTAGCTGTGCTGGACCTCGAATACTCGGCGGGGTCTCGATATCCTTCGGTATCCCCATAACACTGGTTCTTTAGACAAAACTTCACAAGCCTGAGGAAACGCTGTCACCTAGACAGGCACCCAAGCCCATGGTATCCCCCACACGGCGTTTTTTATTATACGAGAATCACCTTAAAAACCTTGTGCCATTCCCGGATGCTCACGAAGTCCGTGCACAACCCTATGGTGCTACCAAGCCACCGGCATCCCGAGTGACACATCATGAGGCTATCCTCGCATGGTATTGAGGACATCCCTGCACATGAACTGAAACCGGGTATGAAGGAGTTCTTGGGGGGGCTCGAGCGCTTAAGCCTCCCGGCCGGAACCTTTTTATCATTTCAGGAAGCGGGCCCACGCCACAGACGTCACGGCATTAACTCAACTTATATTACCTGTGTTGAGCGCGGGATAATAATAATCCCCGAGCGAAGCGATCCCTAAGTTACTCTTGGGCCTTAAGTTTAAGAGTCATCGTATATCACACAACTTACCGGCACCCGCAGATCTATAGCGCCAGCCTACGAATACACATCTATAAATTCACCCATACACTCACCTCTGTGCTCATAGAATACAGTAGATACGAAACCTACAGAACACACACAGAACACAATACCATACCCTTTTTCAAGAAAACAAGCCTTCCAAATATTGTAGCGACGATGTCATCCCCAACAGCCACCCGAATAGACTTTAACCAAACCCCCCTCGCCGAAGTCTACGGCAACCCAAACAACTACTTCGCAATGATAATAGAGAACGTCTTCACCCCGACCGAGTGCGAGGAGCTAATCGCCCTAGCGGAATCCTCAGGGCCGTGGATCCCCGCGGCCAAAACTTTGCGGTTCCGGGATTCTCTGCGCATCCTGCGCCAAGATTCGGGGACCGCCAGGATGATTTATGAGAGGGTGGAGCCGTTTCTGGACGAGGTTAGGCGACCCGGGAAGGAGTTGGAGTGCATGACCGGGAAAAAGGGCGGTGGAAATGGAGAGAAGGGGAGGTGGGAGTTGGCGGCGTATGTTTGCTCTCCTTTTTTTATTATTATTATATCAGTTTCCGGAAATTGGTTGTTGGTATGGCTGACAGAAGATGGACTCGCGGGTAAATTAAACAGGCTGAGCGAGATGTTGAGGTTCTTAAAGTACGAGGAAGGACAACACTTTAACCCCCATTGTGATGCCACATATAATGGGAATGGCGAGGAGAAGGGGCAGAGGTCGTTCTTGACGTTGCACTTGTATCTTACTGATGACGAGTCTTTGAACTTGAGGGGAGGATCGACAAGGTTCTGGAGCCCGGGTAGAACTAAGTTTATGGATGTCGAGGCGAAACGTGGGAGGGTGCTGATATTTCAGCAGAGGATGTTATGGCATAGCGGGGAGCCTGTCACTGGAGGGACGAAGATTACTATTAGGGGTGATATGATGTTTAAGTGGGTTCCACTAAAGCCTCCGAGGCCAAAGGGGGAGAAGAAGGAAGGTGGGAAGGTGGACGAGAAGGCAGAATTAGTAAAGGAGGCTATAGTGTGATGGTATACGAGTTGTAAAACACTTGTTACTAAAACTGGTGGAAGCAGTTCTGTTATTTGCATAGAGACTAAAATGCCTATCTATGCTAGTTGCTCTACCCAATTGAGCCCTCGAAACACCAACTCCAAAGAAATAGGCAAAAAAAAAGAAGCCGTGAATACCGTTACATTCATGGGAAGCCCCGAATAATTATATCGAAGGGAAGGTATAGTTGGATTTACGAAAAATAGTCCAACCAATTAGAGATAGGACTTTAAGCTTAAGGATGTGTCTCTAGATTGCCTGCTTGACCTTTTCACCTGTAGGGGGCTCATCCACAAATTCAGGAATCCCCGGTTCGCCCTGTAAGAAACTCGGGGTCTCGTAGGCTGTCTCGGCATCCCATTCCCCACCAAGTTCTACCTCTTCACCCAAAGCCTCAAGTTCAGCATCTAACTCGGCTTCATCGACATCTAGAGGTTCAATTAGAATAGCTGCGAGATAAGCGAAATAACAGCGCAAGTACCTTCTGGAACGTCGTAGGATCTAGAAATGGATTCTTGGATGTCATTCCCGATGTCCATGAGATCTGCCATCTCATCCTGGAGCTGCTCGACTAATTTTCAAAAAGGCAAGGTGAGTCTCTCCCCGAGAGTATTGTAATGAGCGGACTATGGGAAAGGCTCACTCTTGTCGATATCGATCTTCCCATATTGCTTCTTAAGCTCTTTATTCGTGGTTTTTAATGCATCGACCGTGACCATAACATCTGGGTTGGAGTCCTTACGAATCAGCAACCCCCGTACCAAGATCAGGCATGAAGCAGCCAGTATTGAGAGAGATACAGCCGGCCAGAGATTATCTCTGGACGCAAGCAGTGGGGCGAGGGAGAAAGTTAAATATAAGGAAAGCGGACTTTTGAGATTGTCTTGCATCATCCCAGCTTGTTCCATGTTCCAGGATTGCTGTTGGAGCTGGTCCTTCTGAGACTCATACATCTTTCGGCGCTGCAGGACTTTGAGTGCCTATTCGAGAGCAGGGGAATTAGAACAGAGCCCAAGATGGAACTCGAGCTATAGCACAGGTGCAAATTTAGAGACCTTTTGTTTTAATGCGTTCTTTCCGGGCCCATCTCGCATTTTAACCAAGCGTTGCTGATAAGTGGAGAGCTCCGCATTGAGCTTTGAGAGTTGGACGTCGATCGATTCGATCCGGGTTTCGAGCTTTCGAGCTTGTCAGACTTGATGCGGGGGATGGGGCTCCGCCTAGATAAATAATAGAAGCCGTCAGAAGACTTACTTACATTCGAGATGGCTCCCTGGAGGTTTGGCTTAGGTGCAGTGTTCTTGGACCCAAAGAGACGATTCATTTTGGGGGATTTATCTCTTGAGCGAAGCTGATTTTCGTGTCCTCGTGGGTTGGTGAGAGCTGGTGGATTTGTGGCAACAGACAGGTTCACTCAAGAGGTTCACTCAAGATTTGGATGACGATTCCTCAAACCAATCACGTGATTTTGACCACCCTGAGCCCTACTATGCCGGTGTTACATGAATTCGGTGCTTGTATCATGTTGCCGCGGTCCTTTCGTACTGTAAAAAGCCAACAACTCGGGGCCCTAATCCTGATATCGGTAAGTTATCTGGGGCCCTAGCACAATGGCCTGGCTCAATATGGTATGATATACTTTCTTTGGTTAAAGAGAGGGATACAGTATATGTGTATAAAGGCTTGGGCGATCATAACTTCCTAATCAGATGCCCAGGAGCCCTATGCACCTTTGAGGTTCAGAGCCTCTGTACAGTACCGTACATTCGTGCTAGTCTACTCGAGTAGATTGTTCGTGCATCTGAGATATCATAATATTATTATGTTCGAAGGGTGGGGTATCAGGGCCTCTTTCAATCCATCACTCGGATTATTGTAGCCAAGTGACAATGCTAGCTAGTACCCAACATTAGACTATCGGGTCGGATGTGAACCCTGGAATAAATCCTGAGTATTTTAAGTAAGGGAAGTAATACGACATGGGCTCGATATCTAGTCTTGCCCGGTCTTGCCCTGAAATCTATTGAACTGTCCTTACCGCAGTCTTTGATTAGTCACTGATCAAGTGCCAAGAACCCTGGTGGTCTTCCAACTTGCTGTTGAAAACAATGCATCGTCAGACCCCGTTACGGTAACCCAAGCAAGAGGAATACCAGGTAATCTATTCATGTCTCTGCTGGTAGGGTCCCGGTATGATAATAGTCTCCATAATAATATTATACCGTATTCTTCTGGTTGTTTCCTGTCGGAGCTAGGAGAGGAAACCGCTCACGTGCGCATTGATGAGCCAGAGCACAAGACCAGAGCAAATGCCAATAACTTGGAATTAGTGGCCTCTTGGAAATCCTATCACTGTTGTATTACTGTATCCTACTAGTGTGTATTATAACTATCAAATAAGTACCGTGGTCCTACTTTATTAAAAGGCTCGATGCAACTGTACAGTACAGAGTACTTGGGTTACGGTAGAAATTTCAGCAGCACTCAAGGCCTTGTTGTTCAGAGGCCAAGGCTGATTTGCTCATGGGTATCAAAAAGAGCAAACTACCCCTTAACGAAGTAGCTTAAACGGGGAGGAATACAGCGACACTGATATCACACTGCGTCCATCGCATGAAGTTGATAAAAATTTAGCCAAAACTAAGATTCCTCTTCGGTAATTTCCTGTACCGATATTTTATTGTTCTCTGGTGCTTTGTTCACTTCATTGTTCTTTGTAGGTAACCACTCTATAGTAAGGGAAAAAGGTCTCTAACCAGAAGTTTTTAACCCAGGGCTGCAGCAAATTCCTTCTGTTCTTTCCTTGTGCTGTCAGCAGCCAAACAGTCATTCCTTGCTTGCATCGACCCTGGTACACACTCCTTTTAGGCGCAGCTGCCGACTGCCAACATATTTCCGCCATCGGTGGCTAACTGATCGTCTACCTACCTTTCCTACCAGTCATTCCTAAACATCGACACGCCTCAACTCAGCACAGACACCATATCTTCCACCGTGCCCTCAAGTAAGTACTGTACCACTTTATCCCACTTACTTTTTTTTTGAAATTATTATTGTTCCCCACATGAGCCAGGTCTGTGATTCGGCTTCGGCCCACTGCTGTTATTTCTTGTTTGCTTGCTGGGACTGGCTTCCTCATCTTCATCGGCGGTCTCATCAAGTTTACCCCCCCCATTCCCCTCCTCTCCCCGCTTCCCCGTGGCAGCGGGCTACGGTATACCCACGTGGCTATCCTTTTTGGGGCTTCTCTGTATCGGCAAGGCTCTCCCCAACAACGGCTAACCACTCGAGCTTATGCAGACCTCATCTTGGAATTTTCTCTCCATATCCCACATCGTCATCACCGCTGCTGTCCATCGTCATCTCGTCATCTTACTGGGGTGAGATTAAGTTCTCCTGATAACGCCCCATCAGCCGCCAAACCTCAGTACAATCTACACACGCAATCATGTTTTGGCGGTTCGGCGGTTACGCCAACATCTCAACCCTTGACTCGATTCTTGAGAAGCCTGATGTGACACTTGAGGATCTACTTGAAGAATCAGATTTAATCCAAGAGCTTAAACAACAAAATGGAAAGTTGATTGAATTTCTCCGGAGGGAAGATGTTATGTGGAAGTTGCTCGAATACGTTGTTGCGCCTAAGCCTTCAAATCCAGTATCTCAACAAGAGGGAGGGAATAATGCTCTCGAAGCTAGTAGTAAAAACGAGTCCGAAGACGGCAACCCAAACGGATGGAATCAACTCCCTGACACAGAGAGAGATAAGGAGGAGAAAATTAGGCTGAAGTATGCCTACGTTTGCTGCGAGGTTCTATCTAGCGAGTCCTGGTCTATGGCGGAAACACTGATGGAGAATCTGCAACCTCTACGTATGTTCTGGAGTTTTCTAGAGCGTCCTGCTCCTCTTGATCCTTTACAGGCTGGTTATTTTACGAAAGTCAACGAGACATTACTAGACCGAAAAACGGATGAAATGATGGAGTTTTTCAAAGGCTTGGATAATATTGTCCCTAAGATATTGAAGCACGTGGATTGCCCAATGATCATGGATCTGTTACTGAAGATCATCAGTATGGAGAAGTGCGAAGGTGGAACTGGTATAGTAGATGTAAGCTTTCCCGTGTTTGATTGTCTATGTCTGGTGTCACCAAGAGGCCTTTTAACTAACTAGATCACAATAGTGGCTCCATTCACAAAACTTAATACCCTTGCTACTCTCCTTCCTTTCTTCGGATTATCCTGCGACTACTCAAACCTCGAGTGGAGATTTCATTAAAGCAATCATTACAATTTCTGCCAATGCTTCCCAAAACGAACAGTCTTGCATTGGCCCCAACGACTTGACTCGCCAGTTAGTCTCTGAGGCCTGTGTTCAAGGTCTTATCCAGGACATGTTGAATGGCGGCAACCCCCTCACTGTAGGAGTAGGAATTGTCATCGAGGTTATCCGCAAAAATAATTCAGATTACGACCCGGATGTCGGAGCCGGCGTTGATAATATCCCCTCTAGTAGAGATCCCATTTACCTAGGCACTTTGCTACGCCTTTTTGCTAAACATGTTCCGGATTTTATGAAACTGATATTAACTCAGTGCATGGTCATGACGAGTGAGGATGGCTCAAAGACAGAAAAGCGAAGGGAACTGAAAGCCGCTTTCGGGGAAACAATTGAACCCTTGGGCTTCGATAGGTTCAAAACTTGTGAACTGATGGCCGAATTGCTACACTGTAGCAATATGGGGCTTTTGAATGAAAAAGGGGGTGAAAGATATGTTAAGGAGAGGGATAGAGAGAGAGATAGATTGAGGGCAGAGAGGGAGAGAGAGCGACAAGACGTAGAGAGGGCTAATGACATTAATGGCTCGATTGAGGGCGTAGTCGTCGAGAAAGCGCCACTCCAAGTGCAGAATGGCGGGGCCGAGATTGACGAGGATGGTCTTAACGAGGATGAATTCGAAGATGTGGCCGTGTCAGGACTCCTTGAAGAAGTTAGAGGGGCTACTGGTCAAAATCCTACGGGCGGATTGAGCAAAGATGTTGCCCTAGGTGAACCCAAGGACACTAAAATGAGTGACGAAGACGTTTTTGTTGATGAGCCACTATCCCCCGCTGCGCTTGCAGTTGATGCGTCTCCGGCTTCTGCATCTTGCTCTACAGCACCAGCCCCCGCGCCAACACCTGCGGATTCTATCCCCCAACTGGACAGTGCTCCTATCCTAGCATGGCCATCGGATGTCCTAGGTCAGTCAGTGCCACCTAATGATCTAGCCGCAAAAGCCCCTGCAGCGGGATCAGATCCTAAAGATGAGAAAATGGAGGATGCACCTCTTCCGCCACCTCCGCCGCCAGAAAAGGACGATGACAAGGCTCCAGTTTCGAAAGACTTCAAAGGGCCAGAGGGAAAGGCTCAACAGGAGGGGGGTAGTAAAGTAGAGACGATCATTGAGGGCGATCTTATGATAACTGATGTTCCCAAAGCGCCGTCCCCACCCCCTGCAGAAGGAGATGATGACAATGGCAACCTTTTGAAAGGTGGCAGGTCACTTGTGGACGATCTTAAAACTGCTTCAATTGCCGCACCTCTAAATCCACAAGCCTCTTCGATATCCCAGGATAGAATAGATGCTGATCTCCCTCCGCTCCCCAAAGAGGCTTTCGAAAAACCTAAGCAACCAGATGACCCAGAGGAAGACCTGCTTGACCTTGGGGGAGGTTCACCTTACAGTACTACTACTTTCAGATCTACAGGAAACTCAAGTTTTGAAGAATACGAAACTATGATTGAGAAGGATTTCGAAGGGAATCCTGTCGTAGGCGACTATTTGAAAATGATGTTTGTTGAGAACTCTGTGGTTCCTACAATACTGGTGTGTTGCGGTTTTCACTACTTTTAGATTTCTGTAAATTGGTCGATACTTATTGTTTATTTACAGGATTTCTTCTTCCGATTTCCTTGGAACAACTTCCTACATAATGTCGTTTACGATGTCGTACAACAGGTTTTCAATGGCCCAATGGAAAGGGGTTATAACCGTGCCCTTGCTATCGACCTCTTTGCCACCGGCCGCATCACTGAGAGGATTGTGGAGGGCCAGAAAGCATCTGACAAGGTGGAGGCAGAGAAAAAGATGCGGCTTGGATACATGGGGCACTTAACACTCATTGCAGAAGAAGTAGTTAAGTTTGCTGAACGCCACCCTCCAGAGATCCTCGGTCATAAGGTCATTGAAAAGGTTTCGGATCCTTTGTGGATTGAATACGTCGAAGAGACTCTAGCAGCCACGAGGGAGAGGGACAACGCTGTTCTAGGGGGAGTCAGGCCGGACATGAGTGTAGGACCACGACAGGCTGTTCTCAACGCGGCACAGGCACAAGCATTTAATGGTAACTTTTCCGATTCTGGATCTTTGATTCTAGGGAATAGTGTGAGTGGAGACTTAGAAACCATCGATTTAGCGAACGGAAGTAGCGGATCTGCGGGAATAGGTAGCGGCGCCGGGATTAGCGGTAGCGCTGGAGGCCTCCTAAGCGGTTTCGGCAGCTCTAGCGACGAGGAGGATGAGGATATGGAACGTGATGATGAAGACGACGATGAGGTCAACAGGTTAGGGCTCAGTGGCAGCAGTGATCAAGTGGGTGACCTTACCGATCTTTTGATTGATAATGACCTTGAAGACGATTTCTTCGAAGACATGACTTTCCTATGAGTCCGCAAACTACTTATCTGTAATTCCATTTGTGTCAAGATGGGGGAAGGCTGCTTTTCCCCGCTGTTTATCGTTGTATCGGATGTGTACTTTCGGTGTTTGAAGAAAGGCACGGAGTACTGGTTTGCTTTTTTGATATTTAGGGCTTTTCTACAGCGAATTCTTTTTACATTGTCTCTTTTCCTCCCCTGGCTCTTCATAATATTAAAGCCACTCTTTCAATATCTTTCGTTCCCTTCTCTATCTTCTTTTTCACACTCTATAAGGAGATATCTGTGCCGTCCATTATAATGTGGGATGTCGCAAGAGAACAGTAAGACCAGAATTGCTAACGGGTACTCCTCGAAATGTCTATAGTTTGCCTCGTATATCTCACAAGAAATAACCAATGTCGACAAGTTCGGATCTTCAGACGAAGAGGATGATGACGATGATATATCATTTGCAACTGCTCCAAACGAGCCACCGCCGCCCCCTCCATTGCCTCTAAACATTACTAGACCTTCATCAGCAACAACAGCCACAAATACAATGAGCGTAGGCGCTAACGCTGGTATCGAAATTGAAGGTGAAGAGGGTGGGTTCGAAGAGATCGAAGGGGTTGGGGACTTCACAGGTGATGGAGACGTGAGAGCCGCTCATCTAACTCCTCTTTGTGTCCATTCGGTAGCTGCTGGTCTAAACTAACTTATGGTGGGCCTCTATAGAGCTCGGATGAAGACGATGACGAATTGATTTCTGGAAGTGTTTTAAGAAGAAATAAGCCCACTGCCACCCACGAAGCAGAGAGGCGTGCAGTTCTTGAAGAGGATGAAGGCGAAGTCGAGTTCGTCAGCGAGGTCCGCGGATTAAGCCTAGCTGGAGTAGGAGATCAAGGCAAGGCCACGAGCGAAGCCTCAACATCGGTCACAACTGGGGTGGAAGGGAAATCGGAATCTGCTGCTGGGGAAACTCAAACAACTGAGACGAAGTGACCGTCTGGGATAAGTTGCTTGCAAGTATTATGGTCATAGATGGTAAATGGGCTGACTGATATCATGGTTTTTTCCCTCTTACTAGATGGCGGCCTTGCATGAGTCTACTTTCCACAATTCTTCTGTATTTCTCTCTTCATTCGCCTAGTTTGATTTTTTTTGTGACAGCAATTCCAACCATGGGCCCGGAATTTGCGCTTTTCTCTTTCTTCCTAGGGATATAAAGCCGGCGCCGCCGTTATCATTACTACCATCGTCACAACCCTCATATTCCTCTATCCTGTCAGTGTCCGTCATGGAATTCAACAACATAATAGGCTTTTCTTTCTTCACTCACATAATCACCTTTATGTATTGGGGTTGACCTCTCGTTCAGGTGCATGTACTGTATACTGCTGACTTTTCTTTTGGTCATGTAAACTGGTTAGGCATGGTGCAATTTATTGGAAGGTTAAGGATAAGGTAGGGATATGGTGAACAGGGGAGTAGTTTGTGAATGAATTTTATGGCTTTTTTCTTTACTTTTTCGTCTTTGGGCTAGAGTATTTTTTCTTTCCAGGAGAAAAACAAAACAAAAAGGCCGTTTTATAATAGGGCTGTCGCCTGGAAGGGATGGGCCGAGAGCTCAAAATCTTAGAATGGGATCATTGGTCTTGAAGAAATTTTATTGACAGGAGGAAAGCACTCATGGAGAAAGTGAAGAACTTGAAAAATTAAAATCGGTAACATAATATGGTTTGAATCACCTACCCACCCCCCCCCCATCTGTGAAATTTTTTTCTATAATACTCGTTTTAGAGAAGTATTCGAAAATACGAGTTTTGAGTTTATATGGGCGCTTAGACATGCACGAACTTTTTGCCATATATTTCATAAACCCCTGTCTTCTAGTATGATACTTACCTAGGACGAGCAGGTTTGCCATTATTCCTGCTGCCCTTTTTTCAGTGCTGCAGGGCCGAAGTCATTACGCCCAATCAGATTCCCGCCCACTTGATTATCTCAGCATCCCAGGCCCGAGCCGCCAGCCCACCTAGACCCCCCACCTCGAATAGTCTCATCACCGATCTCGGCCGCCACACTGCTGCCCGGAGAAAGTCCACGACAATCAAAGGGCTGCCATTAAAACTCCTCCACAAGGAAGCCTTTCCGAATTCCCCTATTCTTCAATCCCCCCACTTAACCATCGACTCCGTTGAAACAAAAATTACCAAACAATGTTTCTTGCACGGAGCCCGCGGCGCGGTGTGATTGCTGCGGCAGCGTCTTCTTGTCTAGCCCGCTCCTCTGCTGTCGCTGTTTACCGCCAACAATGGAGCCGTAACCTGGCTACTGCCAGCAAAACCCCGGCACCGAATAGATCCTACGGAAATTTGAAAGATCAAGATAGGATTTTCCAGAATCTCTATGGCCATCATGGTGCAGACCTTAAATCTGCTATGAAATATGGGGATTGGTATAAGACCAAGGAGATTCTCTTGAAAGGGCATGACTGGGTATGTGCTCTGCTGCTGCTGCCTACATGAGTTGTCCGTTGAGTGCTAACTTTAGGAAACAGATTATCGGGGAGATCAAGACCTCTGGTCTGCGTGGGCGTGGCGGCGCCGGGTTCCCGTCGGGTCTGAAATGGGTATGTATACGTTATGGGATTTCCGCCGAGCGACCTTAGCTAACATTGATTAATATAGTCATTCATGAACCCACCTGGATGGGATAAGGGGACTACACCGCGGTACCTCGTTGTCAATGCTGATGAAGGAGAACCCGGAACATGCAAGGATCGTGAGATCATGCGCAAAGATCCTCATAAGTTGGTTGAGGGATGCTTAGTTGCCGGAAGAGCTATGAATGCTACGGCAGCTTACATATACATCCGTGGCGAGTTTTACCATGAGGCTACCATATTGCAGAGGGCTATTCAGGAAGCCTATTCCGCCGGATTCCTTGGAAAGAATGCTTGTGGCAGTGGATACGATTTCGACGTGTTCGTTCACAGGGGAATGGGAGTAGGTTTTGTCATTTCTTTTCTAAATGACGGAAAATGCTGATCGATTTGATTAACAGGCTTATGTTTGTGGGGAAGAGACATCACTTATTGAGTCCCTGGAGGGCAAACCTGGCAAACCTAGGCTAAAACCTCCGTTTCCTGCCTCCGTCGGCTTGTTTGGATGTCCCTCGACTGTGGCAAATGTCGAGACTGTTGCTGTGGCCCCCACAATCTGCCGACGAGGCGGTTCATGGTTTGCCTCATTCGGACGAGAGCGCAACCAAGGAACTAAACTTTTCTGTATATCCGGGCATGTCAATAACCCTTGCACTGTAGAAGATGAGATGTCAATACCTCTAAAGGAGCTAATTGAAAGACACTGCGGCGGTGTCAGGGGTGGATGGGATAACCTGCTGGCTGTCATTCCTGGTGGCTCATCGACTCCAATTTTGCCTCGAAAGATCTGCGACGACGTTCTGATGGACTTTGACGCCCTGAAAGATGTACAAAGCGGTTTAGGTACCGCCGCAGTCATTGTGATGGACAAGAGTACTGATATAGTAAGAGCTATCTCAAGGCTCTCGAAGTTTTACAAGCATGAGTCCTGTGGTCAAGTGAGTTATTGAGCTCAATCTGTTACACTTCGTATCATTTACTAATAAAATAGTGCACACCCTGCCGCGAGGGAACTAAATGGACTGCGCAGATCATGGAACGTTTTGAAAAGGGCGAAGGACGAGAGCGGGAGATTGACATGCTCCAGGAGCTTACCAAACAGGTTGAAGGACACACCATCTGTGCTTTAGGAGAAGCTTTTGCCTGGCCATTGCAGGGTCTCATCCGCCACTTCAGACCAGAATTGGAGGCGAGGATGCAGACGCATGCACAAGTTTCAGGTGGAGGGGCCCTAGCTGGTGGCTGGGAACATGATGCCCGAGTGAAGGGCAAGCTTATTGCACCTGGGCAGTAGACAGGGCGGCTCAGATCAATACCAAATGCCACTGCTTGGTTTCTCTTTTGTCTTTTTCTCTCTTTTTCCTTCTTTCCTATTTTTTTTTCTGTCTTTCCCTCTTTCTCTTGTGCAACGTTGAGGTTTTGCGTGGGCGCGTTGTTGCTGTTATAAAGCTTTCCCGCCAGTTATTCATTCGATCTGAATTGAACTGTTGTACATTTTTCTGACTATTTAGAGTAAATGTGATTGAAAAACGCTAGGACCTCACAGTCACTTTTCCTTTCACTCTACCACAGGTATGCGAGAGCAGACTGAGGGGGCTCTTGCATTCTCTCTTTAACAACCCTATTATCATGCGTAATTTTAAGTAAACCTCACCCATTATAGGCCCACAGCCTATAACATCCGCTCACTAAGCAACCCACGATGCATCCCACATTCATTATCACATAGGGGGATATATATATATACCCGTGGCAACAAACACTTCTCACTAATCAAAACCTTATGCCCCAAAAACATCCCGAGCAAATGATATCATTGATCTAGAAATTCTCGTAACCCCCCCCCCCTCCTCCTCCTCCTCCCCAAGCGGGGGGGGGTAATTCCACACCTCATCGGTGGTGCATATAACGCAATGCTAGTATATGTTATGCCGTGCGTGAGCATATTATTATAATAATAATTATAGGGAAAGAAAGATATCTAGATCTCGTCACTCGGTAACACAGTCTCCGTGAGTGAGATGGGATTTCACTTTTGTCAAGTTAGTGGAACATTTCCCCCTCCCCCTCCCCTCCCCTCCCCTCGCCGATTTTCCTTTTTTTAGGTTACTGGTATTACGATCTTTGTCAAGGAGAAGTTTCCGTTTTGGCTATTATATGTAATGAATTTATGGTCAAGCTCTGGTAAAGTAGCGCACATATCTACTATGATGTGATGTGATGCGGTGGATGATAAAAACAAGAGAAAGTAAAAAAAAAAAAAAAAAAAAAAGCAACGCCTATCATGCATCATGATGTATCACTAGCAATTATTTTTTCCAATCCAATCCCTTCTATCATACTACGGGCATTCCACTGGTGGTAGTAGTAGTAGTAGTAGTAATTCTAGTCCAACCGATAATAATAATGATCACAATAACTTCAAATGTCCAGTGATCTGATCCACAATACTCCTCGGCGCTAACCCATCCCAACCAATCAATCCATTCAAACCAACTCATTAGCCCCCCATCTCCCCAAACCAAACCAAAGCACCAAAGGAAAGAAAAGAACAAGGGGAAAGGAAAAAAAAACTCACCAGGCCCAATCCCCAAAACCGTAGCACTCCCCGCCTTAATCTGAGTCCTACCAGCATCCCTAACAATCCTAGCCACAACCCCCAAACTAGCCGCGACGCCCGCCAACGTTTCCAATTCCTCTTCCCCATCTAAATCCCCCCCTCCTCCCCCTTCACCCTCGCCCCCACTTCCTCCTCCAGAACACTTGAGCGCAATCTTCGCCTGTCCGAGTCTCTCCCACCGTTCCAGTATGCTGGGAGCGTGCTTCTGCACACTCTTGTAGCACATGAGCGTCGCGTGGCCGCATTGCGCTGCTATCTTCCCCTTCGTCATGGATAGGTCGGTGCGCACTACGAATACCATTTTGCAGTCCTCTGAGAGGTTAGTGTAAGGGTTTATTGTTGAGGAGGTGGTTGCCCAGTCGTCGTCGTCGTTGTCGTCGTCATCGTTGTTTTCGGGGGATACCGGTGAGGAGGAGGAGGATTTTGGGTCCTTGGTTTGCCCGGTGGAGGGGTTTTTTTGAAGACCCGAGGTTTTGCCGATGTAGTAACCCGTGAGAACGCCTAGGAGGGTTAGGATTAGTGTTGAAAGCGGGGGCGGGAGGGAGGTCATTGGTGGCATTTTGGGGGGGATTTAGGTGTTTGTGATCGTGGTGGGGAAAGTGGTTGAGTATTGTAGGTGGGGGGATTCAGTGATTCGAGGTTGGGCTGCGGTTGTAAGATGGGTTGAGTGAGCACGTGGAGGTGCTACTGCTACCGTATCATAGAAAACATTGCGAGGCTACTACTGTATTCTCGGGTAGGGGGCCTGGGCTGGGCCAGTGGACAGAAGACGTCCAAGCTTTTCTAAATCTAGATGACAAAGCTACACCTTTATCACAATGCGCACGATAAAAGTTCTTGGGCGTATTCACAAAAATTAGAATACATAACCCTAGTCCTCCCTCGAGATTTGTATGGGATCAGCAGAAATAGTTTCCCGACTTCTACTGACCACCGAGTACTGTACAAGGAGGTCTATAATGTGATGTTATTCGCATTTTTTTGTGCCCTTTCCTAGTACTTCATATATAAATATCAAAGTCCAGTGAGGATCATCTTAACCACCACCGCCGCCCCACCTACCACAACCACCAACATAAAGAAATTGAAGCAGCAAAGGTCATCGAGGGGAAAAAAAAAAAGGAAACCACCCGAAATTCTCGTTAAGGTATAGCGGGAGAAGAAAAACAGAAAGGCGTTTGCCTGACTCATGTACATGCAATTTTGATCTCCCAGAAACCCACCATCCAAGCTGGAAGCTAGTAGACAAAAAAAGGCAAGAAAAGAGAACGCTAACCCATGTATGTATCTCGTGCCTTAGAGACTACTATTCCCAGGTATCAAAACCAACTCCCCATGTAATATGAGTGCGAGAAGATAACTCCAAACTTGTGCGCTGAACAGACACAAACAAGTCATACATCTTTTCCCAGCTCATACTCATTATCGCCCTATAGTCTCAAAGCCAAAAGAAAAAATATATCTGAACCAGCAAGAAAATTAACCCAGAAGCAAAGAAGCGCAAAAATTACAACCCTTTTTGGAAGAATGAGACGTATATGTGCAAAAAAAAGAAGCAAAAACCAAATGCAAGACCGAAGAAATACAGTAGAGAAGGACATACGAGAGGAAAAATACTAAAGTTGAGGGAAAACAAAAGGAATTCATGAACAACCCCATGCTACCGGATCACCTCCCAAACAAACGGAGAAAAAGAATAAAGGAAAAAACCATAGCAATGCTCGTGAAAGGTGGTATAGGGGATGCCAAGCTAATCGAAATGTAACGAAATAAAAAGGGACTTGTTTAATACAACACCAAATCAGGGGAGGAGTGTTAAAAATAAGTCCGACAACTCTTCTACTTCGGCAGTTAAACCCCTGTTTTTTTGTAGCCCAAGCTCAGCCGAGATAGGCAACTTTTGTCAACCCTATCCACATCCCAATATACTCGACCGCTATGCAATTCTGCCTTAAGCATTTGGTAAACGAGATAGGGGGTGGAAATGGAAAAGGTACGACGGCCAATGGGACTCTTCGCAAATCAATCAAAAATCGTCGCCAGCTAGTGATAGAATTAGATATTTATTCCCAGCTCTATCGCAATGAAGATGTCTTACCTTCATCCATGGTGTCGTTTCCATCGGGTATCACCAGGCCGCTCCTATCAACGACAATTCTACGACCGCGCTCGTCCTCGGGGACACCGTCCCGTGCAGCACCGAAGTCAAGCACCTAAAAAAAAAATCAGACACAAAAAACGAAAGAAAAGAAAGAAAAAGCTAGAGTAAATTACCTCGATATAAGTAACCTGGTCGCGCTGGACGGCAGCCACACAAATCCTTTCATTAAATTTGACTTGCCATACACCGCTCAAGTCGGTCAACAAATCACGAATAAACTCGCCAGTTTGAACATTCCACATTTTGAGTGTTCTGTCCGAACCAGAGATGACCTTGTGCCCGTCATGTTGGAAACAGGTAATCGCACCTGTATGCGCTGAGAGGGTATGTTTACAATTCCCAGTCTCTGGGTCCCAAATCCTCAACGTCGAGTCCGCAGCAGCCGAGACAAGTCTATCATGACTCAAATCAAGCAAGCCAACAAGTTGAGTGTGGCCTTCAAGAGTGTAAATCACGGATCCAGTTTCTAATGACCAGACCTTGACCAAGTTGTCCATACTTCCACTGATACAGCGGTTTCGCTTATGATCCAACACAACGCTATAGACCTTCTGCACATGCCCCCGTAGTGTATGCACAGTCTCTCCAGTAGAGATCTTCCAGACCTTGACAGAATAATCGTAGCTGCCACTCACAAGCGTATCTCCATGTGCTGAAATCGCACGAACGGAATGCTGATGTCCTGAGAGGGTGCGAATAAAATACGGGTTGTTGTTAGGGTTCAGGAAAAGATCATTATCATTCGCATCCCGATTAGATCCCGGCAGATAGGGTCTATCACCACGCATAGGAAGCTTCCATACCCGCAGCGTCGAGTCCCGCGATCCCGTAATTATCAACGGCACTTTCGGCATGATCAAATCTTTACCATCTGGCTTAACGCCGATCTTAGTTGGCATGAGAATCTGCAAGCATCGGACAGTCGAAGTGTGCCCATGGAAAATCTGGGTGCATTCACCAGCAGGGATATTCCAAATTCGGACAGTTCTATCCGTTGAGCCGGATACCAAAGTATTGCCCTCGTATTGCAAAGCCCAAACCCCACCTTCATGTCCTTCTAACTTGTTTCGCAGCGCTCCCGTATTGGTATCGTACACATTGATGTTAGTATCATCGGAACCCGTCAAAATTTTATCAGTGTCAAACTGCAGACAGGTAACCACGTGTCTCTGATGACCACGGAAGGATATATGCCTCGGTTTCACTTGCGGTCGTATCCAACTGCGGCGGATGATGTGGTGTCTTCGATAAATAGACTTAAACAGATGTAGATTCCTTAGCGACTGTAACCCCACCGAAGCCTTGGAGCCAGCTTTTTCCGCAGCGTTAGCAGCCGCAACAGGGCCGACAGAGTTAGAGTAAATCTCCGATATAACTTCGTTAAACTCCTCCTTCCCAAGCGTCTCAACGGCTTCACGCTTCTTCTGCTGCTTCTTAGAATTCGCTCTAGTGTTGAACTTCTTCTTTTGCCTTCCATGCGGTGGCGGGGTCGTAAGAGTCGGGGCACAACAATTGGATCTGGTTCCTGCATTGACATCTCTCTCACAGTCATCATCGCCCTGCGGATCTTGGAAACCCCAACCCTCTCGTATGGCCCTATCCAACTCGCCGTCTCCCAGCACATACCCATCGTTATCGAACAGTTTCTTCCATGTCCATTCGTCGGAATCGATGATAATCCTCCAACGCTTTGATACTTGGGCAGCATTGCAAAGACTCTTAATGTCTAGATACTTGATAATATTTAAAGAAAGTTCTGGGGGCAGAAGAGTAAGGAAGTCACACTTGAGAGCAGGGTTGACCACCTCTGCAACCGTTTGAAGTGTGCTCTTGGAACATCGGCGGAGAAGTTGATACATAACGTAGGTTTTGACGGCAGAAGGCATGGCATCAAAGGAATCCAACATTTTCGGAATTTCCATCAATCCAGGGGTATATTGCTCTCTGGGGGTCTGCAGTTGCATGATATGCCTTTGCGGACTTAATGTCAGCTGATTTGACTCGTCGATTACATCCTCCTCGCTAGGTGGCAGCTCGAGTGGTGAGCTAATCTCATCAGTATCCATCGCCGAGAAATAACTACCTCCGTGAGTCAAGGCGGCAGTCACAGGACTTAGACTTGGACTTGGAAGACTCAGCGGCTGAGTGGACCCGACAGCAACGTTATCGTTCGCCACATGTTGGGCATCAGGTGATAGGGTGGTAGGTATTATAGTCGAATCTGATTCAGCATCATCCAACTCAAGATCCTCTTGTGGGGTAGGGGTTGAGCCCATCTCCAAGTCTTCTGCCTCCAAATCCAACGGTTTTACTCCCATCTGTGGAGATAAAGTCAGTGGGGTCTCTTGTTGATGATTTTGGTTTGGCGTGAGATTAACCGTGGTGAATAATGACTGCGAATTTTGCAGCTGGCTTAATTGCTGGTGAACAAGACGGACAGGCCTAGGAGCATGAGTAGTAGGAGGATTGATTTCAACAGGCGTGGCTGGAGTAGCGTTACGACTTGAACGAAGATACTTTCTGGGTGAAGGTGTGTTGGCCTTGCTGGAGAGTATACCTGATCTTGGTCTTCCTGTTTGTCGGCGTTTGGTACCTTTCTGTAGCAAGGATACGCGTTCGGCCGCCTCCGAGATGGATACCGGGGAGGCGGGACGCTTCCGACTCGACGCAGAATGGGAGGCCGAGGGTAGGGTTGCTGATGCAGGCGGACTTGTCAAAGGGTTGTGGGCCTGCACGTGTTCCTCCCCCCGGATAACTTTTCTGATGAGGCCGTTATTCTGATCGAGGTCATGCACAAGCATGTCCAACTATGTCCACATATTTCTATCAGCAAACGACTACTTCTGATCCGAAGTCCGAGCCGGAATCCCACTCCTTACCTCTCTCAAAGACTGCTCTGGGTCATCCGTCTCCCGAAAGTGGGTCGGTTTCCCATTAAGGTCGAAACAAAATCTTTTGAGGTTCGATGGTGTTGGTACAGCAGCTAGGGGAAACTCCTTGGGGTCCAGTTCGTTTAGATTTCTAGGAGGCCTCATGAGAAGCTGTGGAAAGGATGTAGTAGTCGTTGTAGTCGTAGTAACCACAGTAGTCTGAGTAGTAGGGGCAAGGGAAAACTGCCCAACAGTGGAATAAGGGGCGAGACGATGAGTACCTGTATGGGAGGGTTGTGACATCGACCCTGAGGATGCCGATGCTGATACGTCCACGCCGCGGGTCTGCTGCTGGGGACGGTGCCTCCGGGGTGGGAGGTTTACATGAGGTACTGTGGGTGGCTCCATGAGAAGAAGCTTTAATGTCGACCTTCTGTGCCGGAGATTCGGGGCAGTGATTTGGATAAAAGGATTGTGAAGGGGCAGTAGGGTATCGATTCGATAATCTCGAGATAGAGTAGATGGGGACTCGTGTGTATCTTTTACGTACGGTATCGGCTTTGGGGTTGTAGAAAGAGCGGAGCGCCTTAGAACGTATCGTAATGTCCTAAGTAGGGAGAGAAACACGGGTTAAAGGATCCAAACGAAGGGAATAGGGAGCAAAATAGCAACTCGAATGCTGAAGGAAGGAAGGAAAGAAAGAGAAAAGGGGGGCCGGGAATTTTGATGGAAGAGAAGAGGAAAGATGATAATGAAGGGCCCAGCCGCTGGGAGTGCTGGATATTATTGTTGTTGTTAGGAGTGAACTCTGGGGGAGAAAGGGAGGATGGCGAGGGGTGGAGTCTAGTGAATGCAGCGAGTGTAGTAGGGTGGGTTGGTACTTCTTTGGTCTCTTTTTTTCTCGGTCTTTTACTACAAGACCCTTGCACCACCGTACCGCAGTCAGTGTCCTATCTTCTGTTGTGACAGAAACCCTGTGTCTTGCCTATCCAGGGCTTCTCCGTGTCGTGCACTGTATTAGTTTTCTTTCCTCGCTCGCTCACTCGTTCTCAACCTCCCTCACTTTCACTGGCGGCTCATACAACACCGAGCCTCTGTACCTTTCTCTCGCTCCTTTTCCGTTTGAATGCTGGCTCGAAGGGCAGACACTTGAGTCTCTTCTGGACTGACTAACGGACGGACGGACGAGGAGACAGCAATAACCACTGAAGGAGGGGAGGGGGTGAAGAAAGCGTGGTGGCCAGGAAACACCGACAGAAGAATGAATGGGCAACAGCAGGGAGGGACTAATACTAGCATACAAGTAAGTAGCAGGAAGCGGTGTGCCTCTGGTTGCAACCAACTTGAGACCATCACCGCAGGAGACGCCAACTCAAATTGGATTCCTCTAACCCTAATTGGTAATCCTAGCCCTCTAAGCTGCCTTTTCTGCCTCTTACATCCCTGTCTTAGTCCATTTTCTCCTCGCCCCCGTCTTTTTCGCAGTTGGTCAAGATTGAAAAAGCCACCAGCTCAAGCGTTTGGGGAAGCCAGGAAGAAGGGGAAACAAGGGAAGAGGAAAGGACTGGTGGAGAAAAAAAGGTTTCCAACTCTCCGCCGTCAACCGGCACCACCACCACCACAACCACAAGTGACACCACCAGAACCATTCGGTCCAGTACAGAACAAGGAATATAACCCTAACCCTATACTGTTTACCCCGACAAATTAACACGCATAGATACCCTTGGAATTACGCCCCAAGTTTGTAATATACATGTCATTGGTATACTCTACACTATTCCATCCCTACCGTACTCCTACAGGTTTCCTTCGAAGCGGGCGGAGTTATTGTATGATAGAGCAAAAAAAAATAACTTGGCCCGCATTGGTAAATCCAGCGGCCGGACGCCGTTGGGCTGTCCTGTACCAGTTCTGTACAAGTATGCATCCCAACTCCGACGCTGCAGGCTGGTATCAAATATGACTCGTTAAGACCCAGGCCCGATGCAACAAAGTCCCTTTGCAAACCCAATGAAGAGTGGGAAAGTGAAGAGAAGAGGGGTGGAATGCGCAAGCACCAGATCCGTCCATAAGAAATACACTTTATGGGCCCTTCGTAAATTAAGGTCTGCAGCTACAGAAGGAGCAAGCTCCTCCTGTCCTGAGAACCCCACAACAGAGGGAAATATAATAGCATAGGCTACCGGTGTTATTAAAGGCTCATCACCCAACAGCTTTGCAACTGGTCAGAGACCAGTCTCGACATTACTTCCCTTTTTCCTCCCCTTCCCTCCACTTTTCTTCCCCTCCGCTTCAACCACAGCTGTACTACTCGAGTAGTAGTTCTGTGCGTTCACCCCCACCGCACCCTTCATTTTTCCCCACTCTAGAGCACAAATACAGCGGTGTTCGATTGCAGTGCAAAGTTACCAGGGGATGGCGATCAATTTTGTTTTGGCTCCTGCTGTTGCTGTTCGACGACCACCCTTTGCATCTCTCTCTCGAGCAACCGCACAAGTACAGCAAGAGCACCTACATGCATACTGTACACAAATACATACGCAAAGCACGAGCACAACAATGCATCACACTGCGCGGTACCGGTAGGTCAAAACCCCGCAGGCACATCAAATACTTTTACAGGCTTTTTTTTCTTTTTTTCTTTTTTTCATTGCAAAATAGAACAGCATGCAAGCACTCTGCCCCCAAAATGATACCCCCCACTGCATAAAATGGGCCATCATCATCATCCCAGCACGACCGCCACATAGCGCAAACCGAATCGAACCAAACCCCAGCTCGCGTGGCCTCGGCTTGCCGTCTCAGCCTCCTCCTCTCAAAGCGCCGCTAAAAATACCCACAAATATTATTTTTCCCAAGAGACACACCCCGACATTGTCTGCCGATATGTTATCCACAGGGAGCCAAAATCCTCAGGTCGAGGAATTGGAAAGAAAAAAAAAACCAGTCCAGACACCTTTTTCTCCCAGCCCCACTGCCACCCGCTTCCGGACTACAATGCAGGCACTAAGTACTTGTACTTACCGAAACAAAAAGTCTAGCCCCAATCCTCGCCGCTCGATCAACCTCTATCACACCTCGCTTGAAAGAATTGACAGTTAAAGAGAGTGTGGTTTTTCGGGATATTTGATTTATGAGAAGTGGCTATCAGCGGATTCCCCTTTTATGTGAGTGATTGTCGGGCTGCTGGCCATACCTCGGGGGACAGACTTTGTATTTTGGCGGGCAATAAGTTAGCGTCTCACGCGGCGGCTTTCGCGAAATAGACGCGGTGTCTCTTGATTCTTATTGTGAGGGTATGTTTACTTTTTTTATTTTTTATTTTCAACCCCCCTGCCCTCGTCGGCACTTGCCGCTTCTCTCCCGGGGATGAGATTGGTAAGCTGCTTGCGATTCTACTGCAGGAACTATAGGGGGAGACCACTCGTGATGCAGCTGCACCTTCCGGCCACCTATGGAGCCCTTCAAGGAGTTTTTTTCTTTCTTTTCTTTTCTGCTTTTCAAATAACTACGGTACCTGAATACTGGGACATCAAACCCTTATCCCCACCTCAACCGTGATCTCACTACCTCATTCAAATTTCACTTTTCCGCGACGGAGCTGCGAGTGACGGGATATGAAGCTACATGCATCGTGCAACTGCAGAAGAATAGAGAAGGCAGAAAGTGATGCCAAGTGGGCAAACATCCGGAGGGTAGCAAAACCACCGTTCCGTCCGCATCGAGTTTCCAAACCCAGACTCTCAAGTCGTAATTTCACGTGCGCAGACATCATAGAAGCTTCGACCAGAAAACTAGATTGTTGCGCTTCTATTCTTGGTAATCCATTCTTCCCCTGTGTATCGGGTGATGCTATGGTCAGCATGCGCTCAAAAGTAAGTAAGGGGGGATTATACTTCTCGGTCAAGGGAGCACCCGGGGGCTGGGAGCCCGCGGAACGGCGCGTCGGCCTCTGAAGTCGCACTTTGTGTCGCTGGGGTGATAGCCTCGGTCTTGTCGGCCGAAAACAGTGAATACCGGTATCAGGCTATTATAACTAGAAGGCATTTCCGGCATCCAGCTAGCCCTCCTTACGCAACCTTTAACTCTATTTCGCAGCCGTTTTATTTTTTGACGATCGACGGCTACTTCTTCTAGGAAGCAGGAAATACAAATACTGAGTCAATGAGATTTCTAACGGAAAACCTTTTCAAGCGCTGAGACGAGGTTAGAATTGATGACTAATGACGGGAAAAAGACTAGGGCTATCGTGCCCGGGTCACGCGACGGCAAATCTTTCTCGCTCAAGGCGAAAAGCACTTGGTCGAGTGATTACTTATGAAAAGTGGAACATGTTTTTTACGATATTTTATTAAACTATGGATCACCTCTCGATTCCAAAATCCGAGCAAAAGAAGCTACCAAATGTTTATCTGGACACTTTATGAACCACTCAGCATTAGCTGCATCCGGTGAAAGTCATTCAGGCTCGGCTGCAGGAGCTCGAGCTCATAGTGTTGACAGATACTCACGGCTGGTTTGCTCTATCATTTCCTATCGTGACAACTTGAATACGGTAATTGGACCGTGTGCCAGGCAGTCCAGGATTTCTTCCTCTAGGAACAGGGCGAAAAATGCACTAAAAAACCTGCTCTCCGAGACAAATGGAAAAGAAAAGAAAAAACACCAGACGCAGCTCCAACGTCCTAGCACATGGCCCAATTGTTCAAGTTCTCACAGTAATGGTATCGTTCATCCCCGGGCTTTTTGGCTAGTAAAATGCATCGGGGAACCACGGCTGCAACCTAGCTTAGATAGCTCTGTACCTCAAGGGTCTCTCTTCTCTTTGGTGAACAATAAAGGGCCCAGTTGCCATAACCGCGGAGATGTCTTACTTTAAGAACTCAATTTAGGATTCTTCGTTTGAGACACATGGTACAAGCCACTTGTATTACAGTTTGGGTTTAAGGTGTCCTTTATCATTTCACTATCGCCTCAACTGTGTATTTCATTGGCAAACACCTGAGGATGATGACAGAGCAAGCTGGCGCCGTGAGTAGTAGTATGCATGAGATACATCCGGTATACCTCAATGATCCCGAGAGGTCATAGAAACTATCAGATTGGATGCAGATTGACCAGGAGACTGCTGATGCTCCTAGAGCATGGCTAAGCCCTATTACCGGGAGGGGATTGCGGGCTCCTAAGGAATTTTTGGCGAAGACGCGTGAATGCGGTAGCAAGCACATACCGGTACTAGGTATCGATTGATAGTACCTGGTCGTGACGTATCAGGTCGCAAAATTAGGAGACATTGGGACATCTTGATATCCTGATTTCGGAAATCAAACAATTTTCTATGAATCTCTAGACACTCCTAGATACTAGGGCCCTTGGGTCAAGCCGGCATCCGACCGAGAGTTAACTCCCCATTTCTACTTTGAGGTAGGCTACCGTACAGGGCAAAGAAATGGAATAGCATTCTCTGATTAGGTGATAGAATATTATATTTGATAATATTCTTTTATGAGTTGTCCTACTTCATCTTTGTGCCCTCGAACATGGTGCCTGCCAATTGTCTTGATTTGGTAGCGACAATTGGTCTTGTCACTTAGTACCGTTATCAATTGGCTGACTATAACGCTTGTAAGTTAATCTAACTCAGAGCTGGCCTTGTGTTTGGAGCCAGTCCAGCTTGGCATTTGCGTCCTTTGTCCCCTCGGGTTTAATACCGGCGCCATCCTGCCCCCCACTGACGGCTGTAGCACGGTTAAAGTACCGGTACTTGCGACACACATCTCCCAGAGGTCAATCTGCGGTGCCTCTTTACTGTATCCCTTCCGCCGCTGAGACATGCTGCACTAAGCAGGGATGTCGAAGCCACTCCAAATACGTCTCACACTGACTACATCCGGTTTCTACTTGCCTGGATTTGCACAACCATAATATCTGTATTTAACTTGGCAGCTTCAAATGGGGAATATTGCTGCGCTACTGAGCACCCCTGCTTAGTACGGCATATCTCAGCGGCGGAAGGGATAGGTGCCACCAGTTACTCTAGAACTTACATGCTCGTCGGGATGGGGGAAGATTCGCCGGTGCCGGGTTTTTCAAGAGATGTCCCATATTTGGTGGCAGCACAACAGAGCCTCAAAACATCCACCCCTGCCGACCCAATGCCCTTGGGCTTGCGTCATCCATGACAGCGCCGTCGGCCGAGGCTAGGACCCTGTCGATAGGGATACGCCACACCGCCCGTTTGACTGACCACCGCCAAGAGCTGGATGCTAGGGGAGCTTGTACTAGTACTGATATTTTATCTGCGGCGCAAACAGTAAAGCACAGTACCTAGCCCGTAGGAAGATTGAATAAATGAACTGCGTGCTGGGTTGTCCAAGGATTCTTCCTTTGGAAAAGGGCCAAAAAAGTGTACCAAAAAGCCTGCTTTCCGAGACAAATAGAAGAGCGAGACGCTAGAAGAGGCAACTCTGACTCCCTGGCACAAGGTCCCATTACCGGTATTCGAATTTTTACTGTATCTTTGTGCTAGTTGTGCCGATATCATACCGTTACATCCGCGAAACGCAACCATCATCAATCTTAAATTCGGTTGGTTGGTCTCATAATCAATTAAGGATTTGCTGATCCGCTGCAAGGAAGAGCGATTGCTCATAGGGTGCACACAGGCTCCACCTACCTGAGTGGGTGTTCCTCCGAGGAACGGACTACCAAAGAAACTCTGGTAATTGGACCATGTGCTACCAGTGTGGTCGAAGATCCCCCACCCCGGGAAAAGGAGAGCTTCCTGCTGTTCGGCCCCTCTAAGAGACATAAGGAAACAAGAGTGCCAAACTCCAACGACCCTTAACCCGTTTTCAGGCACTGGTTTCCTTCCACCTCCTGACTCTAAAAAGTATAAACGGTGGTTTATCTTCAACTAGGGGCGGTCAAGTTCGTTGATCAGTTATTCCAGTGTTCTATGAGTGAACTTATTCCTTTAATAGGTGATATTCTAACTAATCAGGGTGATGGTCTTGCCTATTACCGCGCTGAAGGTGGGTCTGCATAGACGAAGGGACAGCACTTGGCCCGATTGTTCTAGCCTCTGTGGTATTTGAGGGTGCCGGGCACGATAGCGAGCACTCCCGTCTCTCGGGAAGATGTCGTGCTTAACCTGGATGGAAAATGCTGGCTCGTTTGCACTGCTCGCTGTCATATCTTGTCCGGCACCCTATCAGCTAGCCTAACACGAACCCTAATGTCTACATACCGACTTATAACAGAAGTACTTGAGAGCTGGAGTTGAACATGGCAATTCGGAACGATATAAGGCCTACTCGTGCATGCGTCATTGGGAATAGATCATTTCTTGTTAAATGCATCTGAAAGAATATACTCGAGTACTGCTCGGGGGAAGTACCGCCTATCTGGGGAGAGCCGGCAGACACTTTTACATTAAAACAAGAAGCGACCGAGGTAAGGTTTACAATTGCGCCAAAATTGGAGCCTTGAAGGGCTTAGTCTTAGCAATGCAGAGTTAGGAGTTTTATTGCAACTTCGAGACAAAACGAGAATAGAAATCTTGTTTGAACATACTAGCGCCTGAGGGTTCTCGCCAGATAATGCGGTCCGATAACTTAAACCCCCCCCGTCCCGACTGTGCTGTATCGTGCAAATGTCATCAGTGGCCTCCAGATTTGCCGTATCTTCCTAATTCAAATGCCGGCGCTCGTGTCTCCGAGCCAAGAGTTGGCTGCATTTGCCCCTTTCTCTGGGGGTGCAGTGCGGTAGCTATTCCGGAAACAGTGCCAATTCTTGGCGCGGAGGTTCGAGTCCCGCAATACCTTGCTCCTTCTCTACTAGTACCGGTGTTTGCACCCCCGCCCCCTATCGATTGGGTACGATAGGCTGTTTCTCTCTCGGTCTCAGAAGCGCAGTTCCTTGTGCGGGGAAAAGGACGCAGTCATTCATACATCATTTGTGGGTCCCTACTCCGATGAAGCGAGTGATTTACTATGCGCCACATGGTGTCTGTGTTCAGCTCACTTTATATTTGTACCCCCCTCAAGTCACACTCTTGGACAGGCTCCCCTGGAAACCTCGCCTTTTGCCTACAAACTCTGGGGTCTCATTGAATTGGAGCCGGCGCGCCGACAATTCGTTCCTCGTTTCTTGCTCAGCCCGTGTATATGGTTGCTCTCCATTGTCCACATTGGTAGGAGCTCGCTTTTTATCATCGTGGGTCAGCTGGACATGTTTGACTGATTATTTGTCACAGTGACCCATAAGATCGCTCGCGGCCCGCCCACAACTGCAATATGGCTCCCCTTAAGGGATTAGCGACGTCAATATTAATGTTTGGACTCTCTTTTCCATTTGCGCTTGCGGCACAAGGATACCCTCCTCCAGTTCGGGACCAGAAAGAGATCAGGTCTCCACACAATCCTAATGTCTACATTCGTTACAAGAACCCGACATCGGAGATTTGCCGAACAGCAAGCACGAAGCAGAAGCAATTTGCGGGCCATATTCACCTTCCTCCCTTGACATTGTCTCCGGTACAACAGAATTACCCAATAAATACCTTCTTTTGGTTCGTTGAGGCCCAAGAAAAACCAGAAAGTGCGCCTTTAACAATATGGCTCAATGGTGGTCCCGGTGTGTTGTCATTCTTTTTTCTTGCGGGAAAATCATTCTTTCGAATTTGAGGCTGAAGGACTTCCGATGGCTTCTAGGCAGCTCTTCTTTGATCGGTATGTTTGCTGAGTTGGGACCTTGTGAAGCTGTGCCGGTAAATCGCAATTCGATTACCACAAGGGCAAGGCCATTCAGCTGGGACAAAACGAGCAATATGCTGTTCATTGATCAAGTTGGTTATTACTTTCGCCTTTAATTGCGAAGGGTAATCTCAACTAACAAGTGCAATCTAGCCAAACCAAGTAGGCCTTTCCTTTGATGTTCCCACCAATGGTACAGTGGCTCTGCTCGATCCGAACGGAAGCTACCGACCAAATACTACAGCTCCAAAAAATACTAAATATTACGGCGACCTCGGCTACACCGACGAGGAATTTGCGAATCTAGAGGACTATAGCGACGTAATATACAGGATTGCCCTTCTCAACGGAACATTTCCCTCGGGTAATAAGGAATTTACAACAAACACGACCGAAATATCCGCTATGTCTGCCTGGCACTTTTTGCAAGCCTGGCTGGTTGACTTCCCCCAATACAACCCGAATTCCACTGGCATTAACCTTTTCGCAGAAAGTTACGGAGGAAAATACGGGTGATATTTCATGACGCGAATGTGACCTCTAGAGTGCTAATACCTTATCAGACCAAAATTCTCGGCTTATTTCGAGGAGCAGAACGAAAAGCGTGAAACTGGGGAGCTTTCCAAGAATAATACGGTGGAACTTCATCTTGAATCACTCGGGATAATTAATGGCTGTGTGGATAGCGCCATCCAAACACCTTGGTATCCCAAATATGCCAATGCGAACCCATACGGGATCAAGATTATTAGCGATAAGGTGCGAGATGCGGCATTGAACGATTATTCTAAACCGGATGGATGTCTTGCCAGAATCCAGAAGTGCAGGTCGCTTCTGAAAGAGTCCGATCCCCAAAGCTTTGGCGACTCGGATACAGTCAATAGAGCCTGCGGTGATGCGGATACATACTGTAATTATATCCGGGATGTATACCGAACTAGCGGCAGGTAGTGTTCCCTCAACGTATTTGCAAGTGATATTTGCTTACTACTACTAAGTTACTAAAGGGGTTTTTACGACATCGCATCCGATAGGAAAGATCCATTCCCGTACTATTACTACTTGGAATATCTGAACAACGCGACAGTCCAACAAGCAATTGGGACACCAGTTAATTACACGCAGAGCAATGCCTACGTTTACGGAGCGTTTGACAGCAGTAAGTCACACATTACCACAATCTGCTCCATCATATTATTTTAGAATATAAAACCGAACGGGGCTACTAGCTGGCGATTTCGTCCGCGGCGGAGAGGTCGAAGATATTGCATATCTGCTAGGCAGAGGGGTAAAAGTTTCGCTTATATACGGTACGTGCGATAAACAGTCGCCCATCCCTCCGGCCAATCATTTCCAGCTTGTTGACGAGTGGGGGGTTAGGTGATAGGGATTACATTTGCAACTACATGGGCGGAGAAGCAGTCAGCCTCGCAGTAGACTACCCCGATAAAGCAGCATTCCAGGCCGCGGGGTACGAGGATATCCGAATAAACTCATCCTACGTCGGCGGGCAGGTTCGCCAGCACGGAAACTTCTCTTTTGTGAGGGTCTATCAGGCAGGGCATCTGGTCCCTTCATATCAACCGGAAACAGCATACGTTATATTCGACCGTATGATCCGTGGAGTGTCCATCGCCACAGGCAATGAAATCACCCGGTCTGGATCAAACGTATATTCCACAACCGGACCCCCAAATACCAATACCACATTGAGGGCCCCGAACCGCTCGCCACCGGTCTGCTTCGTCAGAGAAACAGCGACATGTAGCATTGATCAGATCTTCATGATCGCAGGGGGAAAGGGCGTGATATACAATGGGGTTCTCTACAACAGCTCCTCCGAATACTCGATCCCGCCGGGTCTAGGTATTGGTGCGGGAAACAGCGGCGATGGTGGCGGCAGCAGCGGGGGCACACAGAAAGAGAACACGACCTCTGAGGATGCCGGTGAAGAAGGGGGGGGCTCGGCGGTAACATTGGGCGCAAGAAGGGCTTCCCTATTGGCCCTGGCACTCGCATTGGCCATATGCGTAGGAAATCTTTGAGCGCATACGGTGCGGGGATCTACTTGCTTTTAAGGCGCCCCTCGTCGTTATTTTTATCAAGGAACTTTTTTATTTTATTTCTCTTTTGCCCCTCCTCGCATTTCCTGCTTTATTCTTCTGAGTTGATTAATTAATTAATTCAACTGGCTACCCGTATGGAAGTGTAAATCGAATTGCATGGAAGTGGAGTGGGGTCGGAGGTGCGTGGGATTCTGTGGGAATCATATACTTTATAACAGGTAATTTGGTGATGGGGGGTGATGATGATGTGCACTTACGAGGGCTATATTGCTTGTCATATCTTGGTTGGTCCGTTTTTAATCTATTCCTTTGCGATCTACGGAGGGGGGGGCTCCTCGAGTAGCACTGGCAATTACCGGTAAGAGGAATCTGATGTTGAGGCCTTATTGTCACGTGTCTGCAGGGCAGTTTAGAATTGGTTCGAGGGTCCTGGCTACTGCTTGGTGTCGCTGGGAAGATTGAATGGATGTCGGGAGGGAAAAGCCGCAGTTTTGATTCATACCCGGGTGGAAGGCTGGATGATTCGATATTACAGTAACGTGCGGGTTTATCTGGGGGGTGTAACTTAGATTTGACAGATGTCACGGAGAAATATGGTAAGTATTATAATAAATCCTGTACCGGTAGATAGTGTGCTATAATAGTGTAAGCCCGATACAAATTGTTGTTCGTTTATCGCATCGCATCGCATCGTATCGTATCGTAAAGTACTGTACTTTGACCGGTAACGGTACTTACTGTATATAGCATACATATCACAGAGCGCCGATACGGGCCCAAGAGTCTAGAGCACCAGCTATCATACCTACCCCCACCAGCACCCAGCAGTTGCAACTAAACCAAAAAGCCCAGCCCAGCCCAACCCAGCCTAGCCTAGCCAGCCTCCCTTTCCCCTCCCTCCCTCCCTCCCCATTCAACACCAACACAAACTCCCGCAATCGCAGATCATCTCGACACAGTCAGTCAGTCAGTCAATCAACCCTAATCAATCAATCAATCCATCCATCCATCGCAAAAGAAATTCACCTTTCATTACTCCTCCTCCCTCCTCCCCCTCCCCATTATACTCCCACCCAATGGCCACAGCCGCCGCAACCGCGACGACGACGACAACAATAAAAACCCTCTATAGAACACTCCTCCGCGAGCTCCCACCAATCTCACAGAAGCGCACTTACCTACATACCCGTCTTCGAAACTCCATTTCCTCCTCCTCCGGAGAGGAGGATAAGCAATTACTAGGGCAACAGTTAGCAACATACCTCCGCGCTCAACGCACCTACGCTACACTTTTAGAACGGTATAATCCTTCATTGGGATTGCGGGAGGATGATGATGATGATAATCGGGTTAGGATGAGTGCTAGGAGGGTGGGACTTGATATTCCTGAGTAAATAATGATGCGGTGGGGTTGTATTATATTATACTATGAGTAACGGTTACGGGGCACATACTCGTTCCCAGGTAAGGAAAAAGTTATTCGATATCGGTGGGTTCGTGAATTGCACGGATCTTTCTTTTGCCATACCGGTATATTTTATGAATCCCCGTTATCGAGTACCATACTTTCTTGCCTGGGACGAGTGATGGTTGGTTGGAGCAGGGGAGGGAGGGAAGGAGGGATTGTTGGTTGGCTGGTTGGTTGGTTGGTCAGTTGGGAGTTACAAGTAGTTGTTTCGTTTTATATATCATGTTTTGGGACAAAGTTTGTATGATCGTCTGGATGGAAGAGGCTCTTGTAGAACTACGATGGTGATACAAGTACATTTGTTAAGTTGTGGATGGATGGATGGGGGGGGGGTGTATGATATGATATGATACGATACGATAAACTTAGTATGAGGCTGGGGGGGACTGGGGTCCGTTATCGATTGTCGATACTGAACCGAAGGCGTTGATTGTACAATAAATATAAAGTATGATAAACCGGTAAAACACCCTCTAAGCCTCAAAGGAAAAGGAAAATGAAGGAAAAGGAAGGAAGGAAGGAAAAAAAAGGTGGCAATGAAAACTCCAAAAAAAGAACAAACCGACAGATCGATTCCGATCGCAATAGCTATCTTCTCATTAACTTATTCATCTTCTACTGCAGCAGCAGTACTAGTACAGTAGCGAAGAAACTTGGGGCCTACCGGTATCTTACGATACCAGCCTTCTTTCTTCTTCCTGCATCGCGCTACTAGTATCGTACATCCCACTCATTTCCCCCACACATGACCGTACCTACCGTACCGACCGATTGACAGACAGACTGACCTGACCTGACCGTAGGCAAACTACAATAAAAGAACAGGAAGGGAAAGAAAGAGAAAACTCTTCTCTCAGCCCTGATAGATAAGATAAACATAGCAACTTCCTTCCTTCCTTCCTTCCTTCCTTTCTTCTACATAAAAAAATTAAAAAAAAGCCCCAACTACACTCAAAACTATATCATACGGTACCTACTCTACCAATCCCCCCCCCATCCATCCCAATCCATCCATCCCAATCCATGATACCGGTACCGGTGCCTGTAGTCTATTTCCACACACACACCGATCCCAAACCCCCAAACTTTAAAAAAAAAAAAACCCCTCCCCCACAATCACGATAAACATATCATACAGTACAGTTACTCGTACAGTAGTACTAAACTAATCGTACAGTAATATGCTGTATTACTACATATACGATGATATAAACAATAGCAAAGCTAAGCCACAACGCCTGCATAACAAAAATCCCAAATTCTTCCCCTCCCCCTAAGTTACACGCATACAAAAGAAAGCAACTACTGTAGTTTACTGTACGGGTAATCACCAAACTCACCGGTATTTCAACCCTATTTTCTCCCCGTGTGACAACGACAACGAACTCCGACTCCGAAGCGCGAATGATATGATACATAAGATAAGCTACCGTATCTGTGGCGGAACAAGAAAAAAAGGATAAGAATAAGAAAGCAAAAATGGGTTCGTTTGGTGGGCAGTGTTAGTTGGGGTATTCAAAGTTAAAAAAGTCGGGAATTCTAAGTTTACCGGAGAGTTCTGAGTAAGCTTGGCATGGACGGAAGGGGTTAATTTACCATTAATGTATCATACAAGATGATACCTTTTGTTCTGATAGTTACCAAGGTTGAGAGGTCAGTAGCCGGTGAAAGTATGAAGTGTAGCTAAGCGAGAAAGCCCATCAGTGAACCTCGGACCAACCACCAAGATGCCCCGCACATCAGAGAAAGCAAAAATTACGATCCAGTTGAGTCACGCATGGCTTGCCAATGTGATTTCAACAGTTTTGATTTGCGAAAATGACCTTCCTTTTCTTTTTTACTCTGTTATTGGGGAGGGGGATCAGCAGCAAGGGGCATCTGGCCAAAAAGGGATGGCCAGATACAGGTCGAACGAAGGAATGGAGGTCTTTGATCAGCATCTACTAGATTTTGGCTTGAGGGGTTTGAAAATTCAGAAAGGGGATGCGATGCTGGGTATAGGCGGAATTGAAGACAATGAAGAGGAGGAGGTGACGGAAGAGATTGAGCTGTTGTGGTTATTTGTTTCTGCTATCCGGTATTTGGCTCCAAGAGAACCTATACCACGTAGTGAGTACTTATTCAACTATCATGTATGTTTAAAAGAAATTGAGAAGAAAAAAGAAAAAAACCAGTAATCTAATTAAGAATAGATTGATTTAATGTCAAATGACCGGTTTCTTTCATTTTTCCGTATGACTAGAGAGTCATTCACCAAGTTGACTTACCTTATCGAGGACGATCCAATATTCCACAATGATTCGCATAACCCTCAAGTCTCTCCAATACTCCAACTTGCAACTTGCCTCTATTTTCTTGGAGCATATGGTAGTTCAACGGTTAGAGGGGCGGCTCAGTTGGGAATTGGGGAAGGAACTGCGCACCTGTATTGCCAACGCTGTATTATTGCCTTAGTCCGCATTAGTACCCAATATATTCGCTGGCCAGTGCCAGGGAGTATAGAGTTTCGAACAATGCGAAATGACATTGAACGGGAGAGTGGATTTCCTGGCTGTGTGGGATTTTTAGATGGGACGGATATTGTTTTACAATATAGCCCATCGTTCCATGGAGAAAGCTATTTCAACCGAAAAAAAAGATATGGACTCAATGTCCAAGGAATATGCGATAGTCGCCGGCGGTTCACCTATATTTCTGCAGGCTTTCCAGCATCAGTAGGCGATGCAACTGTATTTGGGGGATCCTCATTCTTTCAGAGGCCTAACCTTTATTTTTCCCAGCCAGAGGAGTATGTCCTTGCCGATAAAGCCTATCGAGTAACACGCCGATGCATGACCCCGTACAAAGAACCACTAGCCAGCCGCCAAAGTGAGGGCTATCGCGAGTTTAATCTACGACTTGCAGCAGCCCGAGTTAAGATCGAACAAGCCTTCGGGATCCTCAAAAATCGTTGGCGGTCTCTTCGTGGAATCCCTATCTTTATTCGCTATAGGTCAGATCATGGGCGGGCAGTTAGTTGGATTACAGCATGTATTGTACTACATAATTTTCTATGTGATAATGAGAATGATGAAATATGGAGAGCAGAAGGGGCAGAAGCAGAGGCAGAAAGACTTGAAGGGGAATTAATAGATGAACTTATCGATGAGCCTTTAGGACTACGAGGTGAAAGGCAAGCAGGAACAGAATGGAGAAACAGGATGCGTTTTTACTTTTTGGAACAATAAATAAACATTTAACATTGTACAAAAAGAATGTAAATACTATACACAAGTAAAGAAAATTATTAAAAACAAGAAAAATATGAATAGCAAAAGAAAATAGATAAAAAAGCAGCAATAGAAACAGAGAAAATAAAAGAGAATTATAGTAAAAATAAACAAGCAGTTAAAAAAGACTCATACATAAAGACAAGTACTAAATTTAACAAAATGAAAAATGAAAAATGAATAAGAGAGAAGTGAGTGTAAGAATAGAAATGGCAAAAGAAGTGACGAAGGAGTTAAAGTAAAGAAAAATAAGAAAACGAGAAAGAAAAGAAGAAATTAAAGAGAAGAGAAAATATAGCATCAGAGAAAATCAATTAAAAAAGTAAAAAGTAAAACAGTGAAGAAGTTAAATAAGAAAAAGAGTAAAATAAAATAGAATGCAAAGAAAAGAGAAAAAGTTAGAAAAATATAAAGAAAGAAATGAAAAAAAAAAAGTAAAAGAAAAGAGAACGAAGAGAAAGGAGAAAAGAAAATAAAAAGTAAATCAAAGAAAAACTAATAAAAAGAAAAAGTGAATTAAAGAAAAAGCAAATTAATATAAGAGCGAATGAAAAAAAGAAAAAAACAAATAAGAAAATATTGAATGAAGAAAAATTGAATCAAATAAAAGCGAATCAAATAAAAAGTGAATCAAATAAAAGCGAATCAAATAAAAGCGAATCAAACAAAAGCGAATTAAAAAAAAGCGAATGAAAAGAACGCGAGTGAGTAAAGAAGCGAATTAAAGAAAAAGTGAATGAATGAAAAAGCGAATCAAAGAAAAAGTGAATACCACGTGAATAAAAAAAAACTAAATAAAAGAAAATACAAATAAAAGAAAATAAGACCCAAAAAGAAAAAGGAGAGAACAAGCGGAAGAAAGTTGAAGCAAGAGGAAGAAGAGGCAAAAAGCAAGAGAGAGAAAGCAAGTGTAGTAGAAAGAAGAAATAGGAAATAAAGCAAACGAATAAGTGAAACAATATAGAAGAGGAAAAAAAAAAGGAAAAAACAATAGAATAACTAGAGAAGAGAAAGTAAAAAATAAATGAGTAAAAAATAAAAGAAAAACAAGGTGAAATAAGTAAGAAAAGAATAAGGAAGAGTAGAAATGCTGAAGATGAAGAGGGAGGAGAGAGTAGCAGAGAGGAATGAGACGTAAGTTGGATGAGAGAGAAAAGATAAATAAGTTAAAATTAATGAGTAAGTAAAGGAAAGAAAGAGAGAAGAAAAAAGAGAAAAAGCAAGCGATTAAGCTGCTATGAGGAGTTAGGAAGGTAGGAGAAAGGACTCTTCGAGGTTGAACGATGTTGATTTTGCTTTGACTGATTTGATTGAATTGAGGCTTGTAATTGGAGCATCATAAGCTCCATTCTTTTTTGTTCAGATTGAGCCTTTTCTCTCTCAATTACCAGCCTTTCTCGTTCCAACTTAAGCTCTTCTCTTCTAAGATCCCCTTGTTGTAAAAGATGACGATTTAGAAAATCAAATTTCTTCTCCTCGCCTTCCGTTTTTGCTGATGCTAGGATACTAACGGCATCGATCAATGTTTCACTTCCACCTTTTTTTTTTTTAGAACCTCGTCCGATTCCTCTTCCAACTTCCTCCTCCTCATCATTCTCCACCAATTGTGGAAATCGTCTTTTTTTGCCCGTCCGAATTGCAGAAGCATATGCCGAATGCCTCCCTCGTAGTCCTGGACTTCTGGTATGTATATCTCTCCCTCTTTCCTCTTGACTTCTTTCTTCCCCTTCTCCACCCACTCTTCTTATTTCCCCTCCAGCTCCATCCTCTAATCTTCTCCTATTATCATACCTTCCCTCCTGCAATTCTTCCTCTTCATAGCCCTCATTCTCACTAAGGACCAACTCTGGTGATAGGGGAATTCGAATCTGGTTTTCAAGCGCTGAATTCTGTTCGAATTCATTCTCCTCTGGTTCCTCTTCTCTTTCAATATCCCCTCCTTCTCCTCTAAAATCTCTTCCTATTCTTCTTTCCCTTTCTGCCTCTCTCCACCTCCCTACTCCACCTCTTTCTCCTTCCCAATCTAACTCTCCCTCCTTCCATCCCCTCTCCTCCATATCTTCCTTTCCTCCCATTGCCTCAATCAACCTTTCAACTGCTTTTGCAGTTGCTCCTTGACTCTCCCCAGAGTCAAATTGGAATGGTGGATGGACATTTGGTCGGTCACCCAAAATGGCTTCGAGACGGAAAAAGTGTGCGCATCGTGAAAGTAGTTTTTCTATTTTCATATTTGTATTATTAGCTTTTCTTTCTTTCTTTTTTCTATTATTATGTTTCTTTGTTTATTCTTATTTATTCTCATTGCTTATATCACTTTTTTTTTTTTTTTTTTTGTATATTAGTTAATAATTTACATACCTCGTAATCCTTTTTTCCCTTCATTCAAATCTGTTGCTGTTAAGCCCCATCCTGATTGGCTATTCAGCTTTACTGCCTCGCGATATGATTTGAGTAGATTGTCGTATTTGTATCCCACTTTCACGGTCGGTTTCGTAGGAATTCTCGCTGCCATTTCATTGATAATCTGTTTTTTCGACACCCCTGAGCCTTTTTTGATTTTCCGCAAATTGTCTGGCTCCTCTAGCCACTGCACCATCTGCTCTGTCTCCTCTCTCGTCCAGATGGCATGCTCCGTCATCGCTTTTGGTGAATGATTATCTGTCTTGTTGAGATTCGCAAGTGAAATAGGTTTTTCGCACTCTTCTGTTGTTTTTCGTTGATTTGCCTATAGAATATTTTTATTTTAATGTCTACTAATCTATCTCTCTATAGTAATTATCTACATATCTTTTTTGTTTTTTGTTCTCATTGATGGGGCACTCAAATACGTCACCTTCTGTAAGCTCACACTATGGCTAATTTGGTCAAGTACACTAATTCAAGGTTTGACCGTTGCATTTACTAAAAACTCTTACTTTTAACTTTGAATACCCCAAGTGGGGTGAGGTGAGGTAAGGTAAGGTAAGGTAAGGTAAGAAGAAAGAAAGAAAGAAAGAAAGAAAGAAGGGGGAGGGAAAAAAAAAGAATCGTTATGGTACGTTTCGAGTTTCGCAGGGGGTGAAGGTTTGGTGAGGAGGTTACCAGCGGATGAATGAATGGATGAATGGATGAATGGAGTTGATGTTGTTCAAACTTAATACTGTACTTGTAACAAGGAATTGATTCCGCAGGGGGAGGGAAGGGGTATTATGATATTATAGTTTCAATTTCATGTATATTGCTGAATGCTGGGGTTTTTCGAGGTTTTGAGGTGCAGTGCTACTGGTAACAGCAATAACCAGTACATATACTGTAGCGCACGGTGTGCCGGGCACTTTCTTCATAGAAAAAGAGGAAGAAGAGAGGTTTTTAGTGTCTCTCTTTCTCGAGATGTTACTGCGTTGCTGGTAACTTGGTACAGTACGGCACAGTATAATATTTATTGTAGCCTTACCCAGGAGCAGCCCGAAACCCGATTCCGCGGTCGAAAACAATAACAATCACAATAATATTATAGCTGTGCCTTGTTGGTTGTGTATCAAGAACTTCGAAACCACCTCCCCAACCATAAGTATGGAGTGGATATCGCGTGATACGAAACTCTGCGACAGCCCACCGCAAGCAAAGCAGCGGAAGAAAGCCGCGAATAGCGGCATCGACTCACCTAGAGAATTCACCGACTGCACTGTATTATATTATGCCATACTATATGGACGCTTTCCTGGTATCGATGCGGTACCGGTACCGTACCATATACAGGTCCCACCCATCCTAAATACCAGGACAAAGGCAAGGTTCCGGGAAACCTAAACTACCACCATTAAACTATCGGAGAGAAGAACGGGGATAAACGACGAGTAAGTAATAATAATGGAAGGTGCGAAAGGCATTAAGGCCGAAAAGTAAAGTGAACCAAGCCAAATCCAACTGTATTCGTTAGTTAGTTCTTCACGCTATGACACTGTGGTGGGGAGTTGTTGTTGTTATTGTTCGCAAGCGTACGGTACCGGTATTCTGTTTGTGGGACCTTTTCAAGGTCAAACACATACAAGTGTGAGCAAGTTATTAAAGAAGAAAAAGAGAAGGAAAAAAAGCTACTCACCTCACAGACGCGTATTTGCCAACAAAAGTGCCTCCACACCCAATTACTGCTGTCTCATTTTTATATTATTGTACTGTAGTATTCAAGACTGAGAATGACGCGGCGATAATGATGACGATAAATGATAGCCTCTTTGTAATGTAATATATAGTATACAACAAAGATAAGGGAAAGGAGATAGTGGGAAGAAAGAGTCAAAATACATACTTCAAAGAATTACTTTTTGAAGAAATATTACACCACAGTATCCGGCTTCCCAACGAAACCCCTATAAAAGAAAATGAACATAAAAAACAGATACTCACGCGATGCAAAAGTAAAGAGGAAGAGAAAAAAGAGGATATCGCGGGAAAAAAAAGTATGTACTGACACCCACCCCCGCCTGCCAAACCCAATAATAAACAAAATCCATAACACCTTAAACCTTTCCCATAAAAGTGGTGATGAGAAAACCCCATGGCCCTTTTTCCCCTCACCAACCGTGCAACCGGGTTAGAGCGAAGCAGATGCAAGTAAAACAAAAAAACAGAAACCTGTGACCCAAGGAAAAAGGAAAGGAAAACCCCAAGACAGTTTGCAAAGTGTAATCTGCCAAACTCGGCAGAACCCACACCACACCCCCCTCCATTGTATCCAGTATCAGACATAGCCCCCCCAAACAAAAACAAAACCAGAAGGAAATGGTACTAAGTTATTATCAGACTCTATGTCTGCTCCGAGAAGAAAAGGAAAGAGGAAAGGAAAAAAACTAGTATAGTTTGAGGGAGCCAAGGAAAGATTATGGCGGGTAATAAGAAATAGACGCCTTAATGATACAGATGCGGTCGTGACTTCTCGTGTGATGAAGTTCCCTGCAAGAAACGAGCAAAAAGGCTAGTTGTTACGCCAGGCTTCTTTTTGCCGGTATCTATTATAGGCAGCAGATTTCTCATCATTACGACCGAAGGTGTATTCGGTGATGAGGCCTCAGAAGAGGCAATACTTGATGCTGTGCCACTCCGTGCCAGGCCGGGTATAATTGTGGAGGACGGCGCGGTAGAAGGAGGTGTTGGGTAATAGTCGGTGGCGGCGGCAGTCGAACGGCGCCGCGAGCGGCTAGAACGCGGATAGTATGAATCTACTGACCGTTCTGAAGCTCGCGATGAGCGACCAGATGATGATGATGGGGGAGTAGAATGCTGGCTTGGTGGTGTGCCACCGCCATAAGTTACAACAGGAAGGTAATATGCGGAGGAAGATGACATCGATGATGTATACAGTGGTCGTGGTCTGTTGTTGATTTCCATCCGTAGCTCCATGAGTGACTGGTGTCTTTCGAATTCCCTCTCCTGTTCGAGCTTCTCCTCGATCTCCTTCTCGTGCTGCTTGATGATGGGCTGAATGAACGGGTCGAGATGTTCGTAAAGATCCTCAGTAGTGATTCTCAAGTCCCAGTCCAACAGAAACAAGAGCTGTTTTTCCATCAAGTTCACCTCCGTCAACGAAAACCCAAACCCATCAAATCCCTTGACAACGCTATACCTAGCCCAATGTTTGTTCTTTGGCGACGAATCGTTCAAATTCTTAGCAGCAAGAATCAGTGACGCGAGGAAGATGCGATGAACTGTGCACCGCATTCCTTTTGCTACTGGGGGTAGTCTCTTTTGTAGTCGTTGAAGGTATACTAAGCTCGACATCAAAGTAGGAACCTGAACACGGGACCTATCCACTGTCGAGGTAATGAACTCTTCGAGAGTTGGCAGGGCTGGCTGCTTCAGAGCTGAGAAATCTGGCTCGACATCGCAGTTTGGCGGGGTTGACGGAGGAGTTGGAGGTAAGGCGGTATTGCTTTCACACTTAATGACATTGGCAGCCTTGACAGCCAGATATGAAATCATATCCTTACTCACGGGCATCCGAATAAACTCCTCAAGAGCGTCTTTTCGTGACATGGTCGACATTTTGTGTATGTGCAAGGTTTGTAGCGTTACTCTACTAGTCCTTGTATTAAGTATTTAGCGTAATATGATTTCGGTTGCCACTAATCCTTTTTGCTGATTGTTGATGTTTCTCTCGTAGCGTGTTCGTGATCTGCGTAACTGTACTCGTAGTCGAGGGGGGGAAGTGGTGGTATATGAAGAAGGGGGTACCGGACCGCAAGACTTATGGGTATGATAGTGTGGTGCAAAGGGTGAAGGGGGCTGATGCTTGGATGGCGAATAGAAATGGGCAATAAATTAAGTGCACTAGTAAATTGGGGGGAGACAATGGGGTTGATGTATGAAGCACAGCCTGAGAAGGAGAGACTCTTCGGGGGGGGCGGGCGCCTGAGCTTTAAAGCAAGAAAGCTGCGTCACGAACCGAAGGTGGCAGGGGTGTCTGGTAGGGGGGGGAGGGGAGGAAGGAGAGAGGTAAGAACTTGAGGGAGAGCAAAAGGAAAAGACCCGCAGAAAGTGAAGCCAGATTCAATACCCTATGGCTGGTCTAGGGTAAAGTAGCTAAGGTAACGCGCGCAATCGTGTCCCCCAAAACACAAGGTGGTTGACCAATGCCAGGGGACCTCCTTCTCTCTCTCTTTCTCTCTCTCTCCCTCTCTTGTTTTGGCACCGAGATAGAGAAATCCTCTGTTAGGCTGTCCCGCCGTAAGGGGTCACTCTGATTTGCGCTATCCGGTGGGGATGCAGGCGTCTGGGCACGTTCCAGTCAAACGCCAAGCAGGGGGTTATGGTGTGAGAGCTTGTGAGAAAGAGGGATACAGTACCGGTATTGGCACCACACACACACCACATCAACCCACCGGTACTCTGCCGTACAACATCGAGGGTAGCCACTGTACCTTTCTGTATTGACAGGACTGCAGAACTCCTTCAGGAGGTCAAGCGAGGATTTGGAGGGGGAGCATTAAGGCGGGGGGGCATCTTAGGGAACGTCCTAGAATAGTGGGTGTTCAATATACATTACTGAGGGCAAGTGCAGGAGAGAAGGAGCGCAAGTACAGTACATACTTTGCGAAGACAGACAAGCCCCAACCTGCTCGTCTGCCTATTTCCCCAATGTAACCCAGCGAATGTCTCTCGGGGTACCGTACAATACATTACAGTATTCTGTATTCTAATAAGCCATAATTCATTGCACTGATATGCACCACCACATGCAGTGCTCCTACTAACTTACTCATATCACCTCTGGTAGGCTAGGTGCAAAAGAACTCATCACTTTCGGTACCGTACACTTGCATTGTCATGACCCAATACTTTAGCACCATATTTCCCTCGAGGTATGGATCCGAAGGAGAAAAAGCCTCGAAAAAGAAAGAAATAGCATAAGAGAAAGGAAAAAGAAAACAGCGGGGAAAATACAAGCAAGAAAGCGAGAAAAGAGACAATTTGGCCAGGGCGCCAACGACTGGAATTATCGGTGATCATGGTTTGCGACGGTAAACCACGGTCCAATAGCCAGTCTGAATGTGGGCCAGCGCGGGGGGGCTCGGGCGTAGGTTAGGCAAGCGACGAGCAACGCGGAGAGATCATATCCAACCATTTCCTATTGGCAAGGACGGTGGAACAATAATCGGGGAATTAGTTTAGATAGAGAAAGGAGAGGTGGAAACGGAAACAGAGGGGCTGAGATCAGCATTTCGCTTCCAACCTTCCGACGCCAATGAGTTTGAGCAACCCCATTCCTCTAACTAGCCACAAGTACCGTGCTAAGCACCACCCTAGCCACTACTATTTAGGAATAGCTTGTGAAAATGCCACTGTAACCTGTAGGGCAGATCAACTTTGCTTGCCGAGCGGGCACTGCGCCCGCCTGCTTGGGCTTGCTTGCAGGCTTCCACATCACACCCTTTCCGAAGAAACCCCCTTCAATTTTAGATTGGCTGCAGGTATATCGGGAGGAGTTTCATGTTGTTCCCATACAAAGAGCGCGCGCTTGCCCGACGAGCTTTCAACTCTACCCATATTCCACCACATAGTGACCCATGTTTCCTCTGTCATAATATTTTTCCAAACTACAATTTCTGAATGTAACCCTTCTATGTGCTCGAGTACCTTTTAGTACCTCTCCCGTACCGCCATTAGGGCAAAGATACTTGGAATAAGAACTTCCTGCAGACATATCATACACTCGCGCGCCCTTTCTTCCATCTTTGTGATATCACACCGAACCTGTATGTATGATTTATCCTCAGGTATGGAGATACCGTGATCCTCCTATCCCAATCTGCCGGGTTTCGGTTTACGAACTCAATTGGAATGCCCTCCTTTTTCTCCCTTCCTACTTCTTACTCCTCTTCCCCGCCCCGCCCGCTTACTCACCCGCCTCAATGCCATGAGGAATGGCAATAGAAAGTAGGACGCAGGAAGATCCACCCATCTAGGCGAAAGGCTGGGAGACAGGAATGAAAAAATGTGCGGAGAACGATTACTACTATGGACCAGAACAGATTGGGGATCTCTGTGCTCGCCTACTGCTAGTATCGGTACCTGATCCATGGTGGAACACCTGTTCCGCACAGCCCACACATTCCCATCGCATCCATCATAACCCGACTGATTCAATCATTGTAACCATTAAACGCATGACTTTACACTTCACCAAGAGTAATCAATCGGGGGTCCTAAATCAAATAATCATAGTACCGCAGAAATGAAAGTAGAAAAAATAGAAAAATAATTATAAAACAGACAGAAGAAGGGAGGCAGGAAGAAAGCAGAAGAGCACACATATGCATCCCCCACTTAACCAACCATCACGATCAGCTGGTTGGAACCACCTAACCCACACCACCTGCCACGAGCAAGCAGCCAGGCAGCAAGCAACCAAGCAAGCAGGCAGCCACTCATGCGCGCACCGTTGAATAACCGCAGGCACGCACGCATACCCTAGAGCCGCCATGTAAGGGAAAGTTGCGTTGCCCAGGGCAAACGCTTCGGAGAAATTTTTTCGGAAAGCAAAGGAAAAAAAAAAAAGGAGAAAAGGGGATTGATTGATTGATGGATTAAACAAGCAGCAGCACTTAGCGTCAAGCATCTAGACTTAGACTAACATGATACTCCCATCCGGTGGGAACAGCGTTGCCGCGAAAAGCAAATAAAAATAAAAATAAAATAGAAATGCAAACCGGGATCGTCATGAACTGGTTTCTTACTCGCAACCGTGCTTTCTCTCTCTTTCTCTCTTTTCCTTGTACCGTAGATCATAAAATTTGCCTACAAAAGTGTGATACGATAAATCATATGGGGTCACTCCTTTTTTTTTCTTTTCTTCTCAACCAGTCGTTGCTTTGCTTGGATCATCAGCTGGCAGACTGGCGAATGGCATGGTGACAAGACGCCTGGCGCTCTCTCGCCTGTTGCGGTTTCCCAGTCAGGTTATCATTCAACTTTTAACCCTTTTTCTTCCTGCTGAATGAAGGGGTTTAGTTGCCACCACGCACGCAGTTCGCCAGCCACACTGATGAATTCCATTTGATAACGAGGAGCTCGAAAGGTCCAATTAGATCGCTCTATCGAGGGAGAAACATTCAGACTTGGACAACGCGGGCGTTTTTTTTTCCCTGACCCGTACCTACCTTAGCTCATTTATCGGGGGATTGACATGTCAAGGGGCTGTGAAAAAAAAGAAAGAAAGAAAAAAGCTAGCTAGTTAAACTCAATTCTCTATCTAGCATTCACAAGCCAGTATGCAAGGCATTGAGGAAGGAAGGAAGGAAGAAAGGAAGGAAGGAAAAAAAGCAGGGAGAAATGGAAAGGAAGTAGGAGAGGGCAGAAAGGTAAAAAATGGTGACTTGTTCGAAATTTCGATAATAATCGCCAACAATGGTGATCCTCTCGTTAAACTCACGTTTCTTGCTTTTCATCCTCCTCCTCTCCTCATGAATACCGTACCGACCACCTTCTCGCCACCATAATATCATAAACTTCACTTGGCTAACCGTACCGGTATTTCGTTTATCAATTACGCCTGGCGGTAGACTAATAACGCCCGGCCCCTATGATACGTTACAATATGTTACAATATGCAAATCACGAGCGCCTCCCTCCCGGACCGCAGGCTGCCAGCGCAAGCAAGCACAAAAGTAAAAAGTGGCAATGCCGTAGAACCAATAACCTCACCTCCTGACAAAAAAAAAAAAACCCCCTATCGTATCCCGTGCGTTACAATACAATACCATACGGGTATCATGACGATGGTGGATGAATGGATGAATGGATGATGGATGGATGGGGGTGCACATCATCATAAACGCCTTCCGTACCCCACACACACCCACGCACACACATAACTGCCACGCCGGCGCCTCGGAACGACGGTGGTTACTGTCGCCCTCGTCGTACTCGGCATGAAACTTTCCTCAAATTACCGTGGGGCTCCTGAAAAAAAGGGCCTCCCTCACGCACTGTAGTTATTTAGACGCCGGGGGCGTAACAAAAATGCTATGTTTCGTTTCAAAACTTTGGTGCGCTTGTGCTCTTTTGCTGTACGAGTTAGCTTATTGGTTGTTTGTATCGCAGCTGTAACTTTATTGTTACTTGTGGGTTGTTTACTAACTTGACTAACTTGCGGCAGTAGATGTAGTATTCGGGCAATAGTTATTATTATTATAATAATAACAATAAATCTTAATTCCTTTCCTTCCTCCTTCCTTCCTTCCTCCATTTCACCCCAGTTTCACTATTGCTTGAAGATGATGATTACGAGTGATTGGACAAAATACAGCACCAATACGAGTGCCAGTACTACAACTGTGATTGATGATGATGATGATGATGATGATGATATAATAAACCTGATTTTAATCTACCATATCTATCTATGGTATCTATCTATTTTTCTTGCCTTTCTGCCTGCTCCCTCAAATTTCGATTAAAGATTTATGCGATCCTTCCTCATGGATTGTAGTATCATAAATGGGGGGGTTTTTTATTTTTATTTTTATATTTATTAATAAACTTTCCTTCCTTCCTTCCCTCCTTCTCCTCCTTCCTACTTCGTCGTAACGTACGTATCGTATCCAGATCTGGACCTCATCGCAAGCAATTGCGGGCAGTGTAGGGTAGGGCGGGGCGGTAGCGGTACAGTACGGAGAAAAAAAAAAACTTGGGTTGAACAAAACCTTAATTTAACACTCTAAGGCTTTAACTTATTATACTTATTTACAAATACGGTTACTCGTATCGTGCATGCCTGGATTCTGGGGGAGAGGGGGAGGGGAGCCTGGCGGAAGTTTTTACATACAGTAAGCAGGAGAGAGAGGTAGGGGGGACTGCTTGCTCGTCTGCCTACTGGTATGATACTCGTTTATGATGCTGTATCGTCCCTATTATAGTACCGCGCATCATTGTACGATCGTACAGTAAGCCATGTTGGTAACCTACCGTAGGATAAAATGTAACGGTATTGATTTGAAGTACCGTACTAGCACGTACAGCATTGCTAGCATCTCTCCATCCCCATTCCGCATGCGCCCTGTCTAACGGGTGCACAAAAGCAAGTGGAAAGAAAGAAAAAAGAAAGAAAAAGAAACTAAGCAGAGTTCTAGGAACGAAGCTTCCTTGCATATCAAGGGGGTTCCGTCATCAGAAATGCTTGATCTGATCTGCGATAAGCACATCACCAAGTTGCAGTTTGATGCTTGGCAATGCTGACTTTGATATCATAATCCTGTCTACTCGAGTGCTGTTCGGTACTTAGTGTATCAACTATTACGCTTTAGGCATTCCTGCCTTCGGTCTCTTTTTTTTTCATTTTTTACTTTTTATTGGAAAGAAGGCGACTTATTGTACTGAAGTTCATAACATTCCGCGTTACCATTTTCAAGACCTCCCCAGCTTTTCTGCCTCCATGACCAAGCCCCCATTCCCTCCCTTCCCCAACTATTCGGCCGGATCTATCTGTCAACGGGGGGCATACGCACTTTCGTCGCCAAGCCCAAACCTACTCGAGTAGAGACATATATCTTTTTTTTACAGGACGGCACCGAAACTATTTCGTACAACCAGCCCCTCCGGACAGCCCGGAAATTGCCACCAGTCAGCCTTGTCTTTTGGAACTACAGCGTTATCTTTGCACCTCTCCCATATTTCTCATACAATTCTAATATCTTGTCATGGGAGCAAGAAACCACGCCAACACAAAACCAGCCAAAGGAACGCAGCTTAAAGCAATGAAAAAAAATGGAGAAAATGAATAAGGGAGATGGTGTTTCCCATACCCAAATGTTGTCTTGATACTCCTGACATAATAGTCTCCGAAGTTTCTTTTAGTGACATCTTCCTGGCCGACGGGGACGCCATCCCAGCTGAGCCTTAACACGGTGGAATCTGTGCCCTGGTCGAACGCAAGGGTAAGGGTCGAGTAGTGACCTGTGTTGGGCATACCGATGAGCATAACGGCAAAGAAGGAGCATACTCAGCCATTTCGCACTTCCATCTATTGATGACAACGAAAAGGTCACGATATCAGTAGTGGCCCTAGACTTACCTTTTGGCCAGTCGGCCAGTCTCCATGTTTGGACAATCTTCTTATCTTTCTCCAGTTGTTTGAATTGACCTTCAACGTTCCTACCGAACAGACTAAATTTACCTCCCTCCCTTGGCTCAAATTCTGATGGTGGTGCCCGAGTAAATGCGGCTACTCGTTGAGGATCAATAAAAGTTTGGTAAAGTTGATCAGCCGAAGTCTGGAATTCGATATCGTCCTTCAAGGTCACTGTGTTGACTATTGGGCTTGCCCCTGCCTGGCTTGGTTCTGTGCTCGAGGAAGCGGCATGAGGCGCCGATGAGGGGGTCACGACAGGCTTGGGCGTAGAAGTGCCAGAAGCAGGTCCGGAGCCCGGAGTGTGTTGGATATCTTTACCATGTTCAGCGATAAGATCACCGGAAAAGCCAGCCAGAGCCTTGCGGAGCTGAGGGACGATATCGTTGCGTACTAAATCACGGACGGCTTGTTTCTCCTTGTTGTCCGAGTAGACACTGATTTCAAACTATTTGAGTGATTAGATGGTGTGTATCCGGCAGTGGCCTTGGTCCGGAAACATACCACATATTCACCCTCTTCGGTATCGTGGGCAACTTCCGGAACCGTAATACTCCCTGTAACCTTTTCATCTTCGGCTGCAACACCTGTTTACCCATGTTGATGAGTTTTTCACCTTTGGTGACGTGGTTAGGGTATAGTTGCTCAATTGTACTCACCGGAGAATTCTAGGCGGACCTTGACATCGAATAAGGTAATGACCTTCCCTTTCCTCTGGGAAACATCACAATCACCCTCAACACTCAGAACTTTGTCAACCTTGGCAGATACTTCCCCTTTGCTCGCAGAAAGTCCGGTGAGTTTTTCGGAGAAATATGCCTGAGCCCATTCGATCGCGTTCTTGTTGACCCAGTGCCAATTGTTGGGATTGTGGAGAACCATTTTGTCACTGAAGGGGGTCTAAAGGATATGATATGGATAAGAAGAGCACGGCTACTTAAAAGGCGAGGAAGAGTTAGTTTGGGCTTTTTCCGGGAGCAATAAAAGCCCTATAAGGACAGCTACTCGATCTCGGGACGGGATGGTCTGGTGGTTACGGCGTGAAGTTGGGACAACGGAAGTAGCCGAGACTCGAAATAACAGGGGTTTTAGGATACAGACCTGAGTGATTTGATAATGAGCAGGCCTTGTAAAGAGTAGGATGAGATTGGATCGAAGAAGGCAGGTTACGGTAGAGAGATAGGAGAAGGTTGAGTTGAGTAAAATACTTATACGATATCTCGAGGAGGAGAAGGCTCCTTGTGGAGCTGGAATCGTCTAGAAGAAAAGCGACGGGAAGAAAGCTTCGTTCCTGTCGAATCGAGAAACCCCGCTGATCTAATCTAATCTAAGATTCTGACGATCTTATCATAAGAATCAGTTATCGTAGCTTGGCTTGGGATGAGGCTTGTTGCCTCAGCGACAAAAGAAGGAGGCTGAAGAGAGGCGTCAGTTTCCGTTGACGCTTGTGAAACGTGGCCCAGCTGCATAATGAACTCCTGACCAATCTTATTAGGCCTTTTAAGCTGCATCAGGGCATCTCTCCTCTTATTCGATGAACCCTAATTTTGGGCTCTTATTCTGGGTTTTCCCTCCCTTTCCTCCTCTCCCCTTCCACTCCTTGTATCCCCACACTGCGGAACCCAATTAATGTCCATTAATTTTGCTGCTGCCTTAATCAAACCTCCAGCCTAATGGTCATCCTCACTCACTCGTCATCGTATACGTCGTCAAATTTCTAACACGAGCAAACGAACGCGCCATGTCTTTCCAACAGCACCCGCGGGTTTCCGCCCCCCCCGCTCAGATTTTATCACTGCCCGCCCTATATCACAAATCGCCTCCCCTTTGCTCTTGAAGCGTCTCCAACAACAAAAGAAGAAGCTCGCCGAAGGTTCGAAAACTGCCTCTCCCACATCTACAGGCGAACGGACACTGGAATGTCATAGCCCCGCAACCAATAACGATCAAATGGCGCCTACCAAACCTACACCGCCGTCAGCGAAATCTAACCTAAGTCGACGTAGTGATGCTAATCGAAGAGTTGAAGGGATGGGTGCTCGGGAGATGGATCAAGTTAGTTTGTCTTCATTTTGCTTAATAAAAGAATAATTGTCAAACGCTCTCCTGACAAGCTAGAATACTGATGTTTTGTATGAAATAGTATCTCTCGAAGCTCAAGAAAGAGAATTTTGATCTTAAGCTCACGCTCTATCATATGCGGGAAAAATCTGCTAAAACTGAAAATGAACTTGCTGAAACACACGCTGAGCTTGCTGGCGCTCTCTCTCGGAACGCTGAGCTAACGGAACTCAAAGATCGACTTCATGCCGAGCTGGATCAGGCGGTAGGGGATGCGGTGAGGATGATAACGACTTACGAAGACCAGGTGGCTGAGTTACAAAGGCGTTTGAATGTGGGAAATGATATTCAGCAAAATAATGTTCAACGAGAGGAGGTGCGGACTGAAGCGGGGCGCCGCCAAGATGGGTCGGAGTCCTCAACAGTGCTTAATCTTGAAGAGGATGAAAGTTTTAATGATGAGCGAGATTGTGGTGGTAAAAAGTCTGGAATTCCAAACTGCCTCACAGTTGGAATATCTCCTTTCACTCATCAACCATCACCGCGTCTGGCGACTCCCTTTCGCCCTCGTGCATATGGCTCAGAAGGCAGGCCTGTCTCTCCTTCCCCTTCGGTTAATTCAAATCTTATCGACCTAAACACTCCGCTTTCGGGTTCACAAGATGCTTCAAGTTTTCTAAGATCGGCGTTTGCTTGTATCGATACCCATACAACTCTACGATCGAGAACTGTATCGTCAAATATGTCCTTTATAAACAGATGCTCGTCTGTAATGAGCGACAACCCTGGAGGCTTACAGACTGGCCAATCCCCAGATGACGATTTTGTCCTTGACTCGCCACGACTAAGTGAACTAAGTGACAGCAGCTTCGCAAGCATGTATGGTGAACGGGATGATGATCCCTCTGAAGGATCTGGGGATGAAAGGGGAATGCTTTCCGATAACTGTGATAACCCTCTTTTCGGGGAGATGCCATCCAGAATTGATATGGCGCACAGATCTGAAACACCCAACCGGAGGATTAGTCCAAGAAGGGAAATCATTGGGTTCAAAGCGAGAGGGCGGGAAAATGAATCATCTGTATTCGCTCGGAACCTCTTGCCCCCTACACCGGAATCAATATCACCAAGGAAGTGTAATGGGTTTAAGCTCGTCGACAACGAAGTCCCTGCCTCCCGTCTCCCCCAAAGCCCGGTTTCTTCCAGCGAGGGGAAGAGCATTATGACTTCCAAATGCAGTACCTATGGCACTGATGTAAGTGATGGCAGCTCAACGACGAGTGGAATTAATACACCCTCGACTCCGCCGCCAGGGGACTACGAAGAGCAGGAGGAGGCGACCAAAACTGATTGTGGGAATCAAAAATCATCTCCGTATAAAGGTCCAAGCTTTGCAGATATTGCCAATATGCAAAAGAGGCTTGGGTTCAGGGATAGGCTGGACCGCGGAGAGGGCGTGAGGAAGTCAACAGGGAAATTTGAATCGTTGACATTACCAAGGCATGTCAACTCACGCATTGGTAGTGTACGGGGTGGTGCTTGTGGCGGTCGCCAGAGTGCTTCGCTTAAGGCGGCCCCTCCTCCGGTCAAGACAAATGCTACATTCACTAGCCTTCCTTCGACCAATATACACACCCCGCCTTGGACCCCTCGCACACCGGATAGTGAAACGACTAGGTGCAATAGTCGAATTCCTCCTGTGATCAAGAGAAACGATAGTTGGGAGAGCATCGGATCCTCTCTTGAGAAGCATGACGTGAAGGGCAAGGGGAGTCGTGGGAATGGAATACCCCGACGAAATACCATTGCTCTAGCTTCGAATGTCGCTGCCCTGCCGAAGAAGAAAGTTGATACACCAAACCTAACCTTGACTGTCGACAAGAGAAAGTCATCAATTCCTGCCCTTGTCAGGTCGAACACTACAGGGACCAGGGACACAAAAGGGGCCGCCAGTAAGCCAGCCAAGGGGAAGAGGAACGTGAACTGAGCAGGACGGCAGGGGGACAGGCAGAGGGACATGTAATGATATCGTTCCGTTGTCGAAAACCTTTTGCCTCGTTCGGAGGGGGCGGGTTTTAGTGCCAAGCGGAGGCAAGATCACTGCAACATCACCGTCTTTGTACCGCTTATGCTAGACATGGAGAGCATCCGAATGTCTAACGCAAACACTAGCTCAAGAAACCTTTCGTTAAAAACAGAGAAAACAAAAACACAATCAAGAGCATTGACTCCCTACTCTCCTTTACTTTACTTGCATCTCTCCAGTATCCCACCAAAAGCTTTCCTCTCATTTCTGGCAATTTCATTTGTTTTGGTATGATACTTTCTTTCAAAAATATTATTATTCTTAGAAAGGGTCGGTCGGTTTGGTGCTTTTCTTTTTTCTTTCACCTCAGAATTAACGTTCCCGGAGTGTAACGGGGTTTATCTTCTTATGGCTTTGTATAGTATTAGCTGTTTTGTATAGCCTTCCATCCTATTCCTCTCCTTTCTTCATGCCCTTGATCGATCAGTCGTGCTCCTGCTATTAAGCTACCCGGTGTCTGGTGTTTTTTTTTTGTGTGGAGATTGGACTGGGTTGGGCAGGGCGTTGGAGTGGGGGTAAAGGGAGTTGGGATTGTGAGGGGAAAATGGAGAGGGGAGAGACGGATGGAGGGGGATTCACGCCTCTCTCTAGTGTCTGCTTGATGGTAATGGTGATGATGATGATGATGACGACAATGACGACAACTTCCTTTTTGTTATTGAAATCGTTATGATGATGTATTTCCTTTTACCTTTTCATTTTTTTTCATTTTTATGACTTGTTGATGGGTGGTGCGATGGTGTGGATTGTATGGTAGAGTGCGATGACACAGCTCATCGTCGCTGGTACATTTTACAACCAAAAATGCCATTTTTTTATCACTTTAGGACATAACCTATGATACTATCATACTCAATTATTAAAAAAAAAAAAATCCTACAAGTAAGGGGTGTTTCCGTCCAGATTGGCGTTGTGTGCGGGCACGCCTGGGGGCCGGCTGTTTCCTAATTGGGTTCCATTTTCTACCGGTTTGTCCGTTCAAATTTCCGCTACCTATCACCCTAAAATTTGGAGCTCCTCCTCTTCGTAGAATTGCCTACACTGGGCGAGCCATAGTTTAATTGATAAAGTAGGCCCTAGACGTTGAATCCCCGGATTCTTGGCTATGCTTGTATTTCAGATAAATTAATTTATAATAATATTATGATAGCAATTCGCGAGGAAGTCTTCATGGAAAAAGTGTGATACCAGAATGGCCTTTTTTATATATACTCGAGTATAATACATACTTTCTTTTCTCTTCGTTTCTTTCTTTCAGCATTTTGGTACGTTTACTATGTTGATGCTGCTGCTGGATAGTCTGGGGGGGGCGAACTGCCCCAGAGAGAACCATAGTTTAGGCTTATTCACCTTAGGTATCATACCTATCAAAGTGGAGGAGGGGGACGAGGAGAAAGCTCTCCAGAGGGGGAGGAGGGGGTAAATATTTAGTTTCATATTTATTTACATTTGATATTTGAAAAAGGGTCTTTTGCTTTTATTTCGCACTGGAGGGAGGGAGGGTCAGTGACGATTCCTGACGAAAGCTGTCATGGGATCGAGTGATTATGTGTGATCCCTCGGGGGGGTTTGTCGGGGGGGGGGGGAGAGGAGTTTGTATAGGTAAATGGCGATATTAGAGACTTTGCGGTGGACGCATCCAGAGTCTTTTTAGTGATCTTGGCATTCATATGCCAAGCTTTGAATCATCCAGACCTTGATTTGACTCTGGCGCAAGAGCAAATTCAACGAATTTGACCTCTACCACTTCAACTCCGCCTAACGCAGCCAATACCACTCGGTTTCTAAAAAAAAAAATTGATTCTTAACTTGAAGGGAAGAGAGTCATAAGTTGCGAAGTCCCGGGGGCCGCAAAATGAGAGATCTTGACTTAGCACTGTTTGAGTTACATCACTACTCTAACTTTTAGTTACCAGATTTCTTGGCCTGATATCATAATCACATCCACCGCAAAGTGAAAGAAACATCCAGCTGCAAAATCCCCACTCTTGGCAAACAGGGATGCCGGATACATCTACCGCAAAGTCTCTATTATGAAGGTTCTCGGAGAAAACGTAAGTTAAACGATTGGTCTAACCGAAAGCACTAATTAGCACCGGGGTATAATACAATGCATGTTTCTATGCGTTGCGGTGGTGGGGTTGGGGGCATAGACTACGACCTGCCTTCTAAGCGGACAGGAAGAGAAAACGAGGGAATGAGGGGGGGAAGGTGGAAAGAAAGAAGGAAAGAAAGAAAGAAAGGAAGGAACTTCCCCAGATTTCCCGTACCTATGATAGATGCGAAACTTGTACTTCTCGGACTAGCCATTCAAAAATTCATAAGTTTCAACTCCTCCTCAATTGAAAACGATAATAGCGAAGGGGGACCAAGCTGCTGGGATGCCGCGCTCCGCTCATAGACTCCACATCCGGTCCGAAGGGGAAGTAAGTGAGTGAGTGAGTGATAATTAATGACTTCTTTTTTCTTTCCTTCCTAGGTTTTTATGTTTTGAAGGGGGGAGGGGGGGGGAAGTGGTGACGGCGTGATAGGTTAAAATGAAATGTATTTTCTCGGAGGATACTTTTATCCAGGGGTATATTTCTTCTTTTCTTTTTTTTATTGTTTTGTATTTTTATGGTTCTCTTTGTGAGATGCTTGTTTGCTTGATGTCTAGGTACTTGTAGGTAGGTAGGTAGGTAGGTAAGTAGGTTGGGGTGTGTTTGTGGGATAGTCTACGTGGGTATAGTCCGGCTTTGTACAGTAACGGTCGATAAGTTTGTGTAGACCTGGCCTAATTAACCGCTCAGTCATAGAAGGGCTACTGCTCTCGTTCTGGGATACTCCAGTGTGATAGGCCCGCGTGGCGTAAGGTACAGTGCAATATAAAACAGTGCCCACTGCATCAGGAAAAAAATAAAGACTATCCTATCCGTACTAGTTCTGTATGCTTCTGGAGTAAAAGTCCCCGGCATGTATCATAGAACCAGAACACAAGGGTCAAATTTTGTAATGGCGAATTGTCTGTGTGCGCATCTGAGCCCTCATACGAAATTCCAGCTCCCAGGATCCCCCCTGTGTTCGGGTTCTACATGCCAGATATTTGTTACTGTTACGGCAATGGTAAGTCAGCCAGACTGTCCTGTTATTATAATATTATGTAAGAGCATGCACTATGTTAGAATCATTTCTGTACGCTGTGCTGTACTTGTGCTGTGCAGCAAAATGGGTGGGTGGGTGGGGGAATTCTGGTACCATCTGGCAAGTACCTGCCCGGGGTGAAGACTGGTATGTCGTTGTTGATCTGGTGGGTTGGGGTTACGTTTGTACAGTACGTACTCCATACTAGATAGGAAGCTATGATAGACTGTTGTGTTATCATGTAAGGGTGAGTGTTGTGTTGGGAATAATTATGCGCAGTGCACCGCATGGTACCATACAGTGCAATTGCGGAAATTCTAGCATTATATGGAATATGTGCCTTGTCGCCGGTCTGCAGTCGTCGCTGCAGCTTTGGCAGGTTGGAGTTATGCTTGTATATATACCGCATGCCGGTGTTCGGGTAGGATAGCTAGGATGTCGTGCCATGATATGTGGGTGTATATATGCGTTAATAGTAGGTCTGTGAACTGTGCTGTCTGCAGTGCACTTGGAAAAGAGAGAAAAATACTGTACTATACGGTGTAGCAGGAACTTACTGGTCTCTCTTTAGTAACTTAGAGCTTCTAATACTGTGACCGCATAAGCTATTGGCGAACTGGCCTTCTATGTATGCAAAGGAGTCAGAGCCAGCTTCTCACTCCATAATACTATCTATTTACGGGCTGCCGTCCCCAGGGAAGGCGCAGCAAAAGTGATGGGTAAAGCATTATATTATTCCCTCCATCGCCATGTCGAACCCTCGGCCGTGCCTCCAACCTACTGCTGCCGCTCACCGCTACCACGACCCCACTACTTCTACCAACACTAATACTATTAATTTTGTAGGCTTGTAGACCTGTAATACTCTGAAAAGTTCAAATGGAGAACAAAGACAATGCCGCCGCCGCCAACACTAACCACACCGAATAATATTAATCGTTCTTTTTCTCTAAAAAAAAAAAAAAAAACGTAAAAAGACGATAAAAAGCCACCGGGTATGAGAAAAAGAAAAGGGGTGAAAGAAAGGAAGCTTTTAAAAAGCAGCAAAAACACCATTCTTTCGCCTATTTACAGAATCATCAATTCGTTCGTTAATCATGCTTTACGGGTTTCTCCTTATGCGTCAGTTAAGGGAGCTCGCCTCAGCTCTCGGAATCACTGACGCTAACGCAGCAACAGAAGGCGCAGAATGCGTGGGATATCTTTGCCCAAACTCCTCCTTCCCGCAGACTATCTGCTCTGCTCCTGCTGCTTGGGCTCCGGAGCGAGTCAGGCGTATGGACGTTATCGGCGGGATGATTGTCAGGGAAGGTGGTAAGCACAGGAGCGCGATGGAACGGATGCGAGGAGAGGGTCCCATAGGAGCGATTCATAGACACCGCAGGGCGGAAATTCGGTTGGTGGGGGAAGGGGCGAGGGGACGGTGGTATACCGCGGGTAAAAAAAGAGTTGCTCACAGGGGCTGATGTAGGATGGCTTTGGGAAGGTGATGGGTATGGCGATTCTATTTGCTAATGTTAGAATCTTGCTTCCTCCGGATTGGATGGAAAGCGGGTATATCAAGGTGCGCTGACCTGTGTGCTGCGGAGCAGATGTTGACAAGGCTGGGTGCAGTGGTTGCGTTGGACTCGCATACTCATAGTAGTACTGCTCAAACTCCTCGTCCTCCGATTCATCGTCCTCCGTCGGAAGTTGGGTGTAGGACCCCTGGTCTCTCTCTTCTGGTTCTGTGCTTGTGCTCTTCTGCTCCGCGATAGTCTCCAATAAGGATAGGCCGGAGAAGCGAGGGATATCCCTTCCGCTAGGTGGTGAATTTATCCCATCAGGATTTGGAGAGAGGAGATCGGCTGCCAGCGGCTTTGTTGTCTCGAAACACACTGACAGGGGTTCCTTATCGCCTTGACACTCGTCATCTGATGCCACAGGGGATGCCTCATAGATAGAGGGATGCGGAGAGCATCCGTCATCGGACTCGTCCGCTAGAGGGTGCAAAGCTTTCCGCTGCTCGCGACGGAACCGGGGAGAGGGGGTAGATCTGAGGGCTGTTGGAGGGGAGTTCTCCGCCGAAGAGGGAGATGGTAAACCCAAACCGAGAAGCGAGACTCGTCTGGGGGAGGGTGTAAAAGGTGGAAAGAAGTCGGCCATGCTGGAATTTTATTTCAGCAAGATAGGCACAATATTAGTGGTATCGCTGCACACAAAAAGCGCGACTGGCCTATAGTATGCACTATTGCACCCGAGGGAACGGCATAGACAAGAGGGGAGAGGGGAGAGGGGAAGGAAGAGGTCGAGTGAAGGATAACTCTAGGATAGTTGAGGGGGGGTGGGGATTATTTTAATTTAATTTTTGCTTATTCCCCGGAGGGATAGGTGAACGGACGGAATGATGAGGTTAGGCGGGGGGCGGAGAAGATGATGTGGAGGAAAAGGTCAGTTTAGGGTTGTTTGTCAAGTGATCCTGCATGAATACTGTACCACCGTAATCATAATCTGGTGATAGCTGTCAGGCACTACTCAAGTAGTAGCGGCTGAGGTAGAGCTTAAAATTGCGTCAAAAATCAGAGCCCTAAAAGGCTTGGTCCCGTCTACATAGAGTTAGGATATGGCGTTTTATTGCGATTTCGAGACAAGGCAAAGGTAAAAATCTTGTTTGAACATACCAGCGCCTGACGATTCTCCCCAAGATCGGAGCGTATCATAGTGCGAGTATAGGTAAATTATAGATAAATACTATAATAATATTATTATTATAAATACTATAATATCGGCATGGCAAAGGGTGGTTTTTCTTTTCTTTTGGTCTTGGGACTGGAAGTATGGCTTCCCTCGGTTCGGCTGGAAGCCACCTCGTCAAGGATAGAAGATCGCGGGTGGTGTCCCCCCTCTCTGCCCCCCGGATCTCTTTCGCGGGGAAAACCCCCATCGCGTCAACCCTGCAAACCACGTGTGCAACCCTTGGAAAGGCCTTGCTGATTGATCCGCTGATATTGCCTTTTTAAACTAAAGTTGGTCCGATTTCATATCACAAATGGCCCAACTCGCCCCAACTAAGGCTTTTTGCATAGTATGAAGCACTGTCCGAGTATCATACTTATAGGGTCAACTCTCTCCCCCCCCAAAGGGTTTAATGCCCCTCACCGTTGGAAACGAGGCGAGAAACGATATTCTCATGAACGGGTACCTTTGCGTTCAAGTTATGATATGCGTTCTGGCGCCGTACTGTCATCAACTTACACATCCAGGACAACGTTGCCTAATATGGTGAATCTACCTTTGGAGATACTCCTGCCCCGCGATAGGGTTCCAGCTTTGAGATAGCCAGAGTAAGCAATTTTCCTTCTATATTTTGGCACTTACAAGATATTCTCATCCCTATCATATAGCAGTCCGTCATTGTATCTTTCCCCTCCTTGACTTGTTCGGCTTCTATTAATGTTCTCACGCCTGTCTGAGTACTGTATGCTGCTATATAAAGGGACTAAGTAAGTTCCTATGAAAGCCTCTGGTCAGGTCGAGGGCAGTTATGTCCGTGCTGTAATACTATGTGCCTTATATTACAATAGTATAACAAAAAAAGGTAGGGTGTAGGGCCTTGAGAACGGCACTGAGAATGTCCCAGCAGGAAGCGGCTATTCACTTGTTCATGTTAAACAAGATACTCTCATAGGATACGGTATTATACTACTATAGTTCAATGGCCATCCGGTTTTGTGAAATTTATTTCCCAGCTCCTAGAATTTGGTCATTTTGTTTGAAATAATTCAGTCCTGGAGGAATATTATGCGAAAAGCAATAGTATCATAGGCTACAGGCGCTGCGGCAGATCAACAGGTTTAAGGAACGACGGGATATACAAGGGCTCCGCTCGCGTATCTTGGTTACGTTTCTCGCTACAGCGTTGTTCTCCTTGCTGCCCCCCGAGCCCTACCTCATGTAACCCATTCCTAAATCACTTGAGCCTCCCACTACCCCCCCGCCCACCCTCCCTCCCTCCCTCCACGACCCACGTGAAAACTATCTCGTCATCCCTTAAACCTTCTTCCCCCAACCTCCGCCATCCAATTGACAGAGCCTTCGAAGCTCTTTGAACTTCAATACGCCGCCTTCCGCACAACGCCTTCCTCGAAGCTCCCTTTCTCCACTAGCCCTGCTACCATCAAACACAGGAGTCTAAGACGAGCTACCGGTTCGAATCGGTTGAACCGAGCGTGCCCTGCCTTCCTTCCTGTCAAAAAAACTTCACTCTAAATTCACGGCAAGTCTCAAAAGCTTCACCACTATCCGGTAGAGCTAAAATGAAGTTGAATTATACTAACGTAAGTTTGACCTCTACTCCAAGTCAACGAAACAAAATCTGACTCTCTCTACAGCGGAAAATTTTCGGGACTAAGCTAGGAGGGGTGGTGAAAAAGGACATTTTTAGGCATGCTCAACCCAATAGCAAGCCTACCTCCGCTTTGAAGGATAAACGTGTGGAAATCAACCTTCAAGGGAAGTCTCTCTGCGATGATAGCTTAAAACTCATCTGCGAAGCTTTGACCGAAAATCTTGAGGCTGGTTATATTCACCTTGATGAGCTTAATCTGGCCGAGAACAATATCACCGTTGCCGGGTTGAAGTACCTGTGTGAGGTTGTACGGCTGGCGTGTAAGGATTTGAAGGATCTTGATTTGAGATCTAATGAAATTGGGATTGTCTCGGAGGAGGATGCCGATATCTGGGAGGACTTCCTGGATAGTGGCCTTAGATTTGTATAGCTCTTTACATGGCTCATGATATAAGTTTTACTAGCTAAGTATGCAAACAGGTTTCGTCGCTTCGGAGACTCGACTTGTCCAACAACACAATTGAGGACAGAGGAATTGAGATATTTGCCAAGGTCTATTCGAGAGAGCTCCCGTTGGTCTTGCCACGGTCGTCTCGCCCCACGTTGTCGGAGAGTTCTGATGAGGAATGGGGTGTCAGTTCAGAGAGTGATCAGGATGAGCTAGATCCTCAAGTCAAGCCAACACAGTTCCCGAAAATCCCAGCGACTTCAGGATCCCCATCGAGTTTCCTGTCAAACTCGAAGTCTAACATTTCCTGTGGCGGTGAGTAAATCAGGTTAGAGGTTTTACAGTTCGCTGATGAGAACTCTATAGTTGGGTCCTTTAATCGGCAATCATCAGACATTTCGGCCACTTCTGGAGGGGTAGAACTCCATGGAATCAGATCGATACCTTATCTGATACTTACACATACTTCTATAACCGATAGAGCTGCGCTTTTCCTGTCGTACATTGTGCCTGCCCATCACTTGCCCCAGGATTTGCTCAAATATCTGCCTCCTCCGCGTCCGGGAATTCAAACAGAGACTTTACAGGCTTATGACACCACATCCGGGTGTCAGGGGATCATATATCAACCAAATCGCAACTTCACCCAACTTGGGCTTAAAGCTCTTGAATTGGCAAACTCTCTTCGAACAGGGAATTCATCGTCGGGGGACCAGAATGCACCTAGAAGCAGACGTTTTTCGGATGTTTCTATCCCCGTAATTACTCCCACAAAGCATAAGCGGGAGAGCGTTGGGAGTTGCCATCCATCCCACATATCGCCGATTACGGGAACATTTACATCAGAGCTGGAGCGGGTTAGGGGTAAAATCCAGGGTACGCTCTTAAAGAATGAAGGGGTTTTTGCTGTGGAGCAATGGTCTGTTGCCGTAAAAATGTTATCAATTTGTAGGGCAATTTTATTCAAAGGCGAGCTAGTCACCCCTGAGTTGGGTCCATTACCTCCCCAAATGCTGCCTCAGGACTCAGCCGATAAGAGTGGGTACAGTTCTTTAGGATTGGCTCCTTGTGACTCGCCCCTCACAAACCAAGCAGATCCGCCTAGCCCCATTTCGAAATTCCAGAGGCTCTCGCTCAGCACTCCTTCCCCGGGATGGGGAGGAATTTCTTCAGAGAATTCTCCAGGAGCCATGGACCCCCCGGACATATCTCTCTGTTCAAACCCTCCTCAGGACATTATCGAGTCACCCCGGGGGACCCCCCGCAACCAAGAACACCTAAAAAAGGCGCTCCCTGGGCCCCTAGAGATGGACACCTGGATAGCAATAATTGCCTTTGCAGTGGACCCCAAAGGCATCCTTTCGGAAAAGCAACACCACAACATCGTAGACTGGGCTAGAAGTAGTGAAACTTTAGCTCGTGAAAAGGAGCTTTCAGGCAAGACAAAGGCTGTCCAGATATGGAGGCTTCTGGAGGGTATCGAATGCTTAGGGTTTGATGTTTAAGATCTAGGCCCTCTTTCATTATTGGCTGTATTCGTTCTTTCTCCCTATGGTTTCCTCTATCAGATATGTAGTCCTCTTCTACTGCTATAAATTTGAATACATTTTCACAAACAAACCATTCTCACGCTTTACTTTCCTTCACTTCTCTGTCTTGATATTTTACTTCATCCTTCTTTTCCCCTTTTTTCTCATTAAATTCGGTAGCTGGGCGCAGGGGTTGTAAAATTGTTTGATTTTCGGTGAGGACCTAGCTCAGAAAAAAGACCATCTCGATATCATTGAGTGCTGTACCACCAAATAGGCTAACCATTGGATATATACTAAGAGCCGTATCCGGCTCCGCCTTTTGGGAGCTTGTAACTAGGCGATCTAGCTACACTAGAATTGTACCATCTTAGATGATGCCCAAAGTGCTATAATATGTTACTAGTGTATATTCGGCCTAATGGATACTTAGGGAAGAGAAAATATAGCATAATGAAATGAAGAACTTAAACGATGGGAGAAATCAGATGTCAGGGACACCGAAACAGAATCTATCCTCTATATTCCCAAGCTCAAAGATAGCACGGGTGTCGTAAGCAGATAACCGTGTAAACTCGCGTCGGGTAGTATGTCGGTTCGGGGGGTGTGTCGTTTCCCATCATGTTTACCCAGAATGAAGCCAAATTTAATTCTCATTTCTACACACCCTGTGTATGTCTCTTCCCGATATACCCCCCGAAGCGACATTGCCCCTGACACGAGCCTAGTTCTCATTGTACCCGAAGAGGGAAAGCTAAGAGACCACGGAGTTTAAAAACAGCTCTTCTACCTCCTTATTCTCTCTTTACCCCCCTATCCTCTTTCCACCACAAACCTACCGAAATTATCATTGACCTTCCTTCGACCATTACCGTATTATCCAAGGATAATTAGTTCACCTCCGGGCTTCTGAGCGATATGTCAAGGACCAGCTGGGCCCGCTCCGCGTCTGCAATACAGGTAGGGGATTCACTATTTTATCCGTTAACATTTAACGGCATACCGGTACGTAGGAAATAGGGAAAATATTTACCATCAGACAGGCCACATTATCGCCCCGCGGAGAACCGAAATAAAAAATAAAAACAAGCCTCCAGTTTCCTCAATGGGAGCTTACTAATATGACAGTATCATATTATTATTTTTCGGGAGAAGCAAAGAGAATTCCTGATTTGGGCCACGGCAGTCGACAGCCCTATACTCGTACAAGGGCCAGAATACATTTGGGGCTTCCCAGTGTCTGACAACTCATAGGACACGTCCACCGAATCTTACCCGCAGTTACGCACCTAAGTACAGCTTCAAATTTAAGCCCAGTCCGCCTCAAAGTGCGAAGTTCAAAGGGCCCCCGTACAAGGACCAACACGGTTGTAACAGTGATATCTTTTACGCCCAGGGTGTTCGTTTGGTACCGGGATGTTAACCCACAAAAACGCCGTCAATCTTTTATGCACGGTACCGTAGAGGGATGGCCCTCGCCCAACACGCTATGAACCATTTGCTCATATTATATACCTTTAGTTCCACCAGTCTGGTTCATATATATTACTCGAGGAGGGTCTGCAGGGTAACGCGGAGTTGGCCGGCTGATTGAAGTTGGGTTTTCGATGCAGGCTATGGTTGGCCAAATTAGGCAACACAAGATCGTCGATGGGTTTCTGGAACGTTCCTTTTGCTCTCAGGTTGACCAAGTCCAACCTTGGGCATGCCGTGCCCCGCCGAGAGCCCCAAACGCCCGATCCGTGTCCGTTGGATAAATGCCAACATAATATTATGAGAGTCTTCTTAAACACCATGTCGAGAGCTCAATGGACCACATGACACCCCCTTCAATTCTTGGAGGATACAAATCAGAACTATCATAAAGTGAGAATTTCCTATTCCTGTCGGTTCCAGTTTACAGCATGTTGGCTGTGAGCCTTTTTTTGCTAGTTGTCTCCTAGGCCGATCAACCCCTGATTCACTCTTCATATCCTATCACTCGAGCTTCGTATAGGCTGCAGCCAGGATCCTGACCTATTGGTATACTAATCTAAATAATTTTCTAGGGGATAATCGCATAAGACTTATTTAGTGCATTAGTGAGCGCGCAGGCAGATGCGCCTCGCGTTCCTTCCGCCCATTCATCGCGCAGGTAATTAATGCTTCATATTCCTAGGGGCACGCATAATGGAGCGAGCAGCTGACGGAAGTAGCGCATCACTAAGGTCTCGGAAACATGCATGATAGACAGCTGATGACTTTCATGCGTTGTTCATAGTTGATCACTCGCGATGCTCATCGTATACCGTAAATTTTGGGCAAACTCGACCCGCCGCCATACTTCTTAAGGCAGCCACTATTCCTCTCAAAGACTAGGTCAGTGGCGAATTCGCTCTTCCGGGGATAGTAACTGCCATACAAGCGATAGCGGCGGGTCGAGTTTACCCAGAATCTACGGTAGCCCGCTTTGACCTCCAGGGAAACCGAAAAAGAGCATGGCACGTCCTCTGCGCGCAGCGCAAAGTAAAAAGTAAAAAAAGAGCGACCGAGAACCAGAACTTAAGACATTTCACTTTCTCTCTACCATACTCTCGAGTACTCGTACATGCATGGCAAGAGATCAAAGCCAAAACCGCTCGATGTCTGGGGAAAAGCTCCGAAAGTGACGCATTATTACTTTTTCTTGAGGCCGGAGGATCTTTGGGCAACGCACGGACTCATTTTTTTCGTGTGTATCGCCGCACCAATGTGACGGGTTTGAATTCCGGTTTCTTGTACCCGTGCGGCCGAGTTGAAGTTGGACACCTTGCAAGGGAACTGCCACCTCAGATGTCCAACTTCAACTCGGCCGGGCTAGCAGTCTTCCTTGCTTATGGATTGGGAGCTGGGCGATAGCGGAATGAATAGTGGGAGAGTCATACCAAGGCCAACAGTAAATAACGGAGCTGGTGGAGGAAAGGTTAACCTGGCGGTATTGCATCGGGGCCGTCGAAAACAGGAATTGTGACTTGGGGTTTGTGTGCGAGATACCTGGCTGAGATACCTGAGGTGGCGCCTCACACAAAACACGAGGAATGATCCGGAAAACTGCCTGGACTGATGAAAGGCGAACTGCCCTTGCTTAACGTACCTCAACCTCAGGAACCTTCAAATTGGAACGCGGAAACTTCCGGGCTTTGATGTATCCTAAAGATCGCACAAGTGGCAATCATTGCAACCCTGAAGAGTCTTGACGATCTGAATGAAGCTGAAAAAATGAAAAAAAGACGCCCTCAGGCCTCAGACACATTTATCTGCAGTCATTGATTGACCAAGCAAAAAGAAAAAATATCACTATATGGTAAAGTTCTATTTGAAAGGACAGGAGAAGTTTTTTCCCAACCCGCTCAGATCGTCAAGAGTTTTTAAAGCCACAATGCCATCCTCATCTCCAGAGTTGAGCTTGGATCACTGAGGTTTGCAGGTGTGCACTATGATAGAACCCCGGGTGCGGTGCAACGCGGTAGAACTTTGGTGCCCCAGCCAAAACAAAAGAAAGAAGTCATCAAACCACCAGTTCACATTGTGGATCGAGATTGCTGTCATATCCTGTGACAGAAGCTAGGATCACTTTGCGCGCCAAGCGATAAATAGTAGTAGGACCCTTGGTGAGTAATGTCCTCTTTTAGAAAACGCTGCTTTGTTAACACGTACAAGGTACAGGCATAAAAAAGTGGTACGGCGCAGGGGTGGAGTAGGTTGATTCCGGAAAAAATTGTGGGACACCGCAACCGAGCCACCCTCACTCTCTCACCAAAAATATGTTGCAATCTAGCAGTGAAGTACCTCTTAAACCACCACCCTTTACCAGATGGTCTTCAATTTTCAAATGCTAAGTTTTTTCACCATCACAAATAGATGAGAAAAAAAATACCAAATAATATGGCAGATAGGGAAAATCTCAACCTGTGGATACAAGAAAGCATTGATTTTGAAAATAAGCCATTATACCTTCAAGTCTAGTTGAAATGAGGACAGCATTAAATAGAATAACAGTTTAAAGATTCAGGCAACATGCCTAACAAGCACTTGTAATATTTGATTTTATGGCAAATGTGCTGGAAGAGAGGTTATCTACACCACCCACTAAGATTTTCCTTTATCAGTTGCATAGCATGGGAGGAAACATTTATTCTCTGAATGTTTTTTTCTCAAGTGTACCACCGCTACTGAAACATTAGTCAAGCAGCGTACCACTATTTTAACCCTGTACCTTGTATCACGGCCGAGCAATGAGGACATCATATTTGAGGACGAGGGCATCGGAAGATTCAAAATGAGTGACCGTTGCGTGTACGAAAGGCCGTTGTAACAGTGCAATCCAATCTTCAAAAAAAGCAACCCTTCGTTTTCAAGGACCTGAGCTGAAAGCTTCGCAGTAGCTGCAGCCCTTAACCAATGGCGGGCTCGTATCACCTTCGGGACTGAAATGTCAACCAGACTGTCGGTGGAATTTCCGTACTCGGGGTGAACCTCCTGTAAGAGCGTACCAGTAGCCTCGCCAGAAAGCCCAGAGGCGGACGCAGGATAAAAACAGGTGGAAGCAGAACCAGAGTCGGTACGAGCACCGTGAATCCAAGGGGAAAAATCAGCCCCTTCGGTACCTTCGGGCCTTCCATGTTTATATGTACTCTTACAGTGCAATACGGTATGATTCTCTGACCCCCAGCATCCCTTAGGAACAGTATCTGACTTTAGAAGAACAAACAACGCATACATAGGGTAGGCTCTAAGTTATCCTCAGGCGAAAAGTAGGCTGCCTCCTTTTTTTCACACAAGGAATCAACAACGAAACCCTGAAAATCAATACATTTTCCGAAAATCATGGTTTAGTATTACAGTACGGCACCTGGCGCCTTCTACTCGTACGCTAACTATTGGCCAATATTTATGGACGAATAGTAGGGCGTAGAATATTAGGCTTATGGTATCGGTACAGCGCAGAGGGGTGGATGCGGTACATTCCCGAAATGTACTGAATACCGGTATTTTATTTCCTCTTGCAACATTGCCACCATCTATTACTAGGATGATCGGCATGCAGCAGAAAGGCTCGGATAAGGCTGAAATGGCCCCAAAATAATGGCTGCGCAGAAGAGGGAATGGGTTTTTTGTTGTTCCTGCGCATGCAGATGCCCCCAGCATCGGGGAGACTCATGGGGGTGGGTTGATGGTTCCAACCGAACCTTGCAAGCAGAAAACGTAGCGGGTAGCGATCCATGCAAGAAGGATGCAAGATCCATTTCCACCGTTGTAATTTCGACCGTTTCAAGTTTGTCTGGGTTTTGGGGCTATTCGCCCGTTTTACCATGGGACTGGTGGCGAGATCCTCTTGGGTAAAAAAGAAAAGGGCCCTGAGTAAGGGGGGGCGTAGGTTCAGGTGCCAGGTCTGAATGGCTGACCCTATAATTTGGGAATACTGATATCATTGGCTGGGGGAAACACAGAAGGAATTTCAACGACTGCTTCCACGATATCTATCGATCCATCTCTTCTGTTCCGCTACGGTACCAGTATTCACGCTGCTTTACCGGTGGTTCAGCGAATAGCAATAACAATTGTGAATTCCAAAACGCAAAAAATGATATTCCAGATATCTGCAGTACAACAGCGACAGCCAATTTGCGGAAAGATGGATGGGGATGGAAGTGGAGAGGGAGAAAGGGTCGTACGTAGTCCATAATAATGCATGGCCTTGGGGGAAGCCGGGATCCCCTAGCGGGGGAAGAAAATATGATACTCCCAAGAAGACATAATTAGCCATAAGAAAAGAAAAGAAAAGTCATCAAAACTAATGATAAAAAAGATAGAGCCTTCCCGATATCTAGTCCACCCTTTTTCCATGCTCTAAACCAATGACCCATGTTCTCCGCAAGTGCGCCAGTTCCATGTAACTCTATGATAATAACGAATCAGAAGGATGAAATATGAAATAAGAATAGAAAAAAGAAACAGGCTCGAATTTGATATAGAAAGGTATCATGGCGAGTAGAAGGAGTGGGGGTGTAAGCAAAGTGAGAGATAATAATAATGATGATGGTGATGCGCTGGCCTAAACAAATAATCGAAAGGACGGGGGAAATAAAAGGGAATAAGAAAAAAGCACAAAAGAAAAGGAAAAAGGAAAAAGAAAAAACACCCGAAACAACAAATTTCCACCGATGACAGAAGCTAGTGGGGAGGCAGATAGGTAGCTGTGGTAGCTTGTTTCGCAACGAACAGGCATTTCCCCGGGGCAAAATGTCTACGGAACAAGCCCATCCTCATCCTCAGATGTAATGATTACAAGAGCCATGCGAGAAGTCCCCGCCGTTGGTTGGTGGGGGTATTAGCGATGAATGATCCAAGGCAGCGCTAATGCTAGGCTCTAAAACTCGCAAGCCCTGGTCATTCTTGCCGGGTGCGGATTTAGTATGGGAAGCCGAAATGAAACCTCCACAATGACCTCCACGACCTCCGAGAAATCCACCAATTTTACGTCCTCCACTTCCTCCGCCATGTAAAGGGGCGGCCATATTTCTCTGATCACAACCGTTGCACTTCACGTGTTGACATTCGGACCATGTGCAGATGTTCTGCTCGGCTTGGACTGTCATCCAGCCGTTGTCGCATTTGCAGCAGCGCCAGCGGTAAGGCATCGTTCTTCTTGGTTTCTTTGTTTTTCCGTTCGGATTTCCCTTCTTTTTTTGGGAGGGGGGAAGGGGGTTGACAGTAGTTAGGCTTGGTGCTTGTAGGCTGTGGTGCTGGGCATCGGATGACGGTGATGTTAGTTGGGCCTCTAGACAAAAACCACCGGTGGTAGTTTAAACGCGGAATTAAGCTAACCTATCAATTGACTGAGGTAGTGTTTTGAAAATTCTCTCGTTCCTTTTCTTTTTCTCTTTTCCCCCCCGAAATTCTCCTTTTGAGATGTTATATCTCTCTACCTTGCGCGCACTAAGAGGGGGCAAAAGAAAAGAAAGGAATAACTTGTCAGCTCATTCTTATCGATAGAATTGATATAAATAGTTGGATGACGTACACTTCAGGGATTCCCTAGCTAGCAAGCAAATAACCCTCTCACTCCGTTGCCCGGTGTGGGATACCGTATAGCTGTTCGGGATAGGCAACAACAACAACAACAAGATGTATTCCGAAGTCCGAGTCAACAACGAAGTTGGGCGAGTATAGTAATCGTAGCGTGTGTGAAGCAAGTAAGTGTACTGGCGAGGCTGACTGGTATGAATGCGAAACTGGGAGAGTGGAAAACGAGGTGGGAGTATCCTCTTATATTTATATTTTGCTGATTCCTTTTTCCCTTCCCATTTCTCTTACACTACCCATTCACACCCTCGTATCCCGCCCCCACCAGCACTATGCTCCAGGGTATGCCTTCCCACTCACTCACTCATTCAGATTTTCTAGGGTGCCTTTTGAAACAGGCTTACTTTTTTCCTTTTTTTGTTACTTTACTTTTCCTTCTTACCTTACTGCTTGCTTGCTGGAGCAAGGCAGAATTGTACTTTTTCCTGCCAAAAAAGAGTCCTGGCTTCTCCATCTGTCCATTCTTTCTTTCCTCTTATCCTCCCATCCCCTGTCTGTTATTCAATCTTGACCCTTCTCCCCCCCAGAGGGAACAACCCTGGAAGGAATACAACGGAATGGAAGCTGTTGCAGCCAGTTGTTGGGTTGGATGGATCGAGGGACACTTCGACCTGATAGAGATGGGGGTTCTACACTTGTGACGAAACAAGGCTGAGCAAAAAAGAAAAAAAAAAACAAGAGAGAAGAATGACAAAAAAAATAGATGATTATCTCAAAAATAACGGCATTACGCAGTACAGTATTACTACTGATACGTTGTTCTGTACTGTATCGTACCAGTGTACAAGTCAGGTTCTCTTTCCTGCCCCCCCCCCGTTCTCCCATCCCCCACCGCCCGCTCACTCACTCGCTCATCCGCTGGCATTTTCTTAGCTCACCGCCTGCGCTCGCCCGTAGAGCAGGAGTCGCCCTACTGTACGATGATATACGTTGCTCTACATGTGTATCCAGCCGTGGAAGGAACGATAAATAATGTTTTCTAGAAAATGGTACCTAATTTATTTCCCCCACCCGACGTGTTTGATGCGAGGAAACGGCTGGTTTTTCTATCTGTCCGTCCATTAAGGTTAGCTGATACTGAATAGTTCCAGCTAGCCAGTTTGTCAGCCAAACGAATAGAGCTATCATGGATCCTGTGGTCCATCACCCGCCGTGTTCTAATCCTCTGGACTCCGCTGCTCGAGTAATGTTGCACTTTCTATTACTTCCACCTCCTCCACTACCTCCTCCCCCCCCTCCTCCGTCCTTTTTCTTATGCTCCATCATTCCCTCTGCACATGCTACTAGACTGCCCACCCCGCCATGACGAAGCCGTGCATGATATGTGCGAAAGATCGAACGATAGCTACCGGTATTTTACTTTTGGAATTGGGGCAAGTGGGCTCAACCAATGCGCTGCTGTGCTCGGGTATTACCCTTGGCCAATTGGGGGAATTGCGTGCGCGAATGCAGAATAGGAGTTAGGGCAACAAAATTTTCTTACATCAATCTGCATAGGATGGAGAAATTGAGCAAAGATGCAGTTCATTTTAAAATGGCCATTATTTTCTTTTCGTCGATTTATGGGGGGGGGGTTTTAATTTTAGTTATGGTGCGAGGGGGCAGAAGGGATGAGGTTTGGTTCTTTTTTTTCTTTTTCTTTTTTAGCATGAATTTTAAATGTTGGCGCCGGATGCGGTGCTGCGAGATGCAGGCTATTGGTCACGTTGTCAACCCGCGGTCAAAAAGAAAACTACCGTGGTGACAGTTCTTTACGTAGGGGAGCTTGGGAGAGGTGTGCGCTGTGCACTTGTAAAGTGTTCTACAGACCCTGAGGAGAGTGTGTCCCTAAATATTTTTCCCTTTTTCCTTGGTATTCTTCTGCTCCGTGGCCTAACCACAATACGGCATGATACCACTACCCTACTATTTCCCATGATACCAGGTACCCCCTTCCCCTTTTCGAAACGGGTTGCTAACACCGAGAAAAATAGGGAAGAGATAAGGCCGAAAAATTCAGACGTCTGCCCTCCCTCCCCCTTCGCTACGGCGCACTAGCAATCCGAACATATATTGGCGGAGGGGAACGGTTCGAGGACGGAAAGGGGGAAGGAAAAACATCTCACATGATCTCCGAAATTCCGCTGATCCGGTTCTGCAACAGAAGAGCTCATCGCCTGTCGTTAGTGGGGGATTTCTCTCGAGGGTACCTTAATCAAGGCCTAATTGGCGGGTTACAGATAGGCTAATTTCTGTTACGAGGTTGCTTCTCCCGGTGATAGTCGATAAGATGCGTTATCGGAATGTTTAGAACTTCCAAACAAAACGGATGTCGGAAGAGATTACCAGGTACCATGGCGTCTCCCTCTAACGTTTTACCAGATACTGCAAGTCCAACCGCTGTGGCGACTGGGCTCAGCTTCTTGTTAGACTACCGATACTGTACGATACACCTTCCCCTCTATCTCTCCCCCTCTTCTCCCCCCCTCGTTTACCGCGCCGGCAGTCTAGCTCTCACCCGATCCAATCGATTCTAATCAGTGTGCACTGGTTCCAATCGTGACAATACCACTACTAGCGCTTAGCAAAGATAGTTGGCTCTGCCCTTAATCTCAAACGATGAGGTAATTAAGGTTCTGCCCCTAGGGCTCTAATAACGGTTTTACAGAGTCGACTGCCGTGGCGTGCCGCTTACAGATGCATTGGTGATCATTCCGTCACACACGTCTCAACTTCATCACCATCATACCCAGCCAACACTGCTTAGCATTTCGTCCAGTGTCTCACGGGCTGCCCATCTTCATTCCTTCAATCTGTGAACACATCAGAATGTACTCGAGTACCGTACTTTCCCCTCAATCAATCAGTCGGAACACACGTGCCCGCCCGGGAGATCTGCGGGTGGCTCGGGATCGTCAGGGTTTCTTTTAGGCTTGCGCCCGCCGTGAAACTCGACGGATCACTTTTCCACTGTTTGTTTGACGCTTCTATCATACCATATCATACTTTCTCATTTTCTTTTTTATCGTTTTTTTTTTTCTCGGCTGGCCAACCGTTTCATTCCTTTTTTCCGTAGCTATATCGATTTAGTCATCTTTTTTAAGTTTAGTTTAGCTCACGGGTAGGTGAATTGGCGTCCAGATATTTTGCTCATGGGGTTCAGCTTTCCCTTATGGTACGGGTATTGTACTATTTGCACTCCTCAGATCGTATTGCCGTTGCCCTATTGGCCCGATCCCTTAGCCCCGCCCCCCTCTCTTTCTCCTCATTGATGCGGAGCAGAAGTGGAGAAATATTGCCAATTAGCAGGCATTTGTCGCACTTTCTCAAGGCTGGCGAGCAAGCCCTTGGCGGACAAATCTGACTAGAATTGAAAGAGGAAACGAACACTAGGCGCGGATACCTGCCTCCATGAGATTTGGGCGCGGAGAGTATCGTTGATAAGTTTTCCAACCATGTGGATGGCTCGCCTTATGCTCCTTGTGCTATACGAGTACTTGTACAACGGGTTCTTGCGCAGTGCGCACCGGTCTTCACGAAAGAGAAAAAGAGGTCCACTCAGGCACAAGCGGGCCTTGCGGATAAATACAAGCAGCAAGAAAGAACCCGACGCAGTACAGTCCCAATCTCAAAACCAACAGCGAATGACCAGCTGATGGTGAGACCGATCGGATAGAAAAAAGAAAAAGTGAAAAGAAAAAAAAGTAAACTTATTGAAGATGGTACTTGTACTAGTACGCTACTCTTATCACACCTCTCGCACCCCGAAAGCTAGTTACTTGTCGTGCGCCTGACCATTAGCATGAAATACAGCCTAGCGCTACGCTGCACTGTATGCACCACGCTGTACATGATGATAATACAGGAGAAAGTATCATACTGATTCCCCCTCCCCCTCCACCATCCATCCATCAACCCATCGGTACCGCTCCTGCCAAATGTCTAACGCATGTCACTACATAAGGCCCATCTTCCTTCCCGATGGGAGGAGGAGGAGGGGAGAATAAGGTGGGAAGGAGAAGTTACCGCGGGGTGTCAAAATAACGTGAACACTTGTACCTCCCAACCAACCAAGTATTATACTATACCCCGGCAATAATAATTTGGGCAACCTCAACAACAAAAAATAAAAAATTAATACATTTAGCCTTGCTCCCTCCCTCCCAGAGCTCGGGGTACTGTTGTAAGAGTGGGAAAATTGGCCATATCACTCGAGTCCAGTCTGGTGGCTATCGAAGGAAATGGCTTTCACTGATTTTTTCAGCTGGGGTGGTTACGAGGTATCATATCATACAAGTTGTTCACGTTATTTTGACAACCCCCCCTGCGGTACGCCTAGAGGCGCTATTACTGCCGCTTCCCGAGAGCGAGAGATTGGCAAATCAGGGTTGAGGCAAGAGGCCACGGTCGCAGTTTGTTGTTCCCTTTCTGGATTCTTCCTGTTTTTGTCTCTTCTTCGACTGACCAATCAATCAATTAAGCGCGCTTTGTGGAACTTTTTGCCCTGTAACCCATATCGGGGCATGTTGATGCGGTTGGCGTGCAGCGCTGTGCCAGTCAGTACTCGCGATGTCGAGTCGAAGCGTATTTAAAAAAGACTGCTATTGCACACCCGCCCAAATCCCGGCCCTTTTGGTATACCGGTGATATCACCTTGAACGTGGGAGGTTGCTTGTGAGGGAGCATGATATAGTTATAATTTAGCATTTGGCAAAAAGAACTGAATTGAGTTGAGTTTGGATTCAATTGGGCTGTATGATAACTACTAGAAGATAGAATATAGAAACCGGGGGAATTCATGAATACGCAAGCGAAGGACAAAAAAGCATAAGTAAAATTTAATAAGAGTAGTTAATGAAATAACAAAAAGTCTAGCTAATAAAACAACTTCCTCAAGCACTCCTCAACAAAAAGCAAACCCGAGAAAAATCGGGAGCGGAATTTCTGAGAGCTCGAAACAGGCTGTCCATCCATTAATCAATCAATCAATCAATCAATATCAATATCAAGACAAGCGCTGCATAGAAGCATCAAAAAAAAAAGAAGTAGAACGCGCAGAAACATGTAAAAAGCAAAAAAAAAAAGCAGCCCTGTGCGACAACGGAGACAAAGTAATAATAAGCAACCACATTCTCTCCAGAAAAACAAGCAAAACCTAAGGTTTCGTCCGCCTGGCTCTCTCTCTCCACGATCTAGCTAGCTAGGGTCCCAGTAGGACAGCGCAAGACAGCTCAGCAGATATCATACGTAGGCAGGCAGGCAGCCCCACGACGCCAGAGAGCATTCCATGCGAAGATGTGCAGGGGGGTTAGTTATGTAAGTTAAGCCACATACACACTCAACTTTCCTCGGGAATGGGAAAACAGCCGCCGCCGCTGTCGTCACCTTTGTAGAACATCGCACACGGGTGAGGCGCAAAGAAAAATAAAAAAACGGAAAGAAAGAGTGAAAGAGTGAAAAGTTGTAAATAAGAAAATAATAAAAAAAAGGGTTCAATAGCGGAGCCCGGGTGGGTGGATTGTGGATCGTAAGGATAGTTTTTGTTTTGAAAACTATAACTTCCCGTAGATGAAATACCGGTACCACGCCAGTAGGAGAGAAGATAAAAAGAACAACTTCCAAAAAGGTAATTAAAAAACGGTTTTCCAAAGGCCCTTTTCTCTCAAAAAAATTTTTGCTTTTCTTTTTTTGTCCCACCACAGCCTTGCCCACTGCCTTCCACACAGATCCAGAAAAAGTAGAAAGCAAGATGAAAAAAAGAAAAGAAAAAAGAAAACTGGGGACAAAAACACTCAAGGAAATAGCTTCTATTCCCGAATAGGATAACTAAGCGAGCAGCGTGGAATTTCGCCAAACTCCATGTGTAACCAACCGATCTAATCGCGAATCTCAAATGACGTGAAACTCCGCTGCCGTAGTGAATGATCGTCGCAACCCGTTTTTTATTTTTTTCCATCATCTATCCGCTTGTGAAATAGAAATTATGGGGCGACAATTAATTCGAGGTGGGAAACTCGATTCCTTGAGAACCGAAGTCGATGGTCTGGTGATTGGTGGTGCACTGGGCGAGATCGTTAGGTGTATACGTAGTTGGAGGCAAGGAGCGGTCGAAGGTGTTGGAGTATCCGGGCTCGCTCGCCTCGATAATTAGGGACGGTGTCAAAGCCGTTGCAGGAAGAGTTGTATGGGCAATTGGGAAGGTGGATGGTCTCAAAGATACAAAGGAGTGTGCTTGCTGCCTGTGCTTGCGACGAGGTATGTACCCGCAATTGGCACAGCCAACATCGAGGAGAGGATTGTGGGGTCCATAGCCACAGCTTGGCTAAACCAAAAAGAACATCATGGTAAGTCACACATACAATGCATGGGATACAGGTCGGGAGTTCTTTCACTTACACAATACCAAGCATCGGGGGTTGATATGATACTAGCGCTGTTGGTAGACATGGTCTTGAAATGAATATGGGTATTGGTTTGTGCTGAAGACGTTTTAAAGAGGTGGAAAGTGGCAGAGGATAAGGGGTTGTCTTAATGTATTGTAGGAACTGCTTTGTGCTGTGGAGGAGGTAGGGTGGTCGAAGGAGAGTATGGGTGCGCTCTGGTCCTGAGAATGATAGGGAAATGTCTGTTGGATGAGACTCTCAGACGAAGGAACTCCCTGGCCTTTTATGTTGGAGTGAAGAAGGAGACAAAGGCACGGTAAAGAATAAGTAGGTTAAGCTAATTGCAGAACGTAGGAGTCAACATTAGCAAAAAAGGAAATGCGCATACACAGAGTGCTGCTATCACCGAGCCCGCCCCCCTCTCGGGGGAGGGTGGTAGGGCAATGCTCGGAGGTTTGGAAAGCCGTAGCTAAACGCTCAAGGCTCGAATCGGGCTGGTCATGGCCATGACGAAAGTCACTGCGAACAATCTTCAGCTGGACGGATGGTCCTCGAGAGATCGCCTTGTCCTCTGCTCTAGCAAGGGAATCCGACACCATGAACACCGCCCAGATATGACTGACTAGAGATACCCTAAAGGGAGACATATGTGACACAGAGCACTTCATACTCCGGGAGATATAGACATGCTCTGCTTTCGGGATATCTAGAGTGGAATGAAGCGGCTTCCTTCGGTGTAGTTGTTAGGTAGAAGCACTTGGCGACGGTGAAGGGTATCGTCGATCATACTAGGGACGTGCGCAGCAGTAAAAACTCTAGGCTTGCAGCAAAAGGAGTCATATGGATAGTGGTAGAGAGTAGAGTACGTAGAAATAAGACGTACCCTATAGGCCAACGGTCAAAGGCCACCAGCCCCCTAATTCTACAATATTGGCGAGAGGTGAGTCGCTTCCCAACCCCATTTTGGGTAGGTAGATGGTGATAACAAAAATACCCGGCACCCCAAGATGCCGGTTCGCAAATTCGGGCTCTGCGGGCCAGGAATCGATCGCTGGTACTGGGACTGACCCATAAACCAGTGTCCGAGTGCGAATCATAAGTGCCTACCAGGCTAATAGAACTTCTAGAACACTCGTGGCCAGTTGGTGCCTTGTCGGACGGAGCCGCTGAAGGTCGTCACCGTAGAGTGGGGAGTTGGCAAGTGCTGTTGTGGGTAAGAGGTTTGTGGGAGACGAGGGTGGTCCGTGGGTGTCATCTCCATTCTCACCCCAATCACCCACCAGCTTCAGGGATGGCCTCCGAGTTCAGTGGACGCAAATAGAAAACCCTAACCCTAGGCAGCGGAGCCTCATCTTGGCGCACAACGTTAGTGTTTAGCATGAGTTTCACTATAGCTCATACTTGTCTGCCCTATCTTTGTGAGCATCCGAGTAATAAGAAGCCCGAAGGCGGACAAATGAGGCTTCTGGTTTCGTTGGTAGTGCCTTGCCTCCGTTCCGCCACTTTTTCCTTGCACAAAAGAATCTGGCTGTGCTGGGAAACTCTGCTGGAGCAGCCTTGGTAAAAAGTGCCCCCTGCCCTATCGTGATTCGTGAGTTGGTATATTGTTTTCAGTGTGCCGCTCCATCACTGGGGATCCGAACGAGCTGTCAATACCCAAGTGCGCACAATCGTAGAGCGGCGAGAGTATCCAGCAATTAGACCAGCTGAGGTATCAAACCGGATCTCCTTCCATCCGGGACCAGCCACTCTAATTTCTTAATTCTCCAGAATACCGCTGCTGGCAATATCTCATTAGAGCTTTATCGATCAAGTAAACTCTCTGGAAAAATAAGTGCCGTCATGTAAGCGCCGTCCCGTGAATGACCATGAGTCACGGTCCGAAAATATTGGGATCCTTGTCTGCTCTGGTTGCTGTGTTGTGGGGTTGGGTTGCTGCAGAACGCCCATCGCTACCGCATCGCCGCCGATAATGTACCCCTCCTGACCCCTCCTTGAATGCCTATCCACCCCACTCTGATCTGCCGTCCTTGCTATGTTCTTCACCCTCTGGTCGGGAGAGCGCTGACGTGGAGGAGTGAGCCCAGAATACTCCCACTTGTTTCTCTCTTTGACGATTGGTCTCCGGGGATGCAAATTCGCAAACTGTGTCTTCGTAAGCGAGCTTCGTCTCCAATTCATACCAAGTAGTTCGTCGGGAAGTTCATGAGCCGGGTTTCTCATCCATATTGCGTCAATGAAACTTTGCCTTGATGACTCGTTCCGCTTCAGTAAAATTGGGAACAGGTGACAATCCTTTGACCAAAAGGTGCGTTGTGCCTTGCGGTACTCCTTTCTCTTCAAGTTTTATCGTCTGCTGTTCCAGAGCGAATGAAATTCCTGGTCAATGGGAGAGCGGGGCGCCCCGGTGTACCGCCGGTAATATCCTGAAATAGTTTCTCTAGGTACCAGGCCTGAAAAACGCTCTATCTCCGGAAATAAAGTTATTCTGAGGCGTCAAGGCTACCGTTATGCGTTACTAAGGTAACACTGGAATAGGTATTTGTTTGCGCTGTCCACATGAGGAATTCGCATGAGAAAAAGAGATTGTGCCCCGAGACAGGCCAAAAGTACTAATGTCATTCGCTGCATTATGGTTTTGGAAGAGAGGTTTTTTGCATTGAAACCAAGGGTGCCGTGCTTGTGTCGAAGAAGACCCCGCCTCAGCGACTTTCAACACCCTATAAACCACCACCTTCTCCGTGCATTCACAAGCTTTTTAGCCCTTTCGAAAATGACTCTAACATTCATATAGCAGATCCGAAGAGCATAGGCATCCTGTTGCGGGTAGTGTCTTGAAATAATTCCTGGAGTTGTGGTTCCCCAATATCCATTATTCTAGTAACGATAGAGATTTGATGCCGCTGCTCCCTCTAAGGGAGGTGGCCCCCATGAGACATACTTTGGGAAGAGCTAACCGTGATCTTATGGCAGGCGAAGGTCTGTAGAATCACCCATCTTCAGGTCCAAACCGCTTTACCAACAGTTCTGCTAACCAAAGACCCCGTGACTCAGACCTGCGGCTACGAGATCGGTCGGTTCTCCCGCAACCTCTCGTTGATCCTGCTGGAAGGAATGGCGATTCTACCAGGCGTTGAAATCTCGAAAGATCCTAACCGCTGATCTCTCGGTAGATGAGGTAGCCAGTAGAAATACTGCTGGCTATCGTCAGGTGTAAGGTAAGCCACCCATTCTTAGTAGCAGTGGATTACCGGTAACAGCTTTTCCGTAGCCCTTTCGAATAGGAGCCGAAGGGTGCGGAAAGGTTTAGCGAAAGACTTACTTCAGGAACGAAAGATTAGTTAGAAAGTTAATACTAGAACCGCGTAACAAACTTAGGAAAGGGGTTTTAATGGGCAATAATCCTTCGGCCCTTCGTCACTCTGAGAAGATTGTGAGGGCCGGTGGTGGCCTATCTCTGTCCAAGTGTATTTTGAATACAGATATATACTTGTCCTTAAGAGGAGCTGCGTCATCCCTAGGATACAGAATTCTTCCGCCTTCTAGATTTAGTCTAGAAGTGTAAAAACAAGTGCAATAGATATTAGATGGAAAAGTCTTGAACACTGTAGCTTCTTGCTAGGCCCGGTCGTAGGCGTTGCAGACGGTAGGTAAAGGGAGTTAGATCGTCTCATCGTGATATTTTGTAGTGACGAGTGTGGAATATCAAAAAAAAGCTGAGACTTTTTGAGCCAGTTAACCAAGTGGGTAAAGACAGAGCACAAAGAGATGGTTTGTGAGAAAAGAAAACTTAAGATAGAGCAAAGAGTATAAGAAATGATTGCAGACAGATTATCGTACTTTAACACCAGAAAATTTGCATATTGTAGGTAAATACTGTAGCTTAATTTTGAAGTGTGTGCGCAGTCCTGATCGATCATTCTTAAAACCACTCCGGTGATCACCAGGGCCTAAATCCCAAAATAGAGCGCACCATTATTGTCTCCAATGCTTCCCTCTCTCAGGTTCGGAGCAGAACCTCCCTAATTCCAAAAGCAGGTAACCAGAGAATACTATCGCAGCCAGGATTGGCTTACCAGTTGAACGCGAAATATGATCAGTCGGAAGTGGTATTTTATTTCCTTAAGAGTGCTAGTCTACACCCACGGCCAAGTTGAAGTTGGACACCTTAGGTGGCGATTCCTATACAAAGTGTCCAACTTCAACACGGTCACGCTGGTAGAGGGCCGTATAAAGCAAACAAAAGTGGTTGATAGGTCTAAATTTTCGCGTAATCATGCCACCCGTGACGTGGGGTATCCCCGCTCCTAAGCCAGGCTTCGCAGTCTGGGCAACCAGGGCCAAGTTTCGTATTACGACGACTCCTAGTTCATGGCACATCACTCGGGATGAGAAGTCGATAGAAGCCTAACACGAATGGGAACGGCCAAATTTGGCCTACTGAACATACAAACGCTATTGTGGCATTAGATACCGTGTTATAATTTGCATTAGTCTCCTCTCTAGAGGGGGTGGGCACGTGCGTGATAAGGAGCCGGGAGCTCCCGAGCCTGCAAAGGTATACAACGGGTAGCCCAGGCCTCTATAGGAGAAATAATGTGTGAGGAGCCACCTCGGAGGAGCCACCTTAGGTATGAAGGAACTAATAGCAGGACGCCTGATTCCCTATAGCTTTACTCTGCTGGGCCCCGTGACCCTCCACGGTAAGGCCACTAGTAGATACATCGACCGCCGGTACTCGAAGTATCACCATTAACGGATAGGCAAATACCATCCCAATCAAACACGAAACTGACATGAAGACGTGAGAAATCGGGGGATTAGATGTTCCCCAAATTGTAATAATGGGGGAAGATGAGCCCTGGCAGCCTTATATCACCACCACAACGATCCAACACGGGAATAACCGGGAGGCTGTATGTCTTCCACTCGCAATGTGAATGATCACAATCAACGCGTACTATTCCTTGCTATCTTGAGATGGTGGGTGGAAGCCCAGCCGTTAGCTGGTGTGAGTTAATTTGCTGCCAGGCTGCAAAGGAAGAAACAAAATAAGAACGAGTGACACATTATGGCTCAACCCACCGCTTGTGACCTGGTTTAATCCGTACATTTGTGCGTGAAGACTGTGAGTACTCGAGTATAATCTATTGCAGATCCATGTGGAAACCACCAACTGTGCTGCGAGGTGGGATGTTAGGTCCTATATATAACCGAAACTTCAAGGATTGGACTAACCGCTATGCCAGAGGGCAAAAACCCGGGCGATAAGTGGTTGTTGGCCCGAAAACAGGGCCTTGTTTTCATCCCTCAAATCCAATACCAGGGTGGTGGAGTCTCTTCTTCGTAAGTTACAGGGTTTCTCGAACTGTGTCGGGACGTTATCGGATTGTCATTCTATGGGCATTGATACGCACTACTGGTAGCAGTAGTACAAGTATTAGACGGCATCCTGGCGCTCCATCATGCGCCGAAAGCCCCAAGAATACCTAGTAGTGCAAAACAGGCGTACCACGCGTGTGTCGGTACACGTGCTAGCCATTTTTTCGGTCCTTCTGAGAGTTGCAGATTAGTAATTCTTGAATTGAAAGCCTTATTAACAATCGGACTTGAAATTGTATCGCATTGCTTTTGTTGAGGGACAGAATCACCAAATCTTGAATGTGAGGCCGATTTCTGTGCCCATTGATCAGTATCTGTGGTCCATATAACCAAGAATTCATTGGGCGCTAACCAGTAAAAATGAATTTTATATATTGGAGGATCTCTTGAAAAGATAAGGGGCTACCTGTCCTCGTGAAGGACTCTCTTGAGAATCAGGCTGGCATTCATATACAAGGAATTCCCATGCACACTCGCTCTGCTTCTTTCCTCGCACGGTACTTGGAGTGCGAATAAGTGTCCGGAACCGGCGACCGGCAGCTAGGCTGGCAACAGCAGACCAAACACTGGAATACAAACCGCAACACCTTTCTACTGAGTGTATTTGGATTTCCTCTGCTGCTGCTGCTGGGAATTGCTTTGCTATCTTTTTTTAGTATCTTTTGAGTCGCCTTTTGTGCTATTGAGTTGGCAGTTGGCGGCTGCCGCTTCCGAACGTTTTAATCTCACCATAAGTGGCATGTGCTCTCACCTACTTGCTGTTTTCAAAAGTATCTGGATGCCAAGGCGTCTAAGCTTACACCTGAATTCTCTAATCTTGGCGCCAAGGCATCCGGATACTTTTGAAAACAGCAAGTAGTCTTGGCTCGTGCAGTTAACCCAGGTTAATATCCGTCCGGATCCCCTCAACACCAACCACCTCATTTTCATCGCCTCGCGAACTCTCGCTTCCCCGCAACACACTCTCCATCTCACCTTACTCTCACCGTGTTGCATCCTCAACCTTTCATACTCTATGGGTAGTTTAATACTCCGGCTAAACGATGCCTAGCAAACCAAAGTGTTCCCACTTCTTCAAAGACAACAAGTACCCTCGGGACTGGGGAATCGTTGAATACTTGAATCACGACCACGGCAAGCTCCCACCACGTAAGGTACTCGACGGATGGAAAAAATCACTGGATATTATTGTCAAGTGCACCGACAAAGAGTTTTCACGGTCACGGCGGAAGCGCGCAGCGGAGTTACTCAAACGGTATAAAGAGAAGGTGCGGCTTTCCCCCCCTTTTCCTTTCGACAACGTGTTGCGGCGACCGCTGGCTCTGTGGACCTATAAGCTCCTCATCCAGATACCATCGCAGGTGATACAGATGACCTATTAGCTCTTCTGCTCTAGCCTGCAATGATGGTCCCGTTTGCTGGCAGTCGACCAGTATGCTTGCTGTTCCTACACCAGGCGGGGTTCTGGTTGCCGCACACGTTGTTCAGGCCCTTTCCCTTTCCCTTTCTTTTGGCAACATGTTGCGGTGACCGCTGGCTCTGTGGACCTATTAGCTCCTCATCCAGATACCATCGCAGGTGATACAGATGACCTATTAGCTCTTCTGCTCTAGCCTGCAATGATGGTCCCGTTTGCTGGCAGTCGACCAATTTGCTCGCCTGTTTCTACCCTACACCAGCGGGGTTCTGGTTGCCGCACATGTTGTTCAGGGGGGATAGACCTTGAGGGTTTGTTATAAGTGAGGTGATTCATGTACTGATACGACACTATGTGAATACCCTAGGGCAAAGGATCCGATCGTCTTGTCGGTCGTAAGTGGCTTTCGGACCAAACGAAACGACAACAGAAGCCATCACCAGTAAACATCGGAGCTGTTTTCAATGGCACTGTGACAAACTCATCGGTCCCCATCACCCAGACGACCGGTTCGCAGCCACCGCAGGCCGATACAGTAGGTGATCATGATGTGAGTGGCCCTACTTAACACTGCTATGGAAGCTTGGATTGACCCTAGTAGGATGATGAAGAGTTAGACACTCCCGTTGAAAGTGACACTGAAGATGAGGAATCTGAAGATGAAGATCATGAGAACTACTCGGTCTCGGTCTCCTTTTACAATGCCTATAACGAGATGGCTTCCGACTACAAATGGGTGCTTACTAGCGGTCGCGCCGTCGAAGATATCATCTTTAAAACTTGTAAAGCGATGGACGCCGCAACATTTGCCCACTCTCTTTCCCAATCGTTCGTGCTCGATGTGTCAGATCCTGTAATGAAGAGCTGGTTCACGGAGGATGAATGGGACGAAATAATTGGTAGCGTATTGCCCTTGCCAAAGCCAGATGTAGCGCTAGCAGATTCCTTAAAGAGATTCTTTCCTGTGAGATGCACAACCATGCTCCGAGAGGTCCTGGACAAGCAAAGTTATTTGCCTGAGGGCGTTAGCTATGATAGCAAGGTTCATTATAATTCACAATGGGCCGATGTGGTAATTCGCAGATTGTATGTATTCCTATTTTTCTTTTCAGACAAATATAAGTTTTGCTCTAACAAACGCTTTGTATATTTCTCATCATTGCCTAGAAGCTATAACTAACATCCCTTCCCACTAGCCTAATGCTACTCGAAGCCCCCGGTGAGCCGCTTTGCGCATCACACCTAGAAGACTGGTACAGCTCCTACGTCTGGTCCTCAATCCTCGACGACTCCCTCCTAAATCTCCCGGGCATGACAGTAGAGCGCAAAGAATCCCCCTGTCGCGCCACCTCCCTGCGCAAGAACCGCCACCGACAGAAGCTCTCAACAAGGATGAAGCTCGGCCCGCGCCTCGACGCCATAATCCGCACAACAGAGGACGATTACCACGAGTACGGCGCGATGGAAGTCGCGCGAACCTTCACCGGCGGCGTAACGTCAACGAAATGGCTCGGTGATGCGTTCAAACTCGCTAAAGCCCTGCGCGACATGCTCTTCCGCCTGCACGAGCTGGTGAACGGCGATGCGGGGATTACGCGGCGGGTGCAGGTTGTTGGGGTTTGCACGGCGGGGTTGGCGTTGCAGTATGTTCGCCTGGGGTATCCTGGTGTTGGGTATGTGTGCTTGCTCAAGAGGGAAGGGTTGGTCCAGGTGCCGAAGGGTGTTGGTGGGGGGCTTGCAGAGTTGCTCAAGGTGCTTATGACGGTTGCACAGTTGAAAGAGGTGATTCGGGCATCGGCTGAAGCTGTTGAGGAGAGGCACGTTGGGAGGAGTGAGGTGGATTTGTATGAGGAGCTGGTTGGAGGGAAAGCCGGGGGGGGCGCGAGGTTGGGGTGGGCGATTGATACGCCATGATGTGCTGAAAATAATCGATGAGGAGGTAATGATTGGCGGTGAGGGTTTTATGCAGCGGAGTGGGGAACGGCTTAAGTGAAGACACAGAGTACCGCAAGGTCAAGTTATATTATATGATAATTATTATCAGAACATGAAAAGATCCGAATGATATCAAACCATCATATCTACTACTCGCATATTCACATCGCAAAAGCAAACTACATGCCATACACAACCATAAATCCACCCCTATGCGTAATATAAATCCCTTTACAAGTGTGATACTAGCGGCAACAAAAAAAACCCCCCGAATTAAAACCCCAACTCACATGAAAATAGAAAAACAATGAACACCTAAGGTCAACTCCTGCTACCCCCCCGCATCAGCACAATCGTAAAAGAAAAACAGCATATGCATGTAAAGCACAAGCGCCCCCTCAAAAAGACCAAAGAAAAAAAGGGAAAGAAGAAAGGAAACAATGCACCGCTGCTAATGCTGATACCAAGAAACCCCTGCCCCCTCTCCTCCACCTTCATTCCCTCGCTCCGCACCACCTACCCACAACTACTACTACTACAGCATAGCTCTCCCCAAAACGATCCCGAAAACCACGCCCAAACCGCCGCACCAAGACCTAGCAAGGACAGTTAATCCTGCGGGGAGGGCCAGTGGGGGCAATCCTGCAGGAGCTACCAGCACCGCCGGGGTGGTCTCCGATATTAGGCAAGATCGAGAACGTAAAGATCAACATCGCTCCCGGGGCGGAATTGTAATTATATCACTAGTGCCAGGTTGTTGGGAGCTTGCTCGATCATTTTGCGGGTTGCTCCCCGTCCTGAAAGAAAGAAAGAAAGAGAGAGGAGGAGGGTGTTGGTGATGAGAGTGGTTATGCTGGTTTACGTGTGGACAGGCGTTCTCGAGTGTTAGAAATTAGAGCCATAAGATTGTCAGGTGTCGGGTAGAGTACTCGATATGGAGCCTGATAGGGAGGTTCCGTTTCGCAATAGGGTTTTCGGGAGGGTGAAGGATCCGTGAATGATTAAGTTTAAGATTACTGTTGAGATAGGTGGTGTCGGGAGGGTTGTGAAGCTTGAGGATTGGGTAGGACTGGAGGGTTCCAAAAGTGTGTGTGTGTGATCCCAGATTAAACAGGGTATTAGACCGCCAATAAAGATCAGTGCATAAGAAGGCTGAAGGCAAAAATCCTTGGTCGGCTACAGAAGGCACCGAAATGAAGCATCGAAGGAGAGTTGTATTGTATTGTCGTGGAGTGTGTCCATGAAGTACGAACGATATGTACAAAGTCGAAAATCGAACAGAAAGAAATTAGTTGGAAGTAATCGCTGACTATGTCTGGATATCCATGCAAGCTCCAGCTTCAAAAAAGACTCTTATCATAGTGGGTAGACATTGGCTAGGTATATCGCTACAGCCCCCGCCGCAAAGAAGGCATTGAGCCCCAACATAAGGCCTGCATTTTTTGGGCTGCTGGAAGGAATCCTGTGCACTGACCCCACACATTTCGTCCGAAATTGGCAGCAAGCCGGGTGTCCCGAGTCGTCATTGATACAAACTTGGTCAAGGGTGCAACAAACATTCGGTTGGCCGATTACCGCACAATCATGGTACCGCAGAGGGCACAAACTCCCATCTGAGAAACTACTATTCCCATCTACCCCTGTTGAAGGAGTGGAAGCAGCGGAGGAGCTAACGGGAACCGCAGATTCGAAGGGAGCTGTACTTGTTGCCTGAGATAAGGTTGCGCCGCAATAGCAACCCAGAAGTAGTAGGAGTGGGGCAGAGAAAACTGTTGGTCGAACCATGATGGCAGCTTCGGGGTGAGCCTTTGTAAGTAGATACTTTTTTGTTTTTCGAAAGGTGGGAGGTAAAGGACTGGATGCTGGTATATTTGTATGTATGTATGAATGTATATAATATATATGTATGTGCGCGCAAATACGTATGTAGGGTATGTTAGGAATTTCGTTGCACAGCAGGATGGAGCATGAATGGAGAAGAGGAAATGGGGAAACCAGCTGCCCAAAATCAAGCGGTTGTTGGCAGGTTTGGCGCACACGCGGTCATCCCTCTGGGCTTCCAGCTGCTGTCAGATCAAAACAAAGCAACTTACCCCCCCCCCCAAAATCAGGTGATTGCCAAGCTATTTCTCTACCGAAAGTGGGAATGGATCAATTTCACATGCAACTTCGCGGCTCCTCACCTCTTCGTCTGTTCCTTGTTCCTCCCTTACAGTACCTTTCTCCCCCCATTCTGCACTCATTGTTCAATATTGAAACCTCCCCGCCAATGATCCCCCACACCCGATGACCGCTACCCCGTCGGCCGAGAGACCCTCATTCTATCCACGCTTTCTCTTTCCTCACTCTCTCACTTATAATGCATGGGCGCGTCTTACGGCAAAGGATATCCACGAGGGATTACATAGGAGACGTGGGTTCGAGGGGCAAGATGTTTGGTTTTATTCAAACCATCCCATCAGGTGGGTGAGGGTGGTTGGAGTAGTTGTTGTTTATGATGATATGGAAAAGATGGTTAGCATCACCGGTAAGAGTTCCCCCTTTCTTCTCGTTTCACTCTATTCACTATGTGCTGACGTGGCTATAGTGGATGATGGCTCCGGTTACCTGATGGATCTAGTTGTTTGGAAAGGGGAACCACCGACGGGACGGAAACCAAAGTTTTCATTCGATGATCTCAAGGAGGTCGGTCTGCATTCGATAATCAAAGCGAAGGGTTCTTTAGGAGAGTTTAGGGGCAATAAACAGCTTTTGTTACGGAGAATAGCGGTCTTGCACGACACAAATGATGAGGTCGATGCGTGGACGGAAACGATCAAGTTTAAAAAGAATGTTCTATCCAAGCCATGGCACCTCACAGAGGTGTTTATTAATGAGGAACGGGGAAGGGTGATGGGGGCTATAGAAGAGGAAGAAAGGAAGAAGGAGAAGAAGCGACGCAAGGATGAACAGACGCTGAGGAGGAAGGAGAAGGAACTCGAGAAAGCAGGTAGGGAAGAAAAGAGAAAGGGGAAAGCCGTGGAAGAGAGTGCAAGGGGCAATCAAGTTGGGGCAGAAGGTGCGGCTACTGAAGTAGGATATCGGGGGCGTCGTCGACTGACAGGCCCCGAGAAATCTGAGCCGTTGCTGCCGGGGAGAGAGCCACTAGATCACCCAACGTCCCAGAGAGAGGGGACTTCCCAACCACCGGCTCCAGAAAGCATCTATCGAGGGCGTCGTCGTCAATCGCCTAGTCCTTGGCCTCCATCAGTGTCACCAGACCTGAAACTCGCGGACGGTTCTGCTCCAATGTTAGCCCAAGCTAGCCGGCTCTCGAAATTGCAGCCTTTGAATACCCATTGCTCAGAGCTAGACGAATATGGACAGGAGCCTAGCTATAAGCGAAGGCGCTATTCCCCCCCTACACTGGAACTGGGCTTACAACCTAGTTCACAGCATTCAAAGATATTAGAGAGCAGTTTTCGGGGATGTCGCCGATCTTCTAGGGCACCGTTGCAATTGACAGTATCGAATGTTGCGTTGTTAGAGAATTCTACATCATCTGAGTTTCTGGCAGGTGTTCAATCGCAACCTTCGGCGGGGGCTGGATCGTATGTTGGGCGTCGACGTACGAGATCTGAATCGGCATCTATTAATCGGGGCTTTCACGAAAATCACCCACTATCGAAGCTTGAAACAATCCCTTCTTCTCCCCCTAGGGTGGTAAGGAGGTCTCGTTCAAGCCGCTACTCGCCAAAGGGGCTCCAGGTTCCACGCACGGACACGCCCCGCGACACAAGTCCGGGAGCTGACTTCCCTCAACCTATGCCCGAGCAAGTGCCGTCAAGTATAGAATTCTTGACAGGTATCTACCGGGGCCGTAGACGGCGTGCGGGCTCGGAAACCGCATCTGCCGTAGATCCAACGACAGTTCCAATGATAAATCGAACAAAACTAGAAACAGTTGAGCCATCGCCACCATTGTCTACGTTAACGGAATATCCATCAGAACCTTCTTATCGTGGCCGGCGGCGGCGCGGGGAGACGGCGACTAGTTCTCAACTAAGTCGGGGATCCTCCATATTTTTAAATCCGGTTGAGGAAAAGAGCGATTGCGGGCGTTGGGCTGAGTCCACTGTTCTAAAGGACCCTGCGCTACCACCATCTTCTCACCCAAAAGATAGGGATGAGTCTAGGTATTGTGGAAGACGTCGGGCGCAGATATCGTAGCTAGAGGTTGACAATAGTGGTGTCTTTTCTTTTTTCCCCCATTTTTTGGTATAGATTTTGTATAATAATTTGATGATGTTTTCAGTTATTCTTTTTCCCTTCCAATGTGGGATTCGCGGGCAAACATATATAGGGGGTCTTGGAAAAAAAGGCCACAAAACCAGCACGAGCAATACTATTTATGGGTTTGCGATGGCTTCCCAATCTTGGCGCGGAGATTCAGATTTCGTCATGAGTTGCCTAAAATTACCAATAACGGCTCGTTATTTTCCCACTGTGGCGGTGTGGCAACAATGCTTAGAATACTTAGATGAGGGCAATGCCATACAGGGTATCGTTAACTATGCAATTGACCATTAACTTTAGACACAGAACACGCTGTTTTTATCATGGCCATGCTGAGTTCTACTGATTTTGCTCTATTCTCAGCACTGTACTGCTAAGTTTTCCCCAATCCTTCCCTTGTTTATTGAAACGGTGGCTAGTATTTTGGCGGTTGAACCAGGTGACTCTCATCGGGACTGCTTTTGGGGAACAGCTTCTAGAGAGGTATAAAAGAGGTGGTTTCCACTAGAGCGGACCGTAGCGACGACGACGAGCTCCTCTATGATGAGAGGGGACAACAAACACGAACTCTACCACTCTATTACTTTATCTTTGGCTTCTTCCTCCCACATTCTTCTTATTCTTTCCACGGTGTGAGCCTCGCGAACTTGCGCGAGTACGTCTTGATCGTGGACTCTGACCGACCTAACTCAAATAAGTATCTGATTTTGTACGAAGGCCCCGATTAACTACCTTTCTCGTCGGTAGCAGCCGGTATGTGAAGCTCCCTCAGCAGTTCTGTCCACACCCGGCTCGACCTCTTTCTTTCTTTCTTTCAGTAGTCAGTGTGTGGAGAGAGCAGATTCTTGGCTGAAGATGGGGAAATGAGATGCGCAGACCACTGATTGTTAGGGTAACATAGCAATCGCCTAGGCCAACAGGAGATCGCATTAGGAGGCCGTGAAGATACTGCTGGAACAAAGCAACGTCCACCTCAAACAGCTGACGCCATGTATGGCAAAACACCGCTCTGGTGGGCTGCTGTGAATGGGCATGAGGAGGTCGTGAGGATGCTGCTAGGGCGAAGCGACGTCAATCTCCAGTGCGCCGACCGTTTTGCCCAAACACACCTCTCATGGGCCGCGAGGAGAGGGCACGAAGGAGTCGTGAGGGCATTACTGGAACGGAATGATGTTGGTCCAGACACAGTTGACCGAGATGCCCGGACACCGCTCTCATGGGCCGCGGGTAGCGGGCATGAAGGAGTCGTGAGGGCATTACTGGAACGGAAAGATGTCAATCCAGACGCAGCTGACCAAGATGCCCGAACACCGCTCTCGTGGGCCGCCTGGAACGGGCATGAAGGAGTCGTGAGGGTATTACTGGAACGAAAAGATGTCGATCCAAACACAGCTGACAAATATGCCCGGACACCGCTCTCGCGGGCCGCGAGGAAGAGGCACGAAGGAGTCGTGAGGGTGCTACTGGCACAGAAAGATGTCGATCCAGACACAGCTGACCAAGATGCCCGAACACCACTCTCATGGGCCGCGGCGATCGGGTGTGAAGGAGTCGTGAGGGCATTACTGGAACGGAAAGATGTCGATCCAGACATAGCTGACCAAGATGCCCGAACACCGCTCTCATGGGCCGCGGGGTGCTGTTGTGAAGGAGTGATGAGGATGCTACTGGAACGGAAAGATGTCGATCCTAATACAGCTGACAAACAAGGCCGAACACCCCTTTGGTAGGCTACGCGGCTTCAACGTAAGAAAATGGTGAAGATCCTACTGGAACGGAACGACGTCAATCTCAACATATGTGACGAAGATGGCCAAAACCCATTCTCTCTGGCTGTGCAGTATGGGTATGAGGAGATCGTGGAGATACTACTGGAACGGAACAACCTCTATCCTGAAACAGCTGACAAAACAGAGCTGACGCCGCTCGCCTGGGCTATGGCGTTTAGGAATAAGAGAATTAGGATGTTGCTGTGGGACCGTGAAGTGATTCGACTATTTTACATGAGAGATTGAATCCCATCTGATGATTGCTAGGGTATGATAGTTTAGGGCATGACCGGCTGGAGGTTGTGACTAGGGCTCAGTGGTCTTTTCCCGCTGTGTAGGTATTTTGTGGAGTGCGCTATCAACCTGTATTTAGTCTCGAGCTAACACATAGATGACTTCACATTGTTGTCAACGAACATTATATCCCAGCACGAGTAAAGTGCTTTTGTCCTAGGCTACGCATGTGTCTCGTGCGCTGCCCCAGTTATACAATTGGGTTGTAAGCGAGTTACCATCAGGGTGCTGCAATCAGATTAACAAGTTAGCAGTTGAGTGATAAGCTAGACGAGCACAGGGAAAGCTACACAAATTGTTCCCCCAATAGGAGGAACATTTCAGTATCAGTTAGCCTTCATGAATTAAGTAAGAATATCTCCACCAAGCTGTTAATCACCAGCCTAGAGTAAAAGATTTCCAAGATTTAAATAGTTATAGACATTGTCTTTTCACAAAATAAAAAATGAGTCAAGACAGTTTACCATTTGAGTCTCTAGTGGAATAGGTTTTGTAATCTGAATAGACTAAATCAAAGAAGGAAATCCGATGTACACGCTGCAATCTCGACAACTATATGAACAATTGCATGTAGAGCATCCAGATGACAGATCTTCTAGGAAAAAGATTCAGTGAATAGAGAATGTGTGAAGAACGTATAGAGAAGCCTGAGAGCAAAAAAAATAGGCTGTAATGCTCACCTTATTGAATATCTTGTATATATCCAATAGTGAGCAACAAGCTCCAGCAATTCTTGTGTACCTCAACTTAGAGGATTATATTTGAACAGGAGAAATATACTCATGGATTGAGTAATCTGCTTTAATATGAAACTCCACATAGGCAATTTATATGTATATAATAGTGTAGGAAGGGTTTGGTTAGCTGGTGGATTCTTGGCGTATATATAGTGCAGTACACTAAGAATCAGAGTTGATTTCACTATCAAACAACCTTTTGCAATATTAATTCCCTTAGTGAACAAGACTAAACAGCCTACCCTACAAGAGTACTTGTACATCCTCACAAATCTCTATTGTGCACTGGAAGTTACATTATACAACTTAAAGAGAACATTTAAGCTAGAGAATGCCTTTACGTAGTTTATATAGCCTTAGAAGAATGAAATCCAGCCACTCTATTCTGCCCGAGAGAATCCTAAACATTAATAAGAAAAGGCAAAGAGGTAGGACTTTGAAGATAATCACAAAAGTGAAGATATCTATACATATAATGGCAGAGGCATCAAATGTTATTTACATTAGCATTCCAGAAGTGTGACCACAAAAGATGCCCGCCTCTACTTCTCCCAAAATGCCAGTAGAGTTGATAGTATGTTTAACGATAAACCGAACAAAACTAGAAACAGTTGAGCCATCGCCACCATTGTCTGCATTAGAGGAATATCCATTAGAACCTTCTTATCGTGGCCGGCGGCGGCGCGGGGAGACGGCGACTAGTTCTCAACTAAGTCGGGGATCCTCCATATTTTTGAATCCGGTTGAGGAAAAGAGCAATTGCGGGCGTTGGGCTGAATCCACTGTTCCAAAGGAGCCTGCGCTACCATCTTCTCACCTAGGAGATGGGGATGGGCCAAGGTATCGTGGGAGACGTCGGGCGCAGATATCGTAGCTAGAGGTGTCTTTTATTCCCCCCCCTTTTTTTGGTGTAGATTTTGTGATAATGTTTTCAGTTATTCTTTTTCCCTCCAATGTGGGATTCGCGGGCAAACATATATAGGGGGCCTTGGAAAAAAGGCCATGGGAAAATAGCGAGTGTTTATTGGTAATTCTAGGCAACTCATGACGAAATCTGAATCTGACTTGCGCATCGCAAACATTTGATTCCTCGTTGTTATTATATTCACTTCGTTTCGGCAGGATCCGGGGAGCCAAGCTATGATGCTGGTATTACGGTGCGCTGCTCGAGTATTATTTCCGCTCCACCATCCAATCCCAGCGAGCATCGCGAATCCCAGTCCGCCAATCTCTTTAGCGCATCGCCAGCCCACAACAGCCACAATCCCAATAGCGATGGCCCATCACCCTATCACAGCAATAGTACTAGTAAAGGAATAGTAATCAAACAAAGAGTCCAAGGCAGCGGTAAAAAAACAAAACATAATCTTTTCCCCTAATCCTACAAGGAGACAATACCCCCTGGCAACTTGCACTGGTACTTGGAGAGAACACTTTTCCAATAACTGTTGGTCGGGATGGGATGCGTTTGCTTCTGCCCTGTTGGTGATGTGGTATGAGAGCCTATCGAATGGCTGGTAGTACAAAGCACATTTTTCCTTACTTTAGCGCTAGGGAACCGTTGGACGAGGTCGGGAGAGAGGGTAAAGTGGAGGCGAGTGAGTGGGTGTGATGACTAGGGTTGTGTTGATCTAAAGTGATCAAGTGGGATGGAGGGGGTGTGTGTGTGAAAGCTTATTGTAGATTTGTGAGGCTAAGCGAGTGATGCGGGGGGAACTCCTTCAGCCTTCTACTCGTAAAGATATGTTTCGAAGCTTTGCAGAAGCCCCCGCAGAGTCATTGTGGTTATTCTCCACCACCGATACTACAGGTACGATGCTCATATTGGTGTTAACAATAGTAACGCTCGCTGTACGGTACGGGTACTGAGCCTCCATATCCCCACGCCATTCACGGTGGACAAAAAAAAACAAAAAGTCTCCAGCACCAATAATTGCATCCTCTCTCGTCCAACCACTCAGCCGCACCCAACATACATTTTTTTTCCATACCACACACACAAACCTATATACGAAAAAGCAAAAGGAAAAAAAGGAAAAACTTAAAATAGACCTGCAGCCTCAAGACCAATATAATGGCTCCATTTAATGAAAAAGCAAGTAGCACGAATTAAATAAGAAGAGAGAGAAAGTGGAAGAGCAAACGGTTTGCTCATGTCTACCCGGACGGGTGTGATATAATCCGGTATTGATACGGTGGTACGCTCGCTGGGACTGACTTAATTAGCTATCATAACTAAAATACGATATTACGGTTATTGGCATTTTGCATTATATCCCCTTTCTTATTCCTCCTTTTTTATTATTATTTTCCCTTGGCTTGGTTAGACTTTCCCAGCTTTGCCCTGGCTCGCTCACCCCTTCCCTGTCCAGTCCAGTCCAGTGTAGTCTTGTCTTGTCTTGTCTTGTTTTGCTTCTCCTTCCTTTCCTCTCTTCTCTTCCCTTCTCTCTACCTCCCTCCTTTCACTCCTGCGGTGTGGAACATTGTTACTACTATCATTGCGACACGCCAGATACAGGCGGATCCGGCAGGCAGGTACATCAAACAATGCGCCATCTCCACCGCCTTCCCCTTCTCTTCCTCCCAGTAAATCTAGCACTGGCAGATATCCTGGTATTCAACGAGACGACGGGACTGCCAGCATGCGCATACGATTGCAAACTACTATGGGCCGCGCAGTACAATTGTTCAAGCCTCACCGGCAGTGATGTGGTGGGGTGCTTTTGTGTACAGGTGGGGTGGGTGCAGGGTGGTAGCGGCAACAGTAGTAGTGGTAGTGGATGGGGGGGTTGTGATTCTGCTTGTGGGGAGTTGGGGGGTGGGAGGATGAGGGTTGGGGAGTGGCTGGGGGGGTTTGTGGTGGTGTTAGTGGTGGAAGTAGCAGTGGAAATAATACTGGAAGAGCTGGAGGATCTGGAGGATCTGGAGGAACCGGGGGAGCCGGAGGAACTGGAGGACCCACCAATGGAAACGGACAAAACACCACGGACGTCGACGGGGCGACCCAAAATTCCGTGGACCAAGCCACAAGGGCCAAAGCTTGGTTTGTCGCCCTTCCCCTTCCACATATATATACATTATTAACGGCCCCAAGGTGGAAGAAAAACTATCCCTTCTTCATCCTCGCCTTCCTAGTAGTAACTGTGCCAATCCTCTTCTACGCATTTGCCGTCCCCATCCGAAAATGGGCGAAGCGGCAACTCATCCAGAACCGTCCCCGCCGGCAGAGCAACATGGAAGAGCTCGGCACCGGAGCGGGCGGCTTCATGTTCCCGCGGTCACCTGGCGGGTCGGCGGTGTGGGCCGGCGGTGCCCCCGCTTCTGGGAGTGGCGGGAGTTTCATGGGTGGCGCCGCCGGAGGCGGTGGAGGAGTGGCGGGATCAAGACATGGGTCTAGTACGCATGCGTTGGACGGCCCGAGTTCTAGTGGGGTTTTCGCCACGGAGGTGTTACCACCGCCGCAGCAGCCGCCGCCGCGGGATGCTCAAGTTAGCACTCGGCAGGAGAGCTGGGAGAGGAGAGTCCGGGCTCAGTTCGCCCGGGGGAAAAGTTTCAGACTGAAGTTCTGGAAGAAGAGGGAGACGGGCGAGGAGGGATAGCATCATCATCACACTCCATGGCTCTGTCTGCGGAGCTTAAATTGGGTGGTTATTGCTATAGGAATATTCTTTTGGGTGTATATATTGGCGCTTTTTGGGGGAGGGGGGATTTTTGATTTCGTTTTATTTCTCCCCGTTGGGGCATACTTTGATTGATGAATTCTCATATCTTACACTTCACGGATTTCATTTCTAACTTGTTTATTATAGTTTATTGAGGAGCGGGAGTTTTTTTATTTATATATTATAACGTTCTATCTTGCCTTTTTTTTTTTTTAAAAAAAAAAAAAGCGGTGGGAAAGAGTGTCTGGGAGAGTTGGTGTACTTTATTGAAAGATTAACTAACCAATAAACGAAAACGAAATGCCATACGACCAACACTCCCAGGATTTGAATTTCTCTTTTTTTTCTTTTTCATGGTTCAAAGTGTTCGAGGCAGCAGTGTATACTGCCTTCTCGCTGAAGCTGCTATCGAACAAGGGGAAAGAACAACTCTTCCAAGAGCTCTATCAAAAAAAAAAAAAAGGTTGAGCTAAAGCAATATACACAGCCTCCTCAAAGGGACTCAAGATAGGCTTTGTCGGCACGACCCATCCGGTACTTCGCTAGCATGCAGGAAGGTTAAGGCATGTAGCGAAGGCCGAAGCATAGGAGGTGGGGGTGGCAGAGTCCATGTCAAGTTCAGTAATAGCAACTTCGGCACAGCGCCTGCAGCAACAAGGTCGGCCAGAGCAGCAGTGACACTAAAGGGAATATAATAAGATAGGCTAGAGGAATAGCGGGTGATGACACGATTGCCCAATACCGGTACTCGTAATGTCCTGACGTTTGTGAGTGAACACGACCGCTATTGCATGATGCCAAGATCCGTGCAAAAAAGCTGAATTTTGGCGTTGTCCAATAGCAGTTGTGTTCACAAACGTCAGGACATTACGAGTAGAATGGCAAAGCTACACTAGTGGAGCATCGAGTTGTGAGTCGAGTTGTGTGAGCAATCGAGATGAGCATTGTGGAGTCGTGAGCGTGAGGGCAGAGAAGTTTTCTTTTCTTTAAGTTGTGGGTTGGTGATCGAACTCTCGATTTATTTAACTGACGGTAAGGACAGGAGTATATATAAAAGAACAATGACGCCTTCCTATCCTCCTATCCTTCCATAGATCACGACAGAGATCTATTCTCTTCCATGCATGTCCTATCTTCCACGCATGCTTCCTTTCTTCCATGCAATTTGCCCTTCCTTCTATACAAAGAACAATTATGCTAACAAAGGAAAGAACAATCGTCACAGGAAAAGCTCTTCAAGCTCTGTAGCCTACTCGCACCCGACTCTTCCTTTACCGATCCAAAACGCATATCCGGAGGTTTGTCGAGCGATATCAGCATAAGTTTGACATGCCGAGCGGCATCAAAGAACTTGCTCCCGGCGGAGGTATCAATCCAGAGCGCATACCGGTATCAGAAACTTCTTTGTCTGAATGATAACGAGACAGGGTGTGTGCGCGTCCGATAGGTTATGTGCATGCCTAATAGGCTGAGCATGCCGAGCAGCATCCAAGAATTCTAACAGACACCGCCGGCGCCATTTGTTAGATGACGGCCTGGACACCAATTCCCTCTATTGGAGCTCCGGCGACCCCGAGTTTGTTGACCAAGTGGACAAGTCCGAGCGACCTTCCTGTTGGCACTATCTAGACCGCATGGGAAGAGGGGGAGGGGTCAATAGGTGCAATGTTGCAAGCTACAATAGGTTCCCCGACGTGTGGCCATTGATGTAGAGCCTAGAACCGGGATTAGGATTGGTGGTCTTCCCGGCCACTAAAAAGATAGTGACAAAAAGCTTTTTTTTCTGAAAGAGCGAAGACTTCCGTCCTCGTGGAAGATCTCGCTGACAACATCCCGATCGTGCATGAGCTTGTACTATTTCTGGGTTTGAGTGAAAAAGCCCACCCAATCATAGCTCTTTCACTTGCAGCAGCATTGGGCAACGTTAGAAATGTGGTTTCTGAGGATGCAGTATGGTCGAAGTGCTGGAACAACTGATGCTGGGGGACTCAGCTGGGCACTGATAGCTGTGAATTCTAGACCAAAGGTGCGTTAGTCTAGGGCTGGTTTTAAAAATAGATTTGGGAATTTTTTTTGTTGGCTGGATGGGATGCCGGGAGAAAGGGTGTGACCACGAGCTGGTTTTTCCGTTACGGCAGCTTGGGCAAAGTTGACAAAAGTATTTATCTGCACTTATGTGATTGGATCCTCGGTTGCTCGCTAATCTATGATGGTTGGTCCCAATTAGATGCAAGCCTGGGTAAGTTGGATAGATGGTGGCGTACGTACGGGACTTTCCATAACGCCCCATTTCATACTATCTTTTCGGGGGTCAGTTGGCCAAATTCTGCTTTGGTCATATTGGCGTTGGTGGTATTTTGAAAAGGGCAGAATCAGTACAATTTCCAAAATGCTTCTTTCTTTTTGCCTTCATCTTTGCATCGAGGCCAGGGGCACCATACCCATCTGTGGTGGTGAGGACTGAACCCCTGAGTGTGGCGATAGTGGTGACTGTAGCGCCTAGATGGCATTTGCTGTAATATTCTCTCAGCTCCGCGCAAAGGTACCCTGAGGTACAGTTCTATGATAGGTTAGTGCCTCAACACATAAAAGTTGTAGACATTTCCCTCCAACAGTGGGGCTTCTGTCGGTGACATCATTAGTAGAACTTTAACGATGGAGTCGTACGAGTGATCAGGCGTGACTGGCTGCGCTGTCTCTAGGATAGGGTGTTGTTGCTAGGCAAAAAAAAAATGAAACAAAGGAAACTAGAGGTTAAAAACTTCACTGAGAGATATCGGAGTAGGCCCACTGGCAGAGGCTGGGGCTATTCTAAAAACCCTCTTTAATAAGGGGGTCTTTACAGAGACATGAGAACATCCTAGCCAGCAAACCCCCTTCATAGCTCAAGACAAATTTGGTGGACAAATTACCCCAATTTTCTCATTTCAGCCGATGCTGAGTAGCTGATGAGTCTGCATGAAAGTTTATCTTCCCCCTATAGACTGGGCAAGGGGAGAATTGTAAATTATGAACCGTTTCCTACGCACTAACACTGATCCATCTCTTTGGAGAATAGGGTGGCGTAATTAGATTTCCAGAATAACTACTGAGGATCTGGATGTCCAAAATTATCCAATTAGCCAGCTATAACTTGAGACCTAGTACTTGTACGTACCTTTCTAGAGCACGCCTTTGCACAATTAATCAATATCCCTTGCCCTTCATGGAGAGGACGTTTGGTATTAAAAGGTGTCAAGGGTTTACATTTATCCTGAGCATTAACCGGACGACCTCTCCCCCGAATGCAGCGTGACTAGTGGAACGGTGCCCGTAATGCAAGCAGCTGTGTTCCCGGGACTGAAACGTGGGGACCTCCGTCCCTGTCTTCCTTGGGGTTCTGCGGTCTGCTGGTATTTGACCGAGCTGGCCGGGTTAGGGAATTGTCATTGTCCCGTGGCACCTGCATACTCATCTGGACCCAGGCTATAGTACCAACCAATCATCAAGATGTCAACCCGGAATAACTATTTATGTTTTTCCGAGCTCCATGGGAGGTTTGTTACTTGTTTAGGGGTGAACGATCTAGATTGAGAATTATTCCAGTGCTGAGCATGATATAATATCTGGTTGAGATGCCTTGGATGTATAATAGAAAGTTCCCACTTATTAGTAGAATTAGAAAGATCCGGTGCCATCAACAGGATTATGGGAAGGAAGTTATAGCACCTGCTGCTAGGGAGGATTTTTTTTTTTGACAAAATCCTCGTTTCGTTGCTTCAAGGGGTAATGTTAGATTTAAATAAGTCTTGTAGTAAACGGTGTATCTACTTGGGGCTCTCCTTGTTTTCCCGGTTTCATTCACGCTTACTAGTTTAGCCTGTTTGGAAGATTTAGATCATCTAAAGGGAATCATAGGGCTGAATTCGTGGAGTTTTGCCCCGGCACTACTTGTACCACGGTCTACCTGGGAGAGGAGCTACTCTGCTAGACGAGATCAGCTGATTCTAGCGGGGCTAGGCCCTAGGAAGAAGTGCAATGCAGGGCACATTTTCAGCCTCCGCACCCCTCAAGAACTCGGGGTAGGGGGGTAGTAGGGGTATGTAAATTGGTTGGATTGTATATATGGCGTATGGTTTGGGGATGTGCGGTTAAGGGACATATTATAATATTATTATTATTATGGTTATTGGACATGTATAATATATACGATAAGAGTGAGGATAGTAGTGATTAGGCAAAGAGTTATAGGTTATTGCCCTCATACTAATATCTTATTCTGGTAGGCATAGTAGGTTATAGGTATTGGGTTTGTTAGTTTCTTTTACATGATATATTGCTAGGTATATAAGATAGTAATTTTAGTTTATTTAATGCAATATACTTGGAAGTATAGGATATTCAAGATAGATTTTAGGAACAAGATTGAGTTTACATTGTTGGAGACAATTGAGGAGTATCATAGGACGATATTTTTGGACAGTTATTTCCTGAGTTTTTATTTTATTTTTAGTAGTTTAGGCGAGAACCTTTGAGTTCTTACTTTTACTATAATATCTTCTTGCTTTAATGATTTCTTTAAACTTTTCAATATATAAGAAATTGTTGAATTTCATGATTAAACTTTCTTAGCCATTTCAAAATCAAAATTTTACTCACTCTTCTGTATTGTGTACTCTAGAATACATTGTATGGCTAACACTTACTCTATTATTACATCTTATTTCTAAGACCTCAAATTTCAAAAATCACATCAGTATGCTTCTAATTCTACCTTTTTAGTATCTATTTGTTATAATGAGGCAAATTCTTCCTTTATTATTTTCTCGGTATTGAGTTCTTATTTATAAGTTACTGATAAACTTAAATAAACTTTATACTTACATATCTTCCGGATTTCAACTAATTTTGATCTATTCTAATATTACGTCTTCCTTATAGGATACGGGTTTAACCTCTAGGTATTAGTATTATACGATTCTTAAACCTTTTTTCCATTTTATTGCTGTTTTCACTGCTCCATAGTTGATTGAATTAGTACGGTAGTTAATACTTGGCATACTGGGACCTGATCCATAGTATATTTTGTAGCTTTTCATCTTGTTTTTATACTGTTTAGCTACTCTTTTTAGGTAGCGGAAGGTATTAAGGTATCTGAAAAAACCATTCACTTATGTAGGAAGTGTCTCCCTAGAGCCTGCAGCGTATTTTGTTGTTGCTTCTTGGTTTTCATATCATAGCTAACTTTACGCCATGCATAAATCAAACATCTCCAGGCCTCAAAAACTGCCCCTTATCATACCCCTTCTCCCAGGTCTCTCCACCCACTCGGGCGGCTAAGACTTTAGGTTAACTCTTCCTGCAACCAACAGTCTTAACTGTACCCACGACGAAACTGGGCTGTTGACGAACAGGGGGTATTTTCTAGGGAAACAAGGAAATCGTCAAGGTCAAGGTGACAAAATATTACTAGTAATTGATCCCTGTTCGTCGCCAGCCCAGTTCCGTAGCCGATACGATGGACTGTACTTGTAAGTTAGGCCCTCATGCGCAGACCCTCTAATGTTAAAAATTAGGTGCTGGTGGGATTTCCAGTGCCGGCAGGGGCTTCATGGTGTCTGAAAAATACTGTACTTGTAACACTCGTATTATGCACCACATCGCATCACATCAAATCATCTGGTGCGAGGAGATACTTTGATGCACTCAGCACTGGGCATCTGGTGCCCATCGCCTGTGGTAGATTGCCGATAGCTCGACCGGGCGCTTGTCAAAACATTGCGTGACCTCGGGATTGAGCTCCTACGGTATAGTGGGTGAAGACAACGGCTTGTGTCGATGGGCTTCCCAAGACCCGAAAAAAAATACGAATATAAGCTCAGCGACTCCAGGAAAATTCGAAAATGAGGGCTTCTATCATCTCACAGACCAATATAGAGAGTTTTCGCATGAGTCGACAGCGCGCTCAAATGAACCAGAAGCAGCCTCCTTTGAGGCTCTTGTCTCTGGGTATTTTTCCTGCAAAGCCCTGCTTTTCGTTTTTTCGCTCACTGCTGACTGCTACGTGATTCTTTGTTTAGATGGTGGAGGAGTTAGGGGATATAGCATGATCATGATTCTACAGGAATTGATGATAAAATTATTCGTTGAAATGCACGGCCGGGCTCCCAGGAAGGAGGAGGTCCCTAAACCGTGCGACCACTTCGACTTGATAGGGGGTACTGCTACTGGCGGGTATGTCTTATGTCCTAGTCTCCCGAGGTGTTTAGAGACGTGGGGCTAATCTCGATAGGCTTATCGCGATTCTAATCGGACGACTGAGACTTGATTTGGAAACTTGTAAAGAAGTATACGTGAAGATGAGCAAAAAGGTCTTCGAAACGGACAAGACGATCGCTGGACTACCGTATCGGAAAACTTTGTTCAAGGCTTCAAAGCTCGAGGAGGCCATTCGAGACGTTGTACGTGAAACCAGCATGAGAGACGGGGAAGAGACGGTGAATATGTTTATCGATCCAAAGAGTTCGGTCGCGCAAATCAGACGGGCCCAGGCATCCAGCTCTTTTGCAGAACCACCGGACGGGAACAGGAGCAGTCTGAGGACAGGACCCTCGCGTGCCCTACAATGGGGCAACGAGAACGCACTACTGTACGACTCGAAAGAAGGTTGCAAGACGTGAGTTTACGTTATGGTCACTTGGATAACCTTCTCTATGCTGATTACTCTCAATTAGGTTCCTGACAGCTGTCTATAAGGGCTCGGATGAAAGTTCTTCCCCCGCGTTGCTCAGAACATATGACTCAGCGCATGGAAGATCCCTATCTGCACACTGCACTATTTGGGAGGCCGGTAGGGCAACTTGTGCAAATTACCCTGCTTTCAAATACATCCAAATCGGGCAGGACAGATTCCTGGATGAGGGCTCTGGGAGATATAGCCCTGTTGCTCAGGTTCTTGAAGAAGCACTTGTGCACGAATGGCCTGGCCGAGAAGTAGGGGTTCTGATCTCTATAGGGAGCGGGAAGAGCCCCGAAGGGCTGGAGGTTAGAAAAGAACCCTCTGCGATTAAGTCAGCCACGCCTTTTGGGAGGTTGATTGAGGCTAGGGAGAAGCATCGTGCGAGAGTAGTTGACTGTGAGGATATCCATCAGGAGATTTTGGAAGGCTTACACCGCACCGGCGTACAGAAGGAGAACTACTTTCGGCTAAATGTCGAAGTTGGGGTTGCCGACTTTGGCATGAACGAGTGGAGCAGGTTGACGGAGATATCGAATTGCACTCGAAAGTACCTTGGTCGCCAAGATGTTCAAATGATGAACAACTCGGCAGCGAGTAAGCTAGCCGAGATCGGTCGCAGCAGTAGCAAGGGCCGTCTCAGTGTAATACTCCTTCTTGAACTCTAATTTAGTCTAGCCCTTTAGTAGCTAACCCGAAGCCTTCATAGTTGGGAGTCCTCAACCGAGAGCTACCAGATCTGCCAAATGAAGCCTTTGACTCTGACAGCGAGGAGGACGAGGAGGTAGCCAAACACTTTGAAGAGCTGAACAGGATAAAAATGAAGATTAGAGCTTGATGGGGTTTCTACCTTTCTCCTCTCTTGCGTGGGAATATTTCGGATATGTGGTGTTTATGGAATTTTGGTACCCAATATGGAATGGAGGGAAGGAGGGCCAAATGATTGAGATATCTAGTCTCGCTAGTTTCGCGTAGATGTTGGAGAGTGAAAATCTCTCAGGTGGGGTGGCCTTTAGACAACTGCATAGTTGGTAGCTGGTATTTATACATCACTTATTATAGACTTCCCAAAAGTTGTTAGTACTCTAGGGTCGATGAGCTCTGTATGGAACTGCTGTGAGTTCAGCGGCACCCCGCATAAAGGAATGTATCGTAACATGTGTTAGCCTGCGAATATTTTGGGTCCTTACTCTGTGGGGAAATTGTGTGGTTTAGGCTGCAATGGTTCCGCTAGAGAGGACCGAGTTAACTGTTGACTCAAACTTTAATTGGACCATTTCTCAAGTTTCTGCATGGGACCCATCAAATTGAAACCCTATGTCAGACAATAAATTGGTTTTACTCCTTGGCTATGGTAGAGGGGTATGCATGGTGGTATTCTGACAGTTTTAGAATTCTGCTTTTGTAATTGTGGGTTGTTCGGATCATGGTCGGTCGTTTGTGCTTCAGGATACTCGCACAGTACAGAACACATGGGTGGTATAATACTTTTTAGATATTCAGTGGCGATGCCAGAATATATGTTTAGGTTGGCTTGCCTTATGGAACGCGATGCCTCACTTGGATGGAGACGCCGGCTAGGTAGATCTCCTATCGATTGCAAAAGGGGAGAAATTCCATGAATTCTACGATTTTGATTTGGCAGAAAGGATATCTGTCGCAGTTTGACCGATGCGGCGGTCACGGATTAACTACCTCATCCCAGTACTTGTGACGACTAATACACTGAAGACTGATGCACTACTGCATTGGTTTACTACAATTAGCAAAAGGAAACCTCATAGGTTAATACTAGTATGAGTGAGAGTAGATTACCTGCCACGATAGGTTGAATTGCATGGGTAGTTAGGAATTGGTCTATGCCTAGATAGTTACTAAATTACTAGAATTGTGACGGCCTAGCAAACTGACTAATTCGCCCCCAGCGGGTGCTTTTATTGTGGAGTTATTGGCCTTGGCAGAAGTGCCCGTCAAACTTACATCCGTTATCCCATACTAGGCTATCCTTGGAACGGGGAATTTCGCCAAGTTATATCTCAAAATCGTAACGGCACCTCCAAGTACCAGTAGGCTACCGGTATCGTAGCTTGGGGCAACTCCGACATTCCGCGCACTCATCACCACCAACTCACTACACAGCCCCATCCATCATTAGAATGGAAAGCACTTTACGAGTACGATACATCTCACGGTAGTCCCAGATGGCGATACGAATGGTTGCTGCACTGGAAGGCTAGCCGAGTTCCGAATTCCATTTCGAGCTCTTGCCTGACTCGTCCATAGCACAAGGGGCCGGACTCAACGATGCCGGCGATAAGCAGGCCCCATGATCTACCAATCTGAGGCAAGAGCTGTGAGACCGTGGCCGCAGGGATGTGGGAGTCACGTCCCGTCAGTAGAAGAGAGTAGGATATTACAGTAGATAGGGAAAATTGTTCGGGGAGATCGGGTTGTGCCCCACTCGCACCCACTCGCACTCCGACGATGCAGCCACGGGGAATTTTTAACTTGATGGGGGTTTTGCAGGTATCTTACAAGTATAGTTTGCAGAATTATACTAGTACAATTGTAGTAGATTGTTCAGGATGCCGTGTTCGTATCATAGTAGATACTGATAGTGAAGAGAGGGGTATAATAAGCTTCCTTCCCCAATTTTCTTTATCTTATTCTCGCTTCTTGGAGAAGAGAAGAGATTGACGATTTGTATCGACACTATAGTGGAACTGAAGAAATCAGAGAGGGAAAAAATATGGCCACAACAATCGTCACGGTCCCGCCACCGGTAGCCTCAATTGAGCTTGAGAGCCGTCCTCTAACAGCGGGGTTAAGAGTCCCACCGATAAACACACAGTCGCACACGATCTCCGCTGGCGATGAGGAGAGTTCGCCATTGGAGGACCGACCACCGGAGGGAGCGACAGTCTTTGAGCGACCGAACGTATCAACCGTGAAGGGGATGCTGCTGAGCACGAATTTCGCCGTGTTCCTGGCTGGAATGAACGATGGTAGCACAGGCGCCTTGATACCGTACTTACAGCCAGCGTATGATATTGGGCTTTTGTTTGTTGCCGTTGTGTATTTCTCCCCCCCTCTCCAACCTACTCCTAGCGTGGTCACTAAAAGATTGTGTGAATGGTAGCTACCTAATAAACTTCTCCGGCTGGCTCGTCGCTGCATTCACAAACGTACACCTAACCGCCCGCCTAGGCATGGGTGGAGTCCTAACAGTCGGCGCGGCATTCCAATTCACCGCGTACTGCTTAATGTTCTGGAAGCCCCCGTATCCGCTCTTTGTATTCTCATTCTTCCTCTTGGGCATAGGTCTAGCCTACCAAGATTCTCAGGCAAACGTGTTTGTAGCAAACGTGAACAATTCCCACAGATGGCTGGGCATCCTGCACGCCTTGTACGGCGCTGGAGCCCTATTCGGTCCACTAATTGCTACGACTATCGCGGCAAGGACGGCGCATTGGCATTGCTTCTATTTGGTCACGTTGGGGCTTGCCGTTGTCAACTTGGGATTGCTTGTATGGACGTTTCAGGATGGGCTGTTTAAGGGAACTGCGGCAGCTAAGGAGAGTGCTAGTCAGGATCTTAAGAAGGCGCTTTCCCAGAGGACGGTTATCGTACTTAGTTTGTTCTTCTTCTTGTATGTTGGGACGGAGGTTACTGCTGGAGGTATCCCTTGTTCTTCCGAGCTGAGATATACCCAGGTGGAGGCTAATTAGTCTTTAGGTTGGGTCGTGGAGTTCCTCATCCGAGTGCGGAATGGTGACCCTTCGAAGGTCGGATACGTCGCATCGGGCTTCTGGGGTGGTCTTACCCTGGGAAGACTTGTTCTCGCGGACATCTCGCATAAGCTTGGCGAACGTAGGATGGTCTTTGCCTATATTATACTTGCCCTCGTTGCGCAGTTGATATTCACGCTTGTGCCGAATATTATTGCGAATGCGGTTATGATTTCGCTCTTGGGATTCTTCCTTGGGCCTCTCTTTCCTACTGTATTACCTCTACCCTTCGTATCTCCCCCCTCCGTTTGGCTGACCAAAATAGGGTATCTCTGTGGCGACCAAGGTCCTTCCTAGGGAATTACATATTGCATCAATTGGTTAGCTTTCAAGGCCCTCCTCTAATTTTTTGCATGTGTTGATTATTGAACTTCTAGGGTTCGCGGCGACAATGGGACAAGCCGGATCCGCGGCCTTTCCGTTCTTGACCGGAGCCATTGCTGCGAAGTCCGGCGTTAAAGTTCTCCAACCTATGCTTATCGGTTTACTAGCTGGAATGGCCATCTTCTGGGCATTTATCCCGCGTGTTGCGAGACATTCCTCGTAAAGAAATTTCAAGGCTAAGCTATATATGATACTAGCCCAACACTGCAGGGGGATTTATAGGGTTATAGACTTGTTTAATGTTATTTACCTGTAAATACTAGAACTACGAGAACTAGTTCCGGGGTATTTGGACAGCGCGCCTAAGGAAGAGCCTTGAAGACATGGTACCATATCCATCCCAAATACCAGCTTTTCTTTATAGTAGTTGCTGCTCTTGAATATCCCGCCCGCTATACTCGCAAATCAATTACCGCGACACCACACATACGTATCTTGCTTTAAGCTAAGGTTCCAAATCCCAATGCATACAGCAACCCGCAGGAAATTCTAACAAAACCCAAAGAGCAAGCAGCCAAACTACCCCCGACGAGTATAACATATAACACCCACTTTCCCAATCCTGTCCGACGCTAAAGTGAATATGGTATCAAGCACTTATTGGTAGACGGAACAAAACCCCCCGCCCCCACTCAGTACCTGCTCTCACTGACACTGCTATACTATGCATCATAACCTCCAACAGCCAAGTAGAAATAACCAAGCTTGATATACCTAGGTGGGATGCGCTCGGGGGTAGCAATGGGTTGGGCGCAACCCCGAAACTAGCAGGGGATTCATATAAATGCCATACCAACTTGGGAGCCTGAGTGATATCTGATGATCGGGTTGGTTGTGGAAAAAAGTCTGGTGCACTTGGTAACTTCTTCGCATTGCTCTAGCGTTGCTCTCGTGTAGGCGAGCCTAGGGGCATGCGGTGCCCCTAGTTTAACTTCACCACTATGTATTCACGATTTAGGCCCTTTTCGATTTTAGAAGGTTATAGGTAGTTGTTGCTGTGCGCTCAAGGATGGGATATCGGCGGTCAGGCGCAGTTGTGGGTGATCATAAAAAAATTGCTACCCGGACCAAAAAAACTAGCAGAAGTCCGCCAAGGTCAGATTTACCCTTTACAGTCCATGGTCTAGAAAGAAGTTCTGACAAGCCAAATACACCCTTGCCTGTCCTGGTTGATCGTTCCTTACTTGTTTGCCAGTGTTCAACATTTTAAACTGGGCTGAATGTCTCAGCGGCCTAAGGGATAGGTTAGTAAGATGAATCATCTATCAAGATTTAATGACACCTTTGAGTGTTTTTTTGAGGAAAACAAACTCTGATAGTTTGTCGGGTGGTTGGTCTTGGCCAGTTTGTCCGATTCGTTTCGAAATTTGAGCTCCCGTACCCGCGTCGTGGATCATCTATGAGTACTCGAGTAAAATATCTAATCTCGAGTATGATAGGGTCGCTCCTTCTACGGGTATTGCCGTGATCAGGAGAGGAAGGAGTGCCGACAATAGGATGGATACTCGGGTAAAGTACATTTCCCTTGATCTGTGTGCGGGTTTCGCGGTTTTTCGGTCCGGTTGATGACCTTGTTAAGGTCTTTACCGAAGGTAGTAAGCAGTATGAATGGGGAGATCTTGTTCTGACCTGACCTGACCCGTGCTCGAGTATAGGGAACATCTACCGGTACACGATTGGCATACTTAGACTAATCCCAATCTCAGAATATTCTGGGAGCTCAAAGGCGACAGATACAGGCGAAGGGATCGGTAAGAGCGGAGGCACCTCGGGCGCAGCGTGATAATTTCTAGTACCACGGAGGTTAGTGCTTGTGCCTGTACCATACCGGTAATAAAAGTTCCGATGTACTCGAGTACTCAAGGGGTTGGTTGAAGAAAGCGAGCGAGTGAGAGAGAGGAGGAAAGGAGCAACTTTGGTTGACACACAGACATAGGCAGTGGCAACAAACAGGAATGACGCAGGGGAGAGGAAAAACAATCACTCAATCACTTCATTGATACCAATACTCATCATCATCATCATCTCTTGTGCCTTGGTCAGTCCATCCTTATTCTTGTATCACACAACCCCTCGATCTTACCAGTCAGATTCCCCCACCCATCCCACTGCCCATTCTCCCTCCACCGTGCCCAACTACCCAGACACCCAGACACACATCGCATACAGAACAGTACCCGTGCCTCACACGAGACATCCGAGAGAAATAACGGAAGACACCCCCAGTTCGGTGAGAGAGGTGTCAGAGAGGGGCGGATAAGTATACCCGAGTAAAATAAGAATAAAAAGGAGAGCGAGAGAGAAGAGAAGGGCTGCAGTCCCTCAGCTTTCTTCGCCTGCCCTCGCTGCGCGTTATCATACCGGTACTGGTCCCTACAAATGTGCCGCCTCTAGGTTGCACAGCCTTCGATATCTTCCCTCAAGACCTAAGCCAGCGTTCTCAACTCAACAAAACAACTCTGGACGAAGAAACAATCCGCCCTGTTTAAGCCACAGCTTGTTCCCTTCCGTCCAGCTCCTGAATTTTCCTGGCTTACTCCCCCGCTCTCGATTTCTTCGTACCCTGATCCGGTCCGCTTTCGCATCAAACTATTTTCTCCTCGTGAGCACATTTAGTTCCAGTTTCTAGAAATCTTCCAGCGTGACGACCCTCACCGCCTCAGTGAAGCCCGTCAAATCCACCTGACGGACCACGTGTGGAGGAGGACGCAGCCCTACACCAGAACATCGCCTTCAACAGCGTGCTCAGTCTGTGTCCTATCTTATCTCCGCCCGTACAGTTGCACGTCGCCCTCAGCTTGCAAAAAGTTAACACAAAAAGGGCCGTTGTTTCTTCCAGAACGAACCATTACAGTAGCGATATAGCGTCTACAGAGGTCTTGCGCAGAGACATCTAACACCCTCCCCTTCCACTCAACTCGGTGTGTCGGTGAAAGCCTTAATTTCCGCCTTAGACTTTGTACGCTGGTCTCCATCTACTTACTGCCACCCCGATATTCCTTCGTTTGCCACGGAAATAAAATCATGTTGTCCGCGAAATTGAGCCCATCCAAGGGATCAGGCACAAAGGAAGACGCGGAGTCCGGTTCGACAAGCTGGAAAAAGAGGTTTGGATTGGGTAAAAAGGACAAGACCAAATCGAATTCTGGCTCCCCACCACGGGAGTCGACTTCTCCCGAATTACATCCGACAGATGCTGCCGAAGCTCCAGCAGCGACAGCCAAAGCAACAACTCCCCCAACCATTGATCCCCCGCAATTGCCAAAACTAACGGATATCCCCCCTATCACCACATCCCCTCCCAGCGCAACTGCTGAGAATGCTAGTTCTCAACCCCAGCCGCCTACATCTCCGGTTCGATCAATAGGCTCAAATTCCTCGCCTCCCCTTCTTCCCAGACCTAACACAGCTGATCGTGGCTCAGCAACGCATCCACGCCTGTCAACCAGCAACTCCCAAATATTCGAGCGCAATGTTCAAGAACAAACTAATTCATCCCTGCCACCCCCCAAATCTCCCTCAATCCCAGCGCATATCCAAACCGAGAACCACATCCCCGCCGTTTTGGAAGCAAGCTCCATAGCAATAACAGATGAAAGATATGGTGTCGACGAGGTCGAGATCGTTATGCATAGCATGCATCAACCCGCTGTGTCCGTCGTTGCGCCACCGCACTCGACCGCTTCATCTAGCCCGACATATGATACCCACCACCACCGTCGACGATCGCCTTCACCCGCCGGTGGCAATGCTGTAGATGAGCTTGCATCTGCAGGCCATTCGGGTGACGGATGCTCCCCATATGGCAACATAAGCTCCGGGGCTGCAGCCGCGGCAGACAAACGCAGATTGTCGTTCATATCGTTCGCGGATGTGGTGCAAGCTGAACAAGCCGAACACGCCGAACACATGGAAATGCCCAATGCATCCTTGAGTTCTGTCCATAGCCTGTCTCCATTGGGTGGTTCCCCTCAGTTGTCGCCAGCTGATCGAGAAATGGGTATTTCGACAATCAATGAGACACTTCAACACCGTTCGCCGTCGCCCATTCGACTAGGATCTAGCCCTTCCGGGAATTCTGCCTCAGGATCCGTGCAGAGAACACTCAGCGGGAAATCTGGCGCCAGTTCACCATCTAGATCGAACACCAGTGATTTGGGGATGGATAGGGGCGAACTTACTATTGAGACAATGAGGCAGGCGTTGAGGAAGACCGGGAGTGGAGACTTGTCAGGGTCCACGGGTAGGAATCCGGCGCCACCCCCACCATTTGGCAGATAGTGAGCATGGCGAGTGATTTGCCAAGGAATTATTTTTTGTTGGATTCCCTTCCTTTCTCTCTCATTCCGGTTGCGACCACGTTTTTATCCCCGGGAATTTGGGGGGGGGTTAATTGAGAAGCTTGCTGCGTTGTGTGGCCTGGCAGGGTTTTTTGCTTTCTATCATTTCCTGTCTTGTTCCCTTTCTTCTCCCTTCAGAGATGACTTTACGTATCAAGCTGTTCCTCATTTTTCTCTTTTCCTTACCCGCTCATCATTCACAATCAGTCACCGCACTCTTTGTGGATTGGATATACCCTGACGGTTGGCAAATGAAGTGGATGTATTTCATTAGCGTATATTGAAAGAGCCCTCTCATACGATTGGCCTTTTCTGCTTTGTTTGCTCCATTCGACCATACATTGCTCACACAAGTACCCTGGCGCCGTTCATCCCTTCCAGTTCTCCATCCACATACACCCATACCCCCGATATATCATTTCGCACTCTCCGTCACTCCGGCAGATGAAAGGGCATCATACAAGCCAAACCTATCCTACCACACTGTAGTACGCGTCCACCTACATCTCTACCACCAATACACATGAATTCAATGAAAAGCAAAATAAAAATAAATAAAAATAAACTCAATAAAAGTTATTCTCGAACCCTCCCCAGAAGTAAGGGTGTCTGAAAGTCTATTGTGCTGGACTAACTTGACTTGACTTACTTTAGTTCCGCCCTGCGTACGAGTGAGCGAGATGAGGTGGGGGTGAGCATGACACCAAAGTAACGGAAATCCAGCACTACTGATAGTCGTGACCGCGTCTGATAGCACCATGTCACTGTCGAGAGGGAGCCTAATTTAGCATCCACCGCAAGGTAAACTGGGGAGTTGGGAGGTTGGGGCGCTTGATTGGTGCTGCTGTAGGTACTGAATAGTACTGGGGTTGTACGGGACTTTCGTGGGATATGTAATTTGTCAGGACACGCGGGGTGCGCGGGTCATGGCCCTACGAGCCGTTTTATATATCATAACTTTATATATTATGGTTTTTGGATTCCCACTACTGTACTTGCGTACCACCGGTTGCGGAGTACCGTAGACTAAAGCATGCTTGCTTGCACTGCGCGGTAGTCTGAATCATGTGCAGTGTGGTGTAGCATGAACACCGACTAGGTCCCACTCACCGCTCACTACGGTTTGTTGAATGAATGAATCAATCAAATTCGCACTCGTAAGCTCAGTAGCATAGCATAGCTTATCATACAGCGAGCAGGTCAAATTTCTATATACAGTAGCATGTGGTCAGAATGCAGAACTAAAGCCTTCCTCCTTTCCTTCACAAGTCTAAATATTCACCCTTTCGAAGGGCGCATTTTTGGTTTTGATTCTCCCGACAGCGGCTAATAGGGTACAGTACAGTACAGTACTAATAATCATGGTTCAGGACATATTAAGTTAGTCCAAAGTGATAGAAACTGTACGGTATCTTATCTTATTATACGCAAGGTTCCACGGGAACGCCGCTCACGCGCAGACGGATGCACAGCAAAACCATATTATTAGTTGTGGTTATCGTATCGTATCGTATCGTACAGTGCGGCGTAGAAGTCGGTATCGGCATGTCGGGTGGTGGGCATCCGCCAGGTACGATATGACACCACCGGTATTACTGGGGCTAACTAACCTATGGATTAACTTTGATATCGGTCATGGTGCGCATTGTACTAAGTACTCTGTGCTCGAGCACAATATAAGGCTAGCCAGGGCGGGGGTGCACTGTTCGAGTATTGTACATTTGCAGTTGGTGCTAGGATGTAGACAAGGTACTAGTTAGTGGTCTGGGTGGGCGGACAGATGCAGAGCACGATAGAGTGCGGCGGAATGTCGCAAGTGCGACTTAATTTACATCTAACTTATGATATTATGATAGTCTATCAGCCCCGTGGATGGGATGCCCAGGGCCAGGAGGAGAATAACTTGACTGACATTTTCGGTCCAGTATGCAAGTACGGTACCGGCAAAGATTCCAAGACAATCCCATCCTGCCCTGTCCGCATTTTTCTTTTTAACCTCTGGGGGGTCCGGTCTGTGCCTGTCTCTTCTGATTATAAATAAATAAATAAAGGAACTACTCCGGGTATCATAATAATGATAACGATAATGATAATTTTTTCTTTTTTTTTTTCTTTTCCATTCAATTCCGACTCGGATGGCTACTGCTAGTAACTTAGACCTCTTCTTTCACGCGCGCGACCGGCAGTTATTATACTTGTACTCGTACTATTATTCTTATCTGCTTCTGTCGTTTTTCCCGGCGATTATTATTATTGTAACATTTGTTTTTTGCGGAGGGAGTTTGCGTGACGCGGCGTAGCATGCTTCTGGAAGGGGTCCGACGACGGAGGAGGGGTACTGGTAGTTGTTTCTTGGCTTGTTTCTCCACAAAATCATATCATAGCTTTGACACCCGCGCCGTGCCGTACAGTACAGTACGAAGTACAGACCATAAGGCGGCTATCGCTTCTGTCATCAAATACCGATAATCTACTTTTAGTAGTGAGAGAGAGATAGATGAGCATAACGGGTTTGACGGGGTTTGTGATGCATGTGATTTGTATTTCCGAATCAATCAACGAGAGACATGGGGGGGGGGTTTACTTGTAGTTAGTGATCCGGGGACATATCAAATAATCCCACCAACACGGATCTCCAACCAAGACCAGCGAGTACTGGTACGATAGTGAGTGAGTGACTCGCCGAGCGGGAAAAAAAAAAAAAAAAAAAAAGTCAAGTGAATCATTGGCCGTGGTGAAGATAACGATGGTGCGGTACTGTCTGTCACTTGTACTATACTATACCCGCCCACTGATGTATGGTACCGCATCACAGTATTACGGTACTGGTATTGGCTATATTGCAGTTATCCATGGAACGGCACTTGAGTATAGTACAGCAGTGCTGTGCTGTACAGTACTATAATACTATGATTGTAGTGGTAGCCTAACTTATCTCTTTCCTCTTTTCCTCGCTCTCTCCTCCCATGTGCCTCCCAGTGGGAAGTTTGGTGAGTAAGGGGGAAACAAGGTGATCAAGAAAGATGGTGATATATCTGCTCCGCCGGTATCATCATGTAGCCTTTTTCCACATCGGTACGGCAGAGTGATCCTCTCCTCATCCATTGAAGCCGACTCCTCCCCCCACTGCCGTAGCCCAATCGCCAGCTCCCAAACATGACCTCCACCTCCCCTCATTAACGGTATTCCATCCTTCCAGCCCAACCTTACACCACCGCAGTCCTCTCCGGGGGTAGCTTTTTACAATGAATAATTAGGTAGGCAGGAGATCTACCCAGAGGTCACCTCGTTCTTTTTCTTCCCTTTCTTCCCTTTCTTTTCCTCTTCTTTCCTTTCCTTTCCTTTCCCGCCCCCATTTCCAATCTCCGATAAGAGAGCCCAGGCCAAGTTCTCCATCCGTGAATACATCCCGAACTACGTGCTCTATAGTAACGGCTTCCTTTTCCCCCTGAGGCCTGCTGAATTGAATCCTTTCCTTCGACAGCGGAACCCCCCCACACACGCAAACCCTCTCCCCTCGCTCCCTTCGAACCCCCCCCTCCCCACTCCCTCACCTCCGGGATACTGCGGATAAACACTGCATACTACAAAGTATTGTACCAAGGGACACCCTTGAGAGGGTCGAGAACTCTTTTCCTACTTCCAATAATTTCCCTCTAAAGCTCTACTTGTCCATCTCTCATTTTACTACGACTACTACTCATCCCCGTTCATACGAGCACCGTATGCACTACCCATAACCATACCCACATCCATGGGTGATATCTTCGTCTCCACATCAACTACTGTCACTTCTGCCACTACTGCAGTTTTCGCCCAAGTGGTGCATTTTTGATCGTAAGGAGCACAAGGTAGCTGGTCGGCCTTTCTTCTTACTTTTCTCTCTTGAAAGGCATTTCCTGACTTTGTATCTTTCTTCGATTTTCTTCCTTCTGCAGATTAATACTCGATTATCCATCCCAATTTGTCGGTTGCACCGTACCTTTTGTAACCTATCCACCGGAGAGAGGGAAAAAAACAAAAAAAAACAAAGAAACAACCACACTACCGTACCCCCATCCACCTCCACCCACCACCCCCCCAGTTACCCCAAGAAAAAAGGAACCGCCAACCCTTCCTCCGCACTTTTCTAAGCCTTCTTTTCATTCTTTCGCCATACCCATCGTTGCACCAATCTCCTCGCCGAAGGAGAAAAGAAACTAGACGCAATAAAATTACAATCTTGGCTAGCATTGACGACGATCGAACCCCTCCATCCCCCCGAGCCGGAGAGATTCCTCCCTTACCGGGTTTGGATTTCGGATCAGGAACCTGCATTGGTAGCTTATATTCCGGGGGATGATTAGTGGTCCTAGGTCCGCTTGCTCACGTTATTTCCAACAACACATGGGCCACGAGGAGGTTGTGATTGAGGAGATTGTCTTAACTTGAATGGGAAACTGAGGCCAGAAGCTTTAGCGGACGCACTCGGTTTACCCTCATTACTTTTTTTTTCTTTTTTTTCCTTTTCTTTCTACGATTCAGCGCACCTTCCTCCCCCGTCTAGAAGGCTGGGTTTAGTCTGCACACGCCAGAGCCGCACTTCTTTGATAAAGTGAAGCCGTCAGCCCTGCTTCAACAACCCTCCTAAGCATTCAGCCTCGTGCATTACTTCTCTATTTTCCGCTAGACATACTGGTTCCTCTTTTTTACGATTTTAGGATTGAAAGAACAAAAACAGCGGAATATAAGGGAGGAGGAACATCCAACGAGCTGACAGGGAGCTTTACATCGTGGCCGATGACCGGACGAACAAATTCTACCCCGAACCATCGGCTTGCCGCTATCCATGGGGTGGACGACCGAAATGAGCGGTATTTTCCTCTATGCACCAGTGTTAGTCCAGGATATGCCCGCAGTAGCCCGCCGCTATCAAACTCCTTCTCAAACTCTTTGCCGGGTCCTGCGACGCCTTATCACCGGGAGATGACGATTCGCGCCGTATCGCCAGACATTGGGCTGGAGGAGGAGGGGAGGGATAGGGATTCAGATGATTCGTTAACTGCGCAGCATTCACCTACCACGCCACCACGGACGCCTTCCAGATCCTCGAATAAGTCGGCTTCCATGTTTGATACGCTGGGGAGGGACCCAACAGAACCGTCTACTCCTTCTTCGCCGGGGAAGGCTCGGGCTCTGCTGAATCGGACGCCACTTTCAGGTTTCCCACAGTTCACAGACTTGGGCATTGGTAAGGGTAAGAGTGGATCTCCAGCCGATGAGAGGAAGAAGAGAGCCTCCCCTTCCAGCGAGAGGCCTGGAACTACAGACACTATGTATTCTTCAGGTTCATCCTCGCATGGTTCTCGGTATCGTAACTTTGCTTCTGGTTCTTCTCACGAATCGTCCGACTCAATACCTACCTCTGTAGGATTCCCGTCGACTACCACCCTATCTCCAATCAATACGAAGCCGTCTAGTAAATCTAGCCGACAGCGCTTCCTCCGGCCACAAAATTCAGTTAACGCACTTAACTCTGGTGTCAAGGCTTCTGATGCGCACTTCGCGTCTCCACCGGCTACACCTGCTGATACGAACACCATATTACGGTTAATGAAGGATGTACGAGGGAGGATGGAAGGTCATGTAGAATTTCGGGTTGGCGATGCTACGATATGGACTAAGGGATATTGTCTTATTAATGAGGACACTGGAAGCTTGGTTCACCAGAAGGAGGAGAATATCAATTCGACTCCTCTCACTGTCATAATACCCGACCTGCGCAGCTGCAAGGTGAAGAGCATAGCACCGACGGATGAGGGTAGCGACGGGATTATAGATGTTTCCACACATTCCACAAATATCAGCATCAAACTTCGTCCACTGGATCCCAATCACTTTATGCCCTGGCTGGCAGCGCTGCTGTGCTGGCAGCCTATAGCACCTGCGGGGGCCCAGAACAAAATGGTGAAGCCACAGGCTTTCGTATTGGCTCAGGAGAGGAAGGCGGATAGAAGGAGAAATTCGGATGCAACTTCTTCAAAAGATGCTGCGATTATCAAAGTTGGAAAGATGCTGAAATGGAGAAGGGGTGGACCGACTGCCGTTACTACAGCTTCCTCGATATCGGGCAAGGGGTCGAGTAAGATGAAGGGGCACACCGGGGGCGTTGCTTGGCAGAAAGTCTCATGTACTTTGCAGGAGAATGGCGAGTTTAGGCTATATGCTGAGCTGGATACCACTCTTCTGACTGTGATTCAGCTGAGCCAGCTTTCCCGATGCGCTGTGCAACAGTTGGATCCCAGTATCCTTGACAAGGAATTCTGTATAGCGATATACCCGCAGTATACACCATCTTCAAATGTCTCCCTGGCCAGGCCTGTTTATCTTGGCATAGATAGTCGGATATTGTTTGAAGTGTGGTTTGTGCTACTCCGGGCATTTACCATGCCGGAATTGTATGGGCCTGCAGGAACTGCTCCCTCGTCGGACGGTCGTTCGGCGCCAGGCGTCGCCGCCGGGATGTCGGAATACCCTGCCGCTGAGGGGTTGGTGGACTCGTACCGCATACAGCGAAGTTTATTTCTGAGGGTGGTGGAAGCGAAGATATTGATGCCTGGGGCCGAGTATGGAGGGAAGGACAACATGGATTGCTATGCGGAGGTGGTGTTGGATGGGGAGGTCAGGGCCAAAACCATGGTTAGGACAAAGACTCATAATCCTTTTTGGAGGGAGGATTATGAGTTTCCCGACTTACCCGCCATATTATCGGACGTGGGCATAGTGTTGAAGCAAAGGCATCCGAGATGGAAGACAAAGGGTTCGGGATCTGTCACTGGGTCGGGGGGATTTGGTGGAGGGCTTGGTGGGGTTAGTGTACCGGGTAGCAAGGATGCCATTATTGGTACTGTGGAGATTCAATTTGATGAATTGAAGCTGGAGACTGATACCGAGCGATGGTGGCCGCTCATGTCTGCTGCGAAGGGTGCCGAAGAGAGAATTGGGGAGATGTTTTTGAAGATTGGAATGGAGGAGTTAATTGTACTCATGGCCCATGAGTATAGGGAACTTTCAGAGGTGAGTGTGTGATTATCTATTTCCTGGTATAACTGCTGATTTGAATTCAGCTATTGCATAACTTCTCGGGCGGTATTACAATGGAGATAGCGCAAGTCGTTGGCCCGGATCTTCGACGATTAGCGAATACCCTTCTCAAGATCTATCAGGTCAGCGGAAAAGCGAGCGAATGGCTAATGTCCCTAGCCGAGGGTGAGATTGACGGATTGCACAAGGAATCCCCGCCGGTAAGATTAGGAAGGCATAGAGACTCCAATGAATCCAATTCCGACCCGGATCAATCTCGGCGCGATGTGGGAAAGGCCGGACTTGTTGATGCCAATATTTTGTTTCGCGGGAATTCCCTCCTCACAAAGGCTCTTGATGCCCATATGAAACGGCTTGGTAGGGAGTACCTCGAAGAAACGCTTGGTGAACAGCTCAGAGAAATAGCGGAAGATGATACATACTGCGAGGTCGACCCATTACGCATTGAGCCTGGCGAAAATTTGGCGAAGAATTGGAAGATTCTGATGGGGATTGTCAAGGGGATTTGGAAGGGGATATATAATAGTCATGAGAAGTGCCCGATGGAGCTGAGGAAGATACTCCGGCATATCAGGGCTTGTGTGGAAGATCGGTACGGTGACTTGCTGAAGAAGGTGTGCTATAGCAGTGTCTGCGGGTTCTTGTTTCTGCGGTTCTTCTGCCCGGCGATTTTGAACCCAAAGTTGTTTGGGCTACTGAAAGGTGCGCTTATCTACCCCTTTTTTTCTTCCTTTTCTTTATCAGGAGACGGTACTGAAGTTGTGTGTAGATCATCCTGGAGTAAGGGCGCAGCGAACATTAACTCTTGTTGCCAAGAGTCTGCAAGGGCTCGCGAATATGTCGACCTTTGGCGTCAAAGAGCCGTGGATGGAGCCAATGAATGTATTTCTTGGGGTGGGTTTTACCTAATTTGGTACCACCAGTTTCCGGCAGGCTAAAAATTTTATAGGAGCATAGCACTGAGATGAGGTCGTTCGTTGATGCCATCACCACAATCCCCCCGTCCCCATACCCGACTGAAACTGTGCCCCCATCATACGCAACCCCAATCACCATCCTCTCCCGCCTCTCCCAGCCATCAAAAGAAGGCTTCCCTTCTCTCCCATACTTAATCGACCAACCCCGTGCTTTCGCCTCGCTCGTAGCAATGTGGCAGAAATGGCACCCCGTCTACAAAGACAAATTTCCAGATTACCACCTCGATGGCGACCTTGCCCGCTTTCATAAAATGTGCTCAGAGACCCAAGAACGGATAAACATCTGCGTATCAAAAGCCGAGAGCGCACAACGGCCCAGCAGTTCACTCAGCGCGCGCTGGGAAGAGGTCGCGGAAAAGGCTACCGGGAGTCCTCTGTTGGGTCCCGGGCAGACTTCCATCTCGACCATTCCTGGGAAAGGGCTGAGGGTGGTTGGCTTACCTAGCACTCGAGGCCCCGAAGAAGACTATCACCATTCCGGTGCCACAAGAAGCAAGCTTAGTGGGTTCGTAGGCGGCTTTAGGAAAAAAGTGAAAAATCGGGGGACATTTGCCGGGTCGGAAGATGAATGACTTTTGCTACTCTTTATACTTTGCTTTTTGTTTTCTTTTTTTGGTCATCGATTATTCTCTTTTTTGCCTTTCCTAGCTCCTTTATCATCATGCTATAGACGGAGGCATTGGTTTTCGGGAAAAAGCAAAACGCTTCAACTGACTCTTACAAAAGTTCTCTTTTTTCTTTCCTCTTTCTCTTCTTTTTTATTACACATTGGGGTTTCGGAATTCTTGGTTCTTGGTTCTTGGGTTTCGGGGGGTGGGGTTGGTGGCCTTGTTTGCAGGTAAGGTTAGGGTGCGTTTGTTTGGAATTGGATTGAATGATACGGGAATGGAATGGATCGGGTTGCACTGGAATTGACCTGGGAATGGATGGAACCGGAATTGATTGGATGGAATTGGTGCCACGGAGTAGGGTTCTTTTTTCAATTAATTAATTTCACTTGACTTTATTAGTATCTCTTTCCTTTCCTTTCCCTTCCTTTCCTTTCCTCTTTTTATTTTTTGTTATGACGCTACAATGTCTGGTTTGGTCTAGGAGGTATCCTTGTTTTTCTCGCTGTTTTCCATTAAGTGTTAGCCCGGCAAGAGGGCGATTGATGCTTGGAGATAGCTTAATGTATTCGTTGATAGCTTAGTTTGTAGGAGTGGGGAGGGGAGGGGAGGGTAGGCTAGAGAGTAGTAAAATAAGAAACTTTGAAAGGGTTAGTAATTTGATAAGGGGGAACGCCAGTGATGAATAACTTGTATGTCTGGTATGATGCCCCCCTTCATGGGAATGTAGTGGTGGGGTATGTAGGATAATTGTATTCATAGGATATCACTCGACAACACCCGGCAATCAATTCTGGGCTGAGGAATGATTCTTGCTTGCTGGTCCGTCGGGCCGTTCGTTCCCATACGGCACACCCACCAGAGCACCGCAGGTGAAATCAAACACCGGTGCGGGAACATGAGGATGAGAAGGGGGAATCGTCATATCTGTGTATTGGAGGGTGCCGAATTCGTACGTAGGATTAACTTATCTTCTATCAATTGCTCCTGACTGATAGAGTGGCATTCTTAAACACGCTCATGCACTTTGTTAGTAGCCTTTCTTCTCTTTCCTTCATTTATTTTTGATTGATTTTTGCTTTTAAATTTTTTATATCATATTTATTTTTATAGGTCTAGGATTAGGACTGCTACCGTAGGTGCGCTAGTATAGCTACTCTGGGGTTAAAGTACTGTATCATGGAATCCGGGAGAAGAAGAGATACTCGTGCTTTTTGTTTGTCTTTTTTTTTTTTTTTCACGCTAAGGATGGTAGTAAGTTAGCCTAGCTTTTGTTTGGCTAACTTACTCGGTATTATTACGGTTAGAGAGATAGATAGGAGGACGGATACCATAGGTCTTGTTATGTTTGTTGAATTTGTGTAGCACATGCCATAGGGACCCTACACGGATCTACAGTATATCCTGCTGTTGGGAATTAATAAGAGGTTGGTTCGGCATCAGTTTGAGTAGCCTCCTCCTATCGTACCCCCAGGGTATTGCAGATCGCTGTATAAACATATATCATAGTATGATACCCAACAAGCACCAGCTCCGTCCAAATGCCAACTCTATTACTGCCAAGCTTCAATTATACCTAAGCTGCGTAACTCTATTTCCCCGTTCCGATTAACTTATCATACAGTACTTTAAAAATCGCCGAGTAGAGCGTTCGGTGCTCACCCGGCGTTTGCGCGCCCACTAAAAACTGTGTTCTAGATAGCTTAGCATGCAGAATTATCTGCATATAAGCCTCCTTTCTCTCTCTGTAAATAGACAAGCGCAACCACACAAGGCAACCACAGAATAGACAACGTTTCCTTTCTCTATCTTAATTGGTCCCAAAACTTCCTCATTTATCAATCCCTGTCCCGACAGTCTATAACGACAGCAACAACCGTCCCACCACCGGTGACCCACACTTATCGATCCCAGGGAATCCTCATATCAACCATGCCCAGTGAGCTCGATCCACACCACCTCGTGGCGCTCATGACCCATACTTTTTGGGGTTTCCAATTCGGCTCTTCCCGGCTCTTAGACACTTCATCCTACACTTTCAAAAACGGCATTAGCCCTCGCTATGCCACAACCGTTCGCATATTTCCCGTCTTAGACGCTCTTTCCAGCATATCCGTTTCACGGGAGAAATCCCAGGTCATCGCAGTAGGCCTACAAATGAATCACGAGACAAATGAAATTCGTTTGCTTATCGCCGACAACCACCATGTTTCGCAAGCTCTACTCCACCATCTAAACAAAGTTTGGAGAAAGTTACAAAGCCTGTCGGACAGGTATGCCGAGCACAGGGTCCGGACCGGGAGATCCGAAAACCCTCAATACCAGGTGGTGTCCCCCGACATCCCGATTCAGGTTGCCGCCTTGAAGGTAGAAATATTTCGGGACGTTTACCTGTACTCGTTACAGAAGCAAATGCGGCGAGTGGATAAATGGTTTCAAAGGCTCGGCAAGTTTGTCAGGGCATTGCTGGAACGACGTGGGCCTTCTAACTTGGATGACTTCGAGCAAAATCTCTCCGACACCGTCATTGTCTTGCTGATCGCGCTGAAGCTAGTGTGCAAGCTTCGCGATAACCCGGAAACCCCGCTTACGGATACCGAATGGGCGGTTGTGTGCAGTCACAGCATGGCAGCGAATGAGAATGTGGGAGGTCTGCTCGCAGATAGGAACGAGAGTGGCTGCGAGATTTTGGCCGAGGAGTTGAAAGGTATGCCTCTTTTGCACCCCATTACTCGATTACTTGTACTACCAGTACTTGTTTTCTTCACTAGTCTTTAATCTAACAACGCTTCTCTAATAGACGATTTTCACACTGGCAACCCCCCCGAAGCCTTCGCTCTTCGACGTGCGCTGGTTAAATTAACCGCCCTCCCCCAGCATATAGAAACGTTATTCGGGTTTGCGCACTCACCCCGCCTCCGCCCTGCCCTTCAATATAGTATGTCCATTGTTGGGGTCCCGGGGAGATGCCGTAACGCGGAATTGCCTTCGAAGCAAGCGGGGTGGGCACAGTTCTTGAAGACCATATGGGGAGAAGAGCACAGATGGCATAAGAACGTTGCGTGGGAGCTGGCAGGGAAAAAGTGGTTTGCCGCACAAAAATATATGTGCATGATCCATTGCGAATGCAAATTGATCCATTACCTGGAAACCAGTCATGCGAGTCGATGGGATAATGTTGCCCGATTTCCTTACCTCGGAGTTTCAAAGCTTAGCTGCGGCGCCTGCCGCATATGGATCAGCTCCTTTAATGAGCTCGGCGGACGCCAATATTATACTCGGGGGTCCCATGACAAGTGGTACTGGCCATGGGGCATGCCAATCATGGGGCCGGCTTTAGACAAAGTGATGGACAAAATGATGGCCAAAGAGGTTCTTCTGGCCTACATAAGCCATGAAAGGACAAGCGGCCGCCTCAGGGCGGAGTCCGAGAGCACTGGTGTCTCCCTATTGGGGGCCCAGCATCGCCCAAGTAAAGGCCAGCTGAAACAAGTTAAAGCCAATACTTTGGCATTGCGGCGAGCGTTCGGAGGTGACCTGTTGCTGCTGGCTCGCTCGGAATTTCCAGGAGCCTAGGCGGGGGGGTGGGGGTTGGAGGGGGCTGTACTCATCTACGGCATGGGGAGATGTTTTCGCGAGTTGTCTTCCCGTCAGAGTTTAGAAGTTCTGGGAATTGGCAGAGTTGTCACCGAAGACTTTGTGTTTCCGAGGGTTTGGGGGTGGTGTTCGGATTAAATGTGTGTTTGTTCTGTTCTGCTCGCCCGTTCACCCCATACCCCCCCTCCCCTGCCGATAAATGTTTTTTCTTTCTTGCTTTTCCGGGATGGTGGATATATTCCCATGGTAGTTGTTAGGGGACAATAGCTGTTTGAGGCACGACCTCTAATTTAGTGTTGCACTGGTTGGGATGTGAAATGATTGGCATTACGGGAATGGTGGCTAGTACGGTGGAATGTATGTGGTGAAATGGCGAATGAAGAATGACGGTGGACGGAGATATGAAGGCTGGTATGGAATGCATGTGGGAATGAATAATATCCCAATGGCGATGTAGAAGCTTGTTAATATACTCTGTGGTCTCTGAATAGTAGATAACGCAAGAGACTAGGCAAATGTGAGAGGACGAACGAATACGGTTACATTTTTTCGGTTGACTTTGACTTGATATTGATCTCACTTTCTTCCTTGATACGCGCCATTTCCACTGCCGGCCAGGGGTTAAGCCGTCATTGTGCTAATAGTGTGTCTTTGTAGTGTTGCTATTACGGGTAAGGTTTGTGCTTGTTAGTTGTGGTGGGGAATATGTAAAACCTGCCTATTGGTATATCTGCACGTTTGCCTAACATCAAGGAGCAACCAGTAAGCTTTTGTTATCCTACTAGTACTTTGACGATTTCTATAGTTGCCCACCAAATACCCCTCTTCATCACTCGCCCAGTCCCACCATGGCCAATGGAAAAACCGTATGTACTCTAACAACAATGACTTCGCGTATTCAACTCTTTGATTGACAAATAGACGCAAAAGGCAATAACAAAAAGTTCTCCCGGTTTACCCTTAATCATTACAAAAAGCCCTGATACACTTGTCTCACTGGTAAGTTGTTCACCCTTGCCAATTGAGCCGTGATAAATTCCATGATATGAGATCCCAGGGCAACTCGATAGCTGAATCTGGTATCATGCTTTAACTTTATTTAATAGTTATCAGGGAAGTAGACCTTTGGGCTTCCCAAAATAAAAGAGATAATTATCCCTGGTTATGTTGGCGACCATAGGGGAAGTTGGAGGTAGCGAAATAGCAATTAGGAGCTTAGGATAATATAGGGTACTCGAGCACAGAACATTAGGTATTATGGGGCTCCTTTACCTCTGGATTATTGTAATGCTACTGTATTTGGCCGCCATAAGCCCGGATGGGTGGGGTCTCCAATTGATAGTAGATTATATTGAATCTCAGCAGTCTCTGGTAGGAGGATATCGGTATGGCGACCCAAATTTGGAAGATCTAACAGCCTACGGGAAGAGATCCGACAATATGATGGTGCTCGCGCAAGCACAATATATGGCAACTAAACAATAGCTCTATCGAGGTTCTCCTCCGTGCTGGTATGAGCCTTATCCCCGAGTCATCATCCAAGAGGAAGGTTGATGTATTTTTCAGGTACTGCTAAAGGGTTTTAAACAGTTGGGGAGCTAGCCAGAGTTAGGAGTGAAACTCAAGTAACCTAAACACCTGCAAGGGATATGGAGGGAGGGATAGATTTTTAGCTAAATACAGGAAGGTCTAAGGATTCGTTTGATGAAGCTAATTATTTCCCCCCGCTTTCTTTTTCCCCTGCATGTGCTACATTAACTCTGCGCGAAGTTAGTTACAAGTAACTGGGCTTGGCACGATAAGAAAAATCACCCGTGCAACTGCCGGTACCGTTTGATACAGTATCACTCATCCCCGCCTAACCCTTACAGTTTCCCAGCAGAATTGAAACCCTCGCTTATGATTAATATCCTTCTAATCATGTCGCAGGATTGAAGTCGCGTTTTTTTTGGTACAATGATTCCCTGCGCTGCGAGCACCCGGACAAGCGAGCACTGGCTTACAAAATGCTTTAAACCAGGGTTTAAAACAATAAGATAACCCACGAAAGACAAGCAAATAAGTAGTGAGTGCTCGCTACACCGGGGGCTTGCAAAGTAGGGAAACATTGGAGTGACGCACTAAAAAGGGAGCGACAAAGATGGGTGAAAGTTATACTTGTGAATCCGGTCGAGGCCGTAGGGGGCAGACTGGACTGGCCTAGCTTGAGCCCAACTTCCATCAAAAGTATCGCTGAACTAGAGTACTGTAGAGTACCGGTAATCAGAAGCAAAGCGGAATACATTATTATCGTTAAAGGTCAGAAAAGCGACCAATACTCCGAATGATAGTAGGAAAATGTAGGAGCTAGAATAACCGGAGCTCACGCTAAGACGTCTAGGATTCCCTTCTTTAGGCAAAGGAGGGGAGCGACTCCCAACAGGAAACTAGCTTTCGGCCCCCCCACTTAGACAAACAGAGAGAAATATACTCAAGTGCAATTGGCCTTGCTCCTCAATGCGGGGTTTACATCCCCCTTCTGGACTATGATAGTATGAATACCCAGAGAGAAAACTCCAGTGCCCTAGCCCTGGGTTCAGGTATTCCTGGTTCCTACTGTAGTACGAACATAGTGGGACCATTTCGTCAATACGGCAGACCTTACGGTTTCAAAAGTCTGGGGAGTTGTCCGTTCTGCTGACGAGGCAAGCCCTTGTTACAAGTGCCAGGGGTGATGTTTTCGTACACCCCAGTGTGGCTTACCCGCAAAAAACTATTAAAAATTGGTGAGGTCACAAAGTGGTGTGTACGAGAACTTTATCCCTGGCACTTGTATGTTTGGAATTTATGTCATTGGCGCAGGTCGCTTATAGCTAGCACGCTGCTAGATAGGCTGTACTCGGGTACAGTACTTGCATCTCGCCTCTCATGGACACTAGCACTGTAATTCTTTCAGATATATTAACTTTATATTTTGAGGAGGAACACGGGCCCGCCAATTGCTACAAGTACCCCTCTAAAATGCCTGAACACAGGGATCAAAATTTTGTACGGCAGACTGTCTGTGCATATCTGAGGCACTTCATGAGAGATGCTATTGTCAATCTCGAAAGATTCCCAGTCCTGGGATTCTTCAAAGGGGTTTTTCTTTTTTTTTTTTGGCCTCGAACGCAATTTCCCACAGCCCACTTTTCCTTCGTTTACCGGCGAACTTTGCCTCTCCTAGTTAGAGAACTAATCTAAACCACTGCTGCGGCGTCAAGAGGAATATTCCTCCCAAGAAAGTTGAGGAATGATCAAGACTAACCTCTTCGAAATCTGTGGTAAGCTAGGGGTGAGAAAATAATCACTTACCAGGCTACCTAGCGGATTAAACTTTCCGCCGGCCACGCCTATGAATTTTTCCCCTAGAATTGTTTAGTATAGTAAACAGTTTATACGGGGGTTAAGCCTTACTAAGGATCAAGGGGGGGGGGATCTCCGAGTCTCGTCAGAAGTATATAAACATCTGATATTGTCTCGTTGGGACGGATTTTTTGGCATCAGCAGCCGAGCTTGGTCCTCTCGTTCATTCCTTATTTCAATTCTTTCGTTCTTTAAAAAGTGTTGTATATACATTCTCTTGTGCTGGCACCGTGTGCTTCTCTTCACCAAGATGTTGGGTTTAGCTTCTCTCTTGACCTTTGTCAGTCTGGTGACTGCAGCTCCGACTGCTCCAGTTTATTCGTCTTGCACAGTTAATTCCACCAGCGACTTAGCTACTGCTAAGAAGACTTGCACGAGTATCTCCATTGGGTCATTCACCGTTCCCGCAGGACAAACGCTCGATATGAAGGGTCTTCTTTCAGGGACCACCGTTACCTTCACGGGGATTGTTTCTTTTGGCTATAAAGAATGGATTGGTCCACTCGTAACTGTTAGCGGAACAAACGTCAAGATCGTGGGGGCTCCAGGATCATGTCTTGATGGCGGCGGAGCGAGATGGTGGGATGGTCAAGGGGGCAATGGTGGAAAAAAAAAGGTACACCAATCTCCTTGTATTCGCCGAGCGAATGCTAAGTGTTATAGCCCAAATTCTTCGCCGCACATGGCCTTGATTCCTCCTCAATTACCGGAATAACTCTCAAGAACACCCCTGTTCAAGGTTTCAGTATTAGCAGTGCTGAAGGGCTCGTCCTGTCTGGGATCACTATTGATAATAAGGATGGGGATAACAATGAGTTGGGTCACAACACTGATGCTTTCGATGTCGGAAATTCCGATGATGTTACTATTACCGGTTCAACAATCTACAACCAGGACGACTGCTTAGCTGTTAATTCAGGAACAAATATTCAGTTCCTGAATAACTACTGCTCCGTATGTGCTCATCTCCCCCATGGTATCTGGGAAAAATACATCTAACATCCGGCAGGGCGGACATGGAATTTCCATCGGCAGCGTTGGTGGGAGAAGTAATAACGTGGTCGATACCGTGACCGTCAAGGACTGTACCATTGTTAACTCAGAAAATGGTGAGTTGCATCAAAGTTTGCCATTGCAGGCCGCAGTCTGTCTAACAACAGTCTCTCACCAGGTATAAGAATTAAAACTGTCGCTGGTGCTACCGGTTCCGTCAAGGGTGTCACGTACTCAGGAATTACGCTAAAGAACATTGCGAAAAATGGAATTGTCATTCAACAAGACTACCAGAACGGAAGCCCCACTGGAGTGTTTGTCGTCCCATAACCCCCAAACCAGGGAATAGTTAGCTAATCCAATATAGACCTACTGATGGGGTTCCTATCACCGGGCTAACAATCGCCAACGTAAAGGGTAGCGTTGCTTCCTCTGCGCGGGGCATCTATATCCTTTGTGCGGCTGGTGCTTGTTCTGACTGGAAATGGAGTGGAGTCAGTATTAGCGGGGGAAAGAATAATTGCACGGGTGCTCCTAGCAGTGTTAAATGTTAGGTTTAGAGCTTGTATGAATACCGTACCCAGTTCGGACAAGTCTTTGAAGTAATGTACAAAAAGGAGAGTTTAGAGACAGCTGGAATGTTTATCTATTTAACTTAAATTAACCGAATCTCAGAATAGTACGAGTGACCGTCTATGCCTATGCTCCCCCCGCCATAATCCTATCCAAGGCAGCAGACCACTGTTCTCTCCACCCACTCATGCCCCCTTCCCAATCTGGCAACTTCCAAACCTCAACCTTATTTTTCTCCACAATACTCTTTACCCTTCCGCTTCCAACAACAATATCCGCAACTCCACTTTCATCCTTAACCTCCGCATCACCTTCGACTAGCCAAAGCATCCGATTAACAACAAACCCCATCTCAAAAAGCACGCCAACAGTAATCGCATCCTCTACAGGAATATTGATCCAAACCCTCAACCCTCCCCGTTCCGCAATATCCGCAACGGTGCCCAACAACATCCTGACTACCTCGACCCCCCGCACACTCTGCTTGACTCCCTCCGCAACCTCGATCTTAGTAACCAACAACCTCCCCGCATCGCCGAGGCATGTGGCGAACGCCAGCCGCTGACCAACGGAGTCTATAACACTAAGTACATCCTCCTCATCAACTAGCGTCGCTTCATCGTTATGCGTCTCCCGAAACCACTCCCCGTCCTCAACAACCCTCCCAATCCCATTCTCACCACCCGTATAGCCCACACGCCGGCTACCGCTGCCCATGCGCATCTCGTACAATTGTGACGTGCGCGTCGCCTTAGTGTACCATTCCAATATACTCCTGTCGAAAGAGTAGATGCTCCAGTTGGGATTTATTGCCAGGAATTTTTGAATACGGTGTTTGAAAGAAGACACCGAGGTCGGTGTGGGCAGGAACAGGTACGTGCGGTTCTTGGAGCGATTCTGCGGCAGCTGTGTGGTGTACCAGGTTGGGTTGTTGGAGAGCGGGATGAAGCTGGGGTAGGAGATTAGGTGGTGGTGGGAGAGGAGGTCGTCCGACATATCCTTTGGTGTAGTTACTGGGTGGTCTTGCTTTGTGGAAAATTTATTGGGGAATTGAAGGAAGGAAGGACGGAAGGAGGGGGTATTTATCAATGGAAGAATTTTACTGTTTTCACGCCTGGGCCCTGTTGCTGGTGGTGGTGGTGGTCTTCAAATATTCCCTCCCGTCCAAGGTTACACAAGGTTAAAAGGTTCCTGTTTCAGACGTTCACAGAGAAAAGCGAGGGGAAAGAAATTGAAACACTCCTGAAAATGGCCCCAACAGATGCCGCCGTGGGATGAAACTGTGATGAGTTGGGGTTTGGTATTACAGTACCATACGAGTGCGGCAGGAGCCGCGTGTCGGAGGAATTGTTATGTGTGGGAAAGGCAGTATTTGTATACGGTACTTTTGTGGGGTTCTGGATACGGCAGGTTGGGGTAGAGAGAGATAATCAAAATCACCCTTCCGTAGGCAAGCTAATAGCTCGTATTAGTAGGAATTCAGCCCCCGAGAGATGCTTGTTCACTGCTGTGAGTAATTATGATACCCCTAAGAAATATTTCTAGAAACAATCCTAGTACCGATGCCTTACGGTACTCGGGGTAGGGGTGAAGTATTAGGACAAGCAGGGGAGCGTGATGTCTGTGCAAATTACTTGAAGTAGGATTGAAGATACCAATTTGAGTAATTTGCATAGACATTGAACCTCCCTGCTTGTCCCAATATTTTCCCCCTCACCCGAGTACTACCGTCTCCCTGCAAACGGAAGGATGCACAAAATCTCAACAAGCGTGACCAGCTTGTTATAAAGCGACCCCGACTCACGACCCCTTACCAACAATGTTGCTGGCTCAGGCTGCCAGAGTAGGAATTGGATTGTCTGCTAAGATCAATGGCCCCACTGTCTAGTATATTGTAGTATAGTGCTGGGCACTTGAAATTTGCCCAAAACCAACAGGATGAGAATTTTGAAAAATTTCTAATAACATCCACTACACCATTAAGAAGATATAACCTCATGAAAGTGCTCAGAATAAAATAGTTATTGAAACATATTTTATTTGGCCTTACCTTTATTGCAATATTGAGATAAATATGTATAAATATGGTTAAAGTTTAAGATAAAATTTGCTCATCAATAACTATAGTACTTGTTACAGACCTTAAGCACTTAAAGGGAGGAAGGTTATTTGCAGTTGGCAGCATGTGGTAAGCAGAGGGGTAAGCAGGAGAGTAAAACAAACTCAGGAGATACTATATTCTTACTAAGCAAGCTAACTTAAGTAGAATAATGTGAATATAATTATGTAATTAAAAATTAAACAACTTAATTAAAAATAAAAAGTTAAAAAATTGAAAAAAAGTTAAAAGTAGTAGTAAAAACACATTATTATTCAATACTTACCTTCAAGTATGGCCCTTATTGACAGCAATAATACCCTGGATGTGATCAGACATGGTGTTCATATAGTTTAGTATTTGCTCAGGATCAATCTAATTCCAGGCTTTCTGAATAGTAGTTTGTATTACTGCCCTTTCCTGCCAGGAATAAACCTATTGTCAATGAAGTTAATAGCTAAGTAATACTTAAATTGAAAGTGCCAATCATCAGCAAAATTGATATAATAAGAAAACCACTTCAGTTTTATTAAAATGCATTACTTAAATTATATTATATAATATAAACTTTATTTTGAATTCATTCTACTAGTAATATATTCTACATATATCAAAAAGTTAGTACATGAAGGAGAAATTAATGAACTTGAATACTGGTGTAAGTTAAAGTATATAGCAATCAAGTTGTATGACCAACCTTGACACAAAAAGACAAGTAATATGTTATTAAAAAAAGATTTTTGATAATAGAAGTAAGATAAAAGATAAACAATAAAATTGAAATAGGTAGTTTCAGTGTTTTTTATCAAGAAGAAACCAGACCTATCAAGCATTTTAGACACTATCACAAGCCCCCAAAGAGTAGACCTAAAATATCAATATAGTGTATGAGCTTACCTTCTATTAGAGATTTCCTAAAATAACATAACTGTCAAGATAGTAAACAATATTTACTAGAGGGTAACAAATAAATAAGAGTTTTTAGTGAACTACATTATTATGAAATTTGTGGTAGTCAAACTATTTGTACATCTTAAGATCCTGGTTCAAAACTATTAAGAAGCTGATGTCTTTAAGACTTATTATGTATACATTACGGCAAAGAAGTTATTCTAAAACTAGAATGCTTATCAGTAAAATGTCTATAGTATCTTGATTGTTACGCACACGAGAATAGCTCACTAGTATTATTAGTAGGGACTACGTCACTGTAATGGAGGAGCTTATGTCCAACCACAACTCACCATTGTAGAAGCAACTGGAGGCATCCATGTTGACTACTCGGGATACCGGAAGAACTCACGTTCGATGAGGATAATTACTGATTGGAAAGATAAAAGTGAAAATACTTTATTCCTTATCCGGTGTATATGCATATTATGTATTATGTGTTATTATCTGGCTATTCAAACTGATCACTCAATAGTTTACGATAAAAGACTATTGGTATGTTCGCATTGCGACCACATATATGAACTTAGTCTATTAGGGCAAAGAGATCGAATACTATCTACTGGTGGAGTGGGAACACCCTCAGAGGAAATAGATGTCGGGATTTCTCTGAGTTTGAGTGAGGCAATTATTCAGGGTCAAAGAGTGTTCGCACTTCCTTTGACGAAGATGAAATCTTAGAAAGATACATGATTGTTAGGAAACGGGAAGTAGTGAGAATTTAGTATAAGTAGTAAGGGCTATTCCACGGAGTTTGAGAAAAATCAAGCAATGGAGAAGAGACCTTAACAATATAACAAGTTATTAAGTTTAAAAATTCGAGAACATCTATTTTATTATTTTACCTTTATCAAACTATCATCTCTTAAGCCTTCCTGACTTCCCTCCGTTATCTCGAATACGATCTGGCCTAGCTTTCTCTATTCCTTTGAGTTAGTTACCCCATAACACTATATTATTACCCTCAAGTCACCAAGGCTCCTCCATGATACCTTAAGCTCTCACATGCCAAGGCAATATTACGATTGCGATAGCTTCTTCCAGTGCCCTTCTTGCAAGAAGTGCAAACGAGCTATCCCGCACAACTTCTTTCCAGTTTGTTGTCCAAACTACAAAAGGAACCTCCGGAACTTAGCACTTCAAATGATTTGGAACATTCACGATAAGAAACAAAATTACAACTTCCGAATCTACCGAAGCTATAGTAAAGCGTTTACTATAGCAAAACATTAGCATACCCTCTGCAATTATCGAGTGCTACTTCCCCTCAATATTGCCTACCTTTCATCATGTCTGATCAAAGACAACCAGACTCGCCTGTTACATCACCTACCGATCCAATGGATACCAATGACAACAGTTCCACACTAACAGGATCAGTACCACCCACTGATGACTCAAATACGCCTACTAGTGGGTCTTTTGCCCAGAGTAGGACAGGCTCACATTTCCTTGCAACATCAAGTCCAAGTTCACGAAGACCTTCCAGAATTCACCCGAACCCCTATGTGGAATTCAGAACCCAATTAGCCAAGGCTTTTTGGTTCATTCTGAGAGAAATCCAGCAAAGCCAGGATGAAACACATCTTGCTTTAAGTAGCTTCATAGCAGAGATTCAGGCAGCATATACCAACTTCCCACTATTTGATAGACGCTTAGCCAGAAATGAGGAAGTTACCGAAGCTGAATTCGCCGAACACCGACAATATCTACTTCAACTCCAAAGTGCGATGAAAGTAGAACAAGATCAGTTAAGAGAAGAAGTCTGAGAAGCTTTTAGGCTACAACAAGAGCAATAGGCTGGCGATAACCAGGACTCCCAAAGCCGAGACCTTGAATTGGCTGAACAACTATTTTTTCTGAAACGCCGATTCGATCAGCAAGAGGCGAGATGGAAAAAGGAACTCGAGAAAAAAAAGATCAAAGCAGCAAAAATATTGAAATGACAGGACGAAATTACTGCCGCCCAATTCAACGATAATTATAAGAAAGTACAAGCCATCTTGAATCAACAGGCTAAGGAATCACAAGCCGCAATCAACAACCTTGTCCGAAAATTCGAAGCTCAATTAATGGCTTATTCAGTAGCTACTTCAGTTGCGGTAGATGACGAACCTGGACCCTCCAACTGAGGTCGGTCAAAACCTTTGGAAACACATGATGTTACCAACAAAACAAAAAACTCAGCATCAACTTCTCAAGATGAAGGAAAAGGAGTTGAAGGAGTTGAAGGATTAAACCCGCCACCACCCCCGCCTCCGGCACGTAATACTAGTGGAGACCCAGACCCTGACGACTTTGATGACGATGATGACGATGGAGAAGGCGACCGAGGCAGAAAGGGCAGCAGGCCGGCAGGCGCTCTTTAGAAAACGCCCATTCCCAGAGACGTTTCCCCGCGTACCAGAGCTATGCTAGAATTCTTTCGAAGTATTAGCGAACCACAGCGACCATTAAAGCAGATCGCTGAACCTCCTTCTTTCTTTCTGGGAGAAGACAACCAGGACGTACAAAACTGGTTAACGGCTTGCGAAGATTATTTTGACCGCAATCCTGCCCAATGAGAAGATCATAGCCATCGAATTGTGTTCGCTCTCGGTAAAACAAAGGGCAACAAAGTCGCAACTTTTTCGGCAAAATACCGAAAAGTCATGGGGGGTTTAGATGGTTACGCTCGAGACCCCGCCTATTCCACATGAGAGCGATTCCGACAAGAAATAACCAAACGATATATCTGAATCGAAGAAGAACGAAGAGCCCTTCAGCAAATGGAGAAAGTCACATACAAGGGCAGAATCGATACCTACCTTCTTCTTCTCGAAAACCTAAACATCAAAGCAGGCCTCACTGGAATAGCGTGGAGGGTAAGAGTGGAGAGTAAACTTCCCGAGGACATTCTTAGGCGACTTTCTTACTTTAAGTTTGCTAATAATGAAGAATGGATGGAAATTCTTCGGGATATTGGGAGACAAGAGGAGGAACTTCTCGAACGGCGGAAAATATTGAAATTGATAATCACTTCACTAACAGCGGCAACGAAACGAAAACGAGAAGTCAACAATGATAAAGGTTTTAACTCAAAGAAGGGACCCGATGGTTTTACCGATAAAAGTCGCAAAGAATATGCTTCCAGATGGAAGGCTGTTCGAATAACACCTGCGCAGGCAAAAAATAATTCCAAAGACAAACATACCGACTGGAAGGAGGCTCCTAAAGGAATTTCCGACGAACTGGTAGCTCAGAGAAAAAGGAGCACCGTTGCACTCGTTGCCACCTTGACAACCACTGATGGCAGAAGTGCAGAAGACAAGCTGTCGTGGCAACAACCTTTTTAAATAATAAGGGACGGGATAAAACAAAACCCCCGTTCCGACAGCGAACAATAACTTTAGCGGTGCAGCAACCATCTCCACACCCAAAACCCACTCCTAAAGTCAACCAGATTCATCGATCTTCTCCCTCGCTTGTTTGGGAATTATCGGATACCGAGATGTCATAAAACGATTTAGCAATACCTATTGATCTCCCTAGGTCCATAAGTCTGAATCAACCTGATTTAGTTGACAGACATCGGAGCCAACCGACTAGTTAAGAATGACAATGAAGCAGCACTTACCTTGATCTTGAGAAGCAAGCAGGAAAACAAATTTTTTACGGCCAGCAGGAATCAACAAGGGTTGATATAATCGAAAAAGACATCTAAGGTTACCATGCAAAAAAGACATCTAAGGTTACCATGGGAAAAAGGCTTGCGAAACCACCAAACTAAAAAATTATTTTTTAATTTTTTACCAGAAAAAAGTTACCACCTTTATGCAAAAGTTACACCCAATTTGCAAAATTACTGACCATCCCAGGGGAAAGAATAGGGAACTTCCTGAGGCGAGTATCAACCATAGACTCTCACTAATCTTCTTCTTGCCCCCCCCGGACAGTGCGACCTAAAAGAAGGCCACCGGAAAGTGGACGAGACAGAGGGTATTCCGGCCAACTACTTTTCCAGGAAGCTGGGGAACAAAGGGGAGCGGTAGAAAAAGATCGGGCTCACCCCTTTTATGTTGCACGAAGGTACCTGAGGTGTGGGTAGCAACGGTGCAACCCCAGAAGGAAAATCAAAAAAAAAAAGAAAAAAAAAAGAAAAAAAAAAAGAAAAATTCAGCTAAGTTTCCTGCTCCTTTGTGAATTTGTTTATGTTTTTCGGGAACCTCTTGGTAGGGGGTAAAGACCACTAGTAGTAGGCTGCCCGGGAATATAAAGTTAATTTTTAATTATTATGTTTAATTTAGTTTGTCTGAGGAGACCTAAGTGGTCGAAACGACGCAGGCGTTGTCATAAACACCTTGCGACAATGAATCAACATGGCTGCTAAGCGAGCCAAGAGTTTTTTTACTCCGTCCGGCAAGCAGAAAAATACATATGCCCAAGAACCCCTGCGTTATAACTGTCCGGAAGGACATGCACATATCCATATCCTCAGAAATCGCTATCGGATTCCAGTCTTACTAGACTCCGGATCAAATATCTTCCTTATTAATAAACAACTTGTATATGACCTTCACATATTTTATAAATCTCGATCCGACGCAGTACAGATTCAGGGCTTTATCAGCGAAACTATCTTGTCCAGCGGATCACATTATACTCATTCCCTTTACCTAGAAATAGGAAAAAACGATCACCTCTCCCTCGTTTCCTGCGAAATAGCTCTGGCAGGAAAATATGGTATGATTATACTATTTGGATGGTGGCATCAGGAATATCCAATTAGCAATATCGCAGACCGGGACACCTGGTCATTTAACGCGGATTGCTGTCGATCACATTTATTGCCAGAAGATGAAGGAATTTCAGTTGAGTGGAACGAAGACATCTTTAGTGATCCTAACGCGGTAGTTATAGGAAGGATTGAGAGAGAAGATGACGAGAAAGTTACTATTATTGATCGTCTACCAGAATGCTACCACGACTACCTCGATTTGTTCCGTTCCTCAACAGCAGAGAAACTAGCTCCTCGACGTACCTTTGACCATGCGATCGATCTCAAACCTGATACGCAACCACCATGGGGTCCTATATACCCCTTGTCCGAGAAACAGCTCCAAGCCCTTTGTTCATATATCGCCGATATGACGAAACAAGGGAAAATTACTGTAAGCAAGTCTCCAGTGGGAGTACCTATTCTCTTCGTACCGAAACCTGACGGTCGACTTCGGTTGGTAGTAGCTTACCGAGGCCTTAACAAGGTTACCATCTACAACAAATATCCAATCCCTTTGATGACGGAACTAAGGAATCAGGTTTGAGACACAAGCATTTTCACGAAACTTGATCTGAAGGATGGATTCTACCTGATTAGAATCCGCAAGGGTGATGAATGGAAAACAGCTTTTCGAACTTGATTTAGCCTTTATGAATATAAGGTCATGCCTTTTGGTCTTGTCAATGCTCCAGCAACTTTTCAAACTATGATGAATGAAATCCTGCGTGAATTTCTCGACCAGGGAGTCATCGTTTTTATAGACGATATTTTAATTTATTCGAAATCACTTGCGGAACATATCTCTCTCATTCGAAAAGTCTTACAACGGTTGTGGGAATACCAGATAGCGGTATCATTGGAAAAAAGTACATTTCATGTTAAAAAAGTTGATTTTCTTGGATATGTTGTTACAACGGAAGGAGTTACGATGAATGAGAAGAAGGTAGAAACAATTAAGGCTTGGAAACCTCCGACATCGGTGAAGGAGGTCCAGATCTTTAACAGTTTCGCAAATTTCTATCGACGATTTATCACAAACTTCTGAAAGATTTGCACCCTGATCACCAATCTGCTAAAAGGAGAAAAAGGAAGTTTTGTGTAGGGAAAAGACCAGCAGGAGGCCTTCGAATACCTGAAGCGATGCTTCATCACGGCTCCGATCCTATGTCACTTTCACCCAGAACGCGATATGGTAGTTGAGACTGATGCAAGCGATTACGCCCTTGGCTGCATCCTCTCAGAGGTTCAAGGGAAACGATTACATCCGGTCGCATTCCACTCCCGAAAGCTCAACTCAGCAGAAATAAACTATGATATCCACGATAAGGAATTATTGGCTGTTCTCGTTGCCTTTATGGAATGGAAACATTACCTCCAAGGAACGGAAAAGCCAATTATAGTCTATACCGATCATCAAAATCTTCAATACTTTCTGACGACAAAAGATTGGACGGCATGCCAAATTCGTTGGACACAGAAATTATGTGACTTCAACTTTATTATCATCTATCGACTAGGCTCGAAGGGAGGTAAACCTGATACTTTAAGCAGGCGGCTGGAGTACTGCCTTGAAGAGAGAGCTACGCATAGCGAACAGCAAATTCTACAACCTAAACACTTCGGAAATTCCAAATTCCGATTGTTTGGGGTGAAACCTCTTCGCCATTATATCAGGAAATTTCTCAGTCAGAAACAGAAAATCAGATACGAGTTCAAAGACTTTCAGAAAATACAAGAATCCTAACCCGAGGTTTCCAAACTTGCGACAGGACATGACCTCTACAGTATCGAAACCTTAACGATCCCAACCAGAAATCGCCATCTTGTTAAAACCGGATTAGCTATTGCAGTCCCAAGTGGTACTTTTAGTTGTATTGCACCAAGAAGTGGCTTGGCAACCAAAGCTATATCGGTAGATGCTGGAGCTATCGATGCAGACTATAGGGATGAAATCAAGTCCTCCTCGGAAATCATGCTTCTTCAGATTTCGAAATTCAGAAAGGAGATCGCATTACGCAACTCGTGATAGAAAGAATAGATAATCAAGATTGTATGGAAGTGGATGAGATGGATGAGACAGAACGAGCTGGACAGGGATTTGGCAGCTTAGGACGAGGATTGGAGTTGAAGGAAACTCAAGCAACGATATGCTTTCTCCATTTGAGCGGCACACACGAATTTTATGATACCTCTGATATCAACCACTACCCGGTACTTCGAAAAGGACAAATTCTACTGTCTAATACTATTATTGCAAGGGCAAACCTTAAGAAGTTCGAGACTGACTTTTTGGAAAAAGTTCGAGAGGTGGTAAAGGAAGATCAAGATTGGCTGCGGAGAAAGCAATAATTGGAAGCTATGATAAGAGATGGAAAAGAATTACCGAAACAATAGACTCTATCCGATGATTTACTTTACTACAAGAACCGACTATATATTCTAGCAAACGAAGACCTGCAAACACATATCGCCAAAGGATGTCATGACTCGCAAGTAGCAGGACACTTTGGACAAGATAAGACATTCGAAATTATTACTCGAGACTTCTACTGGAAAGGACTCACTGACTGGGTTAACGACTACGTACGATCCTGCACTACTTGCCAACAAGCTAAGTCTCCAAGACATACAGGATTCGGTTTACTTCAACCCTTACAAGTACTCTTTGCAGCTTGGGCTTCGACTTTGGTAGATTTTATTACTCAACTACCAAATTCGGGAGGATATACACAGATTATGGTCGTAGTAGACCGGTTCACGAAAATATCACATTTTATCGGACTAGAAGAAAAAGCATCTGCACGAGATGTGGCAGAAGCATTCCTTAAAGAAGTATGGAAACCTCACGGACTACCCTCAGAAATCATCTCAGATATGGATGCAAAGTTTGCTGGCGAATTTTGGGAATTATTGTGCACAAAACTCAACATCAAACGAAAGATGTTGACTGCGTACCACCCTCAGACTGATGGACAAACAGAACGAGTCAACCAAATACTGGGAGGCTACCTCCGAATATTTATCAACTATGATCAGGATGATTGGTACCACCTTTTACCCCTCGCTGAGTTTGCATACAACAACTCGACCACCACCGCACACAAAATGACCCCCTTCTTCGCAAACTATGGTTATCATTCTCAGACTGAATGGTTAAAAGAACGAGAAGCCCGGAATCCAGGAGCCAATATGTATGCTTACTGGATGCAAACGATACATCAACAAGTAAGAGAATCCCTCGAGAAGACAAAGGAAGCCATGGGACGATATCATGATCAAAAGGCTAAGCAACAATCAGACTTCAAAATCGGAGACCTGGTTCTGCTCAATGCAAAAAATATTCGCACAAAACGCCCTTCGAAGAAACTAGCCCCTAAACTCTACAGCCCTTTTAAAATCCTAGAACAACGAGGAAACCTTGCCTATAAAATTGAACTATCAGACTGTTGGAAAATCCATCCGGTATTTCATGTATCATTACTCGAACCTTACCGAACTTCAATTCGACCGGCTCGAGAACAACCGCCTATGCAACCTGAAGGGATCGATGGTGATCTTGAATGAGAGGTGGAAAAAATTGTTAAGAGTGAAATAATCTCTTATGAAAGACGGGTTAGAGGAATACCCCAAACATTCCACGAAATAAGGTATTTCGTTAAATGGAAAGAGTGTTCAGAAGATGAGAATACCTGGGAACCACCTGAGCATTTGGGAAATGCGAAGGAATTGGTAGATATGTTTCATAGTGAAAACCCGGTAATGCCATCATTGGGCTAAGTAGTATTACTCAGGAAAGGTTTTCCTGCCGTAGCCAAGCAAACGCGGAAGGTTTTTCACCCTACCATGTAGAGTACTAAAAGGATTTAATATGTAATGTTTATTGCTACTCATGTATTATATGTCAAAAAGGATTTTGGGGACAATACCTTTTGAAGAGGGAGCTAGTGTTACGCACACGAGAATAGCTTACCAGTATTATTAGTAGAGACTGCATCACCGTAATGGAGGAGCGTATGTCCAACCTCAACTCACCGTTGTAGGAGCAACTGGAGGCATCCATGTTGACTACTCGGAATACCAGAAGAACTCACGTTCCATGAGGATAATTACTGATTGGAAAGATAAAAGTGAGAATACTTTATTCCTTATCTGGTGCATATGCATATTATGTATTATGTGTTATTATCTGGCTATTCGAACTGATCACTCAATAGTTCATGATAAAAGACTATTGGTATGTTGACATTGCGACCACATATATGAACTTAGTCTATTAGGGCAAAGAGATCGAAGACTATCTACTGGTGGAGTGGGGACACCCTCAGATGAAATAGATGTCGGGAGTTCTCTGAGTTCGAGTGAGTCAATTATTCAGGGTCAAAGAGTGTTCGCACTTCCTTTGACGAAGATGAAATCTTAGAAAGATACATGATTGTTAGGAAACGGAAAGTAGCGAGGATTTAGTATAAGTAGTAAGGGCTATTCCCCGGAGTTTGAGAAAAATCAAGCAATGGAGAAGAGACCTTAACAATGTAACAAGTTATTAAGTTTAAAAATTTGAGAACATCTATTTTATTATTTTACCTTTATCGAACTATCATCTCTTGAGCCTTCCTGACTTCCCTCCGTTATCTCGAATACGATCTGGCCTTGCTTTCTCTATTCCTTTGAGTTAGTTACCCCATAACATTGATGCTTCCTGATGCTTTATAGTATTTCCTGGTGTATCCTAGTCCAACTTTTTTGCAAATCTTTTAAAAAGTATAGTTCAGAGTGGATCAGAGTAGACCAGGAGGGTTTAGGACCTCCCTGGACTATACTTTAACATTTTCCTGATGCTAGAAATAATTGGATATGAATACAAACTATCAAAGCAGAAAAAATGACAAATATCCTGAGAGGTATTAATCTACTAAGTACCACTTTTTACAAAATCTATAGATAGATGTTGTATCTTAGTGAGAGTTCACTTAAGTACTTAATCAGATATATAGTAGTAGATAATATTTTATGAGTAAATATATAAGGAAGAGATATAACAGTCAGAATGTGAGAATAATTCATATTAGACTTATTATTAAATATATATATATAGCTTATAAAGGAAATTAGAAATAGCTACTAAATGATAGTTAAATTAATCTGCAGAATCTACTTATATACATCAGCAAAAAAAAAATCTGTCTTTTGTGCTCCACGGTGAGCCATGTTGTTGAGTTTTACATTTTGGCTAATCGCGAGTGACCCTGGTTAATCATGATACTTCCAATTGTGTCCGCTAATGATCACATACAAATCTTAATTTTAGCAAAATATGAGCTATTTTTATCAATCTCTCATAGACATTTTACATTACATAGTTGTATGTTATGAACTCAAATTTCTCAACTTCAGTATGTAAAAGGTCTGTCAATTCTTTATAAAAATTGCTTATATTTTGCAGAAAACAGAATTAATATCATCTTCTTTAGTCAAACCAACGGGATTTCTAATATCGCAATCATAGGACTCACGATGTGCCAAAACGTAAAACTCAACGACATGAGGCACAGGGGGCAGGCTGTTTTTTTGCTGATGTATATTGAAATTGAATATATAAATAAAAACAGTTAAAGGACCAAAAAATAAAAACTTGATGAAAGATAATAAACTAATTGAGTTTGTAGTGAGCAACCATGTTCTCCTAGTGATTTAAATAGAAAAAATCATATAATAAAAAAACTACAAACTTTCAACTATCAAATAATAAGATAATATGAGACTGAATTAGTATGAGTAAATAATAAAAAGTAGAGATTCGTACAAGACAAGAAGATATAATTAGTAGATAAAGAAAAGCTAAATTAGTCTAAATTAATGAACATAGTTGAATAGAAAAATAAATATATTTAGTACAAAGCTAAGAAGTACAAAAGAAATTCCATGTTCATTCTATACTGGAGACTAGTATAAAAATGAAATGCATGAAAGGCTGCAAAAAGATTTAGACCCTTTTTGGCAATCCACAGTATAAAAATACTGAGTATTTCTGAAAACTCCTTATTTCCTAATAGAGAAGGGAAAAGAACCTCTATGATAATTATTGAATGATAGCGAGAAAAAAAATGTCAATTAGCATACTATATGTAAAAAAGGGATCATCAGCAAAAATAAATTATGCGTCAGAAGTACCCCTATTGCTTCCAGAAGCGAAGGGCTTAGATTTCGGCGTCCTGTGCGTCTGGAGCATCTGGACGCGAGTTGGCACACTAAAGTACTTCTGGAAGTGGGTTGTGATACTAGGTTACCTCCTATGCTTCCGAACGCAATTCACAATACCATCGCTCATCTGGATACACCATTCCTCCAATCTCCTTCCAGAATACCCCCTGGGCAATACCTGTCTTCTGGATGGCTTTCCAGCCTTTTCTCATACTAACAAAGGGGCTGATCTTGGCAAAGGGAGATAGGTTAGTGTGAGAGCTTGGTGAGAAAGCCACCGTACTCTCAATCTTAAATTTGCGCTAAAGGCACTAACACTGGGCAAGGGTACTACTAGTATTCTATTTTCAGAACTTCATCTTTCAGAGAGCGAAAATGCCAGTTCACTCCACTCTGAAAGCGAGTGATAGGTATGAGACTCTCTGGTGTTGTGGTTTCTCAGCACTTAGCCCTTGACGCGAGGCGACTCTGCACTTTCAAGTTCATCACCCATACCATAATTATTCACAACACCAGTCTACCCTAAAAACACCTCCACCATCACTTACCTCCTAATGAGACTGATACCTACATCATACTGGGCTCGACGCCAGCTATACATCAGTATAAGGCTCATGCCTATAATGTCAATACTCATGGAGTTACAGGGCTGGCGATCTCAAATACTCGATGGCTGTTTAATCCACAACCGCAGAACGGATTCCAATTCTGTTTGTTGGAGGTTATTGGGCTCGACGCCAGCTACACAATGGTATAAGGTTCGTCACTGTGGCTTCAAAACTCAGGAAATCGCTGGCTGCTGTAGAGGGGGTGTTAGGTTCAATGCTGGTAGACTTTTACTCCATGGCAGATACTTCCACAACCGCAAGACGGATTCCAACTCTGTTTGCTGGAGGTTGTTGGCCTCGTCTCTAGCTACACAACGGTATAAGGTTCGTCCCTGTCGCATGAAGACTCAGGAAGTTACTATCCTCTATAGAAGTACTAAGCTGGTGGATTTTGACTCAATGGCAGATACCTCCACAACCGCTTTACGGATTCCAATTCTCTTTGCTGGAGGTTGTTGGCCTCGTCTCTAGCTATATAACGGTATAAGGTTCATCCCTACGCAATTAAAACTCATGATGTTGCTGTCTTCTGTGGTGGGGGTATTAGGTTCTGTGCTGGCAGATTTTGACTCGATGGCAGATACCTCCACAGCCGCTGGACGGATTCCAATTCTGTTTGCTGGAGGTGGTTGGCCTCGTCTCTAGCTACACAACAGTATAAGGTTCGTCCCTGTCGCATGAAAACTCAGGAAGTTACTATCCTCTATAGAAGTACTAAGCTGGCAGATTTTGACTCGATAGCAGATACCTCCACAACTGCTGGACGGATTGCAATTCTGTTTGCTGGAGGTTATTGAGCTCGACGCCAGCTACACAACGGTATAAGGTTCGTCACTGTGGCATCAAAACCCAGGAAATCGCTGGCTGCTGTGGAGGGGGTATTAGATTCAATGCTGGTGAATTTTTACTCGATGGCAGATACCTCCACAACCGCTGGGCAGATTCCAATCCTGTTTGCTGGAGGTTGTTAGCCTCGTCTTTAGCTACACAACGGTATAAGGTTCGTCCCTACGCGATCAAAACTTAGGAGGTTGCTGTCTTCTGTGGAGGAAGTGTTAGATTCTATGCTAGCCGACTTTTACTCGATGGTGGATTACTCCACAACCATTGGACGGATTCCAATTTTGTTTATGGGAGGTTGTTGGGCTCGATGTCAGCTACACGCCGGTATAAGGTATGTCTCTACGCGATCAAACCTCATGATGTTGGTGTCTATTGTTGAGGGGGTACTCCGGTACCGGCCAGGATGTGCCTGAGGCATGGGAGGGGGAACTCGGAAGCTTGTATATAAATTAGTTAGTAGAATTAGACACAGAATAAAAGACTATTTAAGAAGACGTTAAAAATTGTGTTATTGTGACTTGGGTCACTGGCAGGCGGTAAAGGAAGGACCCTTGGCTGTATCTGGAAGATTGTGTATTGCTTCCGGCGTACTTCCTAAAGATTGTGTGTTGCGTCCAGAGCATTCTTAAGGTTTAGTGGTACATTTGGTGGCATCCGGATGCAGGTTTAGTTCTATCCAGCGTCTAGAATTGCGGTTGACGTTTTGAGCGTCCCGAGCGTCAGAAGCACAGGATGCTCAGGACGCATATTATAATTTTTGCTGATGATGGATTGGGGGCCTGACCATCAAGTAGTATCAAAAATGGTGATGTTACAAAATACTGAGAAACCAGACATGTAGTATTTTGCAATATTATAATATCTACTACTCATTGCTCATCAGACTTTTGATAGACCTCTTATTCAGTCAACATATGCTCATGGATATTCTTCATCTTTCTATAGTTCAACTATTTTCATAGCGTATTATATTGGGTTCGCTATTTGGAAATAAGTTGTTCTCAAAAATCCTAAGTATTTTTATAGTGTGGGTGACCAAACAGGGCCTAAAGCCCTGTTAATAATCAGTATCAAATCAGAAAATTAGAAAATAAAGTATTAATTATCATAACTACTACAGTTCTGAATGTGGGAAACCCTCAGAGTAAAGATAAAAGAAGAGAATAGTACTTTAACAACAATAATATAGAATTGATGTAATGAAGAAAATAAGACTATAGAAATGAGGAGGAAGGGTATGAGAATAGAGTTATAGATTTGTTTTATTAATTAAGTGCAAGGTAAGGGTAGGCGATAGATAGAAGGAAGAGAAAATTTTAAATGAAAGGAAAAAAGAGTAAACAGTCAAGTTTATACCCAGATAGCTAATTCAAGTGATATTCTATGATAAACACTAAGGTTTTATGCAAATATCAAATCAAAGAATGCATGACCTACCAAGGAATGCCAAGGAATTATATTTTTATTATAAAAACAACCCTGTTCAAATTTATGAAAAAGTGAACAAGAAGGTTGATTTCAGACATCCAGAACTATAGGTATAAAGAGATAGAGAGTGTAGAAAAATATAAAATAAGATAATAGTCTTTATTGTAAACTTTCAAGTGAACAGTTCAAATAGCCAGATATTAACACATAATGCATAATATGCATATTCACTAGATATAATGTAGAGTACTCTCACTTATCATTCCAATTAGTGATTAGCTTCATAGAAAGTAAGCTCTTCTGGTATCCTGAGTAGTCAGTATAGATGTCTCTGGTGGCTCCCACTTCTCATGAGTTAGGGTCGAACATACATTCTTCTATTTTGGTGACATAACACCTACTAATAATAGCAAGCTATTTTCATATATAGAATATACTAAATTAGAGGTCTAACATCAGCAAAAATAAGTCTTTGTGCCCTGTGCGCCCTGTGCGTCTAGCACACCTAGCGCACATAACGTCAACCACGAATCAAGATGCAATCTTGTACTCGCTTAACTCAGGGCACACCTGGCACAATACCACAACTTTCTGAACCCACCTGGTGCAACACTACATTTTCCTGAACACACCTGGCGCAATATCACATCTTCAGGAAAGAGTCAAGGGAGTTCCCTTATCCACTCCTGACCTAGGTCACAGCATATATCAAGTTCATAAAGCCCTTTTAAATGGTTTATTTTATCTACTAGTTATTTACATAAGAACTGCCCCGTCACTACCAGTTGAAAAACCTGGCATTATGATTCCCGCCTTTCAGAAGACTCTATAGCGTGATAGAAAATCATCGTCTGGGGACGTCCTTTTGGCGGTGGACAGATGGGATGGCGTAGAACAACGTTGTAAAAGGACTCCATGATCACATGCCTAATGCTCCTGGAATCTGGCTTTAAATTCAGCGCTTTCCAGACATCTAAAAAAACCCAGCATAAGGACTCCCCCTTCAGAAGACTCAGTGGCGCCATGGAAAGTACTTGTATGGGGACGCCCTTTTGGCGGTTGACAAATGGGATAGTGTAGAACGCCGTCGTTAAAGGGCTCCGTGATCGCATGCTTAACGCTCCCGGAATCTGACTTTAAAGTCAGCGCTTTCCAGACATCTCAAGAAACCTGGCATAATGAACCCCCCTTCAGAAGACTCTGTAGCACCATGGAAAATACTTGTATGGGGACGTCCTTTTGGTGGTGGATAGATAGGATGGCGTAGAATGCCATCGTTAAAGGGTTCCGTGATCGCATGGCTAACGCTCCCAGAATCTGGCTTTAAAGTCAGCACTTTCCATATATCCAAAAAAACCCAGTATAAGGACTCTCCCTTCAGAAGACTCTGTAGTGCCATGGAAAATACCTGTATGGAGACGTCCTTTTGGTGGTGGATAGATGGGATGGTATAGAACGCCGTCGTAAAAGGGCTCCATGATCACATGCCTAATGCTCCCGGAGTCTGGCTTTAAAGTCAGCGCTCTCTAAACACCCAGGAGTAAAAAAACCCGGCACAATAACCCCCCCTTTAGAAGACTCTGTAGTGCCATGGAAAATACTCGTATAGGGACGTTCTTTTGGTGGTGGACAGATGGGATAGCTTAGAACACTATCGTCAAAGGGTTCTGTGATCGCATGCCTAATGCTCCCGGAATCTGGCTTTAAAGTCAGCCCTTTCCAGATATCTAAAAAAACCCGGCATAATGACCCCACCTTCAGAAGAGTCTGTAGCGCCATAGAGAATGCTCGTATGGGGACGTCCATTTGGCGGTGGACAGATAGGATAGCGTAGAAAGACATCGTAAAAGGGCTCCGTGATTGCATGCCTAATGCTCCCGGAATCTGGCTTTAAAGTCCGCGCTTTCCAGATATTCAAAAAAACTCGGCATAATGACTCCCACTTCATAAGACTCTGTAGCGCCATGGAAAATACTTGTATGGGGACGTCCTTTTGGTGGTGGATAGACGGCATGGCGTAGAATGCCGTCGTTAAAGGGTTCCGTGATCGCATAGCTAATGCTTCTGAAATCTGGCTTTAAAGTCTGCACTTTGCAGACATCTAAAAAAACCCGGCATAAGGACTCCCCCTTCAGAAGACTCAGTAGCGCCATGGATAGTACTCGTATGGGGACGCCCTTTTGGTGGTGGACAGATGGAATGCTGTAGAACGAAATTGTCAAAGGGCTTCACAATCGCATACCTAACGCCCCCAGAATCTGGGTTCAAAGACAGTGCTTTCCAAATACCCTGCCAGTGGACTAAAAAAATCCGGCATAAGGACCCCTCTTCAGTGGAGTCTGGAGGGCTATAAAAAATGTTTGTTTAGTGAAGTGTTCAGAGTAGGCTGGGGTTGAGACTAGTGAGGCCCGTGGGTGATGAAAGTGCTAGTGTGGTGATGAAAGTGCAGAGTCGCGTCGCGTCAAAGGCTACTAAGTGCAGAGAAATCACAATACTACAGAGTGTTCTAGCTATCACTCGCTTTCACACTGAAATCAACTGGCATTTTCGCTCTCTGAAAGATCAAGTTCTGAAAATAGAATACTAGTAGTACTCTTGCCCGGTGTTAGTGTCTTTAGTGTAAATTTAAGATTAAGAGTACGGTGGCATTCTCACTTAGCGCCCACAGTAAAACCTATCTATCTTTGCCAAGAGTAGCCCCTATCTTTGTATGAGAGAAGACTGGAATACCAGTCAGAAGGCGGGTATTGACATGGGGGTACTCAGGAAGGAAATTGGTTGAGTGGTCTATCCAGATGTACGATGGTGTTGTGAAGTGTGTCCAGAAGGTTGGGGGGTAATTTAGTATGGTAATGCACCTCAGGAGAGACAGAGTGTTTGTTACGCACATAAGAATAGCTCGCCAGTATTATTAGTAGAGGCTGCACCATCGTAATGGAGGAGTGTATGTCCATCCTCAGCTCACCGCGGTAGGAGCAACTGGAGGCATCTATGTTGACTACTCGGGATACCGGAAGAACTCATATTCCATAAAGAAGATTACTGATTGGAAAGATACAGTGAGAGTACTTTATTCCTTATCCGGTGCATATGCATATTCTGCATTATGTGTTATTATCTGGCTATTCGAACTGATCACTCGATAGTTCACGATAAAGACTATTGGTATATTGGCATTGCAACCACATATATGATCTTAGTCTATTAGGACAAGAGATCGAAGACTATCTACTGGTGGAGTGGGGACACCCTCAGAGGAAATAGATGTCGGGAGTTCTCTGAGTTCGAGTGGGGCAATTATTCAGGGTCTAAGAGTGTTTGCACTTCCTTTGACGAAGCTGAAATTTTAGAAAGATACATGATTGTTAGGATGTAGGAAGTAGCGAGAATTTAGTATACGTAGTAAGGGCTATTCCCCGGAGTTTGAGAAAATCAAGCAACGGAAAAGAGACCTTAACAATATAACAAGCTATCAAAATTTAAAAAGATTCGAGAACTTCTATTTTATTACGTTACCTTTATCAAACCATCATCTCCTGAGCCTTCCTGACTTCCCTCCGTTACCTCAAATACGATTCGGCCTAGCTTTCTCTATTCTTTTGAGTTAGTTACCCCGTAATACCATATTGTTACCCTCAAGTCATCAAGGCTCCACCACGATACCTTAGCCTCTCACATGCCAAGGCAATATTACGATTGCGATAGCTTCTTCCAGTGCCCTTCTTGCAAGAAGTGCAAACGAGCTATCCCACACAACTTCTCTCCAGTCTGTTGTCCAGACTACGAAAAGAACCTTCGAAATATCGCACTCCGGACGGTTTGGAACATTCACGATAAGAAACAAAATTACAACTTCCGAATCTACCGAAGCTATAGTAAAGCCTTTAGTATAGCAAAACATTAGCATACCCTCTGCAATTATCGAGTGCTACTTCCCCTCAATATTACGTACCTTTCATCATGTCTGATCAACGACAACCAGACTCCCCTGGTCCACCAACTACCGATTCAATGGATACTAGTGACAACAGTTCTACACCAACAGGATCAGTACCACCAACCGATAACTCAAATACGCCTACTACCGGGTCTTTTGTCCTGAGTAGGACAGGTTCACATTTCCTTGCAACATCAAGTCCGAGTTCACGAAGACCTTCCAGAATTCGCCCCAACCCCTATATGGAATTCAGAAACCAATTAGCAGAGGCCTTTCGGTTCATCCTGGGAGAAATCCAGCAAAGCCAAGACGAAATACATCTTGCTTTAAGTAGCTTCACAGCAGAGATTCAGGCAGCATATACTAACCTCCCACTATTCGATGGCCGCTTGGCCAAAAACGAGGAAGTTACCGAAGCTGAATTTGCCGAACACCGACAATACCTACTTCAACTCCAAAGTGCGATGAAAGTAGAACAAGCTCAGTTAAGGGAAGAAGTCCGAGAAGCTTTTAGACTACAAGAGGAGCAACGGGCAAGCCACAACCAGGACTCTCAAAGCCGAGACCTCGAATTGGTTAAACAACTATTTTTTCTGAAACGCCGATTATATCAGCAAGAGGCAAGATGGAAAAAGGAACTTGAGAAACAAAAAATTGAAGCAGGAAAAATGTTGAAACGACAGGACGAAAGAACTGCCGCACAATTCAACGATAATCAAAAGAAAGCACAAGTCATCTTGAATCAACAGGCTAAAGAATCACAAACCGCAATTGACAACCTTGTCTGAAAATTCGAGGCCCAATTAATGGCTTATTCGGTAACTACTTCAGTTGCGGCAGATGAAGAACCTGGACCCTCCAACCGAGGTCGGTCAAAACCTTTGGAAACACACGATGTTACCAACAAACCAAAATTTCGGCATCAACTCCTTAAGACAAAGGAAAAGGAGTTGAAGGAAGAGAAGGATTAACCCTGCCACCACCCCCACCTCCACCACGTAATACTGGTGGAGACCCAAACCCTGTAGACTCAGATGACGATGATGACGATGGAGAAGGCGACCAAGGCAGAAAGGGCAGCAGGCCGGCAGGCGCTACTCGGAAAACGCCCATTCCCACAGCTGTTTCCCCGCGTACCAGAGCTATGCTAGAATTCTTTCGAAGCGTTGGCGAACCACAGCGACCATTAAAGTAGATCGCTGAACCTCCTTATCTCTTTCAGGGAGAAAACAGCCAGGACGTACAAAACTGGTTAACGGCTTGCGAAGATTATTTTGACCGCAATCCTACGCAATGGGAAGATCATAGCCATCGAATTGTGTTTGCTCTCGGTAAAACAAAGGGCAACAAAGTCGCACCTGTTTTGGAAAAATACCGAAAAGGTCATGGGGGGTTTAGGTGGTTACGCTCGAGACCCCGGCTATTCCACATGGGAGCGATTCTGACAAGAAATAACTAAACGATATATCGGAATCAAGGAAGAACGAAGAGCTCTTGAGGAAATGGATAAAGTCACATACAAGGACAGAATCGATACCTACCTTCTTCTTCTCGAAAACATGAACATCAAAGCAGGCCTCACTGGAATAGCGTGTAGGGTAAGAGTGGAGAGTAACCTTCCCGAAGACATTATTAGGCGACTTTCTCACTTTAAGTTTGCTGATGATGAAGAATAGATGGAAATTCCTCGGGATATTGGAAGACAAGAGGAGGAACTTCTCGAATGGTGGAAAATATCGAAATCCAATATCATTCAACTGACAGCAACGACCAAACGAAAGCGAGAGGTCAACAATGATAAATGTTTTAACCCAAAAAAGGGACCCGATGGTTTTACCAATAAAGGTCGTAAAGAATATGCCTCCAGATAGAAGGCTGTTCGAACGACACCTGCGCAAGCAAAAAATAATTCTAAAGACGAACATACCGATTGGAAGGAGGATCATAAAGGAATTTCCGACAAACTGGTAGCTCAACGAAAAAGGAGAACTGTTGCACCCGTTGCCACCTTGACAACCACTGATGGCAGAAGTGGAGAAGGCAAGCTGTCGTGGCAACAACTTTTTTAAACAATAAGGGACGGGATAAAACGAAACGTCCGTTCCGATGGCGAACAACAACCCTAGCCGTGCAGCAACCACCTCCACACCCAAAACCCACCCCAAAAGTCAACCAAGTTCATCGATCCTCTCCTTTACTTTGGGAATTATCGGACACCAAGATGGCATAAAACGATTTATCAATACCTATTGGTCTCCCTAGGTCCATAAGTCCGAACCTACCTGACTTAGTGGACAGACATCGAAGCCAACCAATTAGTTAAGAATGACAACGAAGCGGCGCTTACCTTGATCTAGAGAAGCAAGCAGGAAAGCAAATTGTTACGGCCGGCAGGAACCAACAAGGATTGATATAATCGAAAAAGACATCTACCACGTTAGCTTGCGGAACAAACAAACTAAAAAATTATTTTTAATTTTTTACCCGAAAAAAGTTACCACCTTTATGCAAAAAGTTACACCCTATTTGCAAAATTACTTCCCACCCCGGGGGAAAGGATGGGGAACTTCCTGAGGCGAGTATCAACCATTGACTCTCACTACTCTCCTTCCTGCCCCCCCTGAGGCAGTGCGACCTAAAAGAAGGCCACCGGAAAGTGGACGAGACAGAGAGCTTTCCGGCCAACTACTTTTCCAGGAAGCTGGGGAAAAAAGGGGAGCGGTAGAAAAAGAGCAGGCTCGCCCCATTTTATCTTGCGCGAAGGTCCACTAAGGTATGGGTGGCAATGGCGTAACCCCAGAAGGAAAATCAAAATCAAAAAAAGAAAAAATCAAAAAAAATCAAAAGAAAAAGTAAAAGTTTTTTCAGCTAAGTTTCCCGCTCCATTGTGAATTTTTTTATAGTTTTCGGGAACCCCTTGGCAGGGGGTAAAGACCGCTTGTAGTGGGCTGCCCGGGAATATAAATTTAATTTGTAGTTATTATGTTTAATTTAGTTTGTCTGAGGAGACCTAAGTGGTCAAAACGACGCGGGCGTTGTCACAAACACCTTACGACAACAAATCAACATGGCTTCTAAACGAGCCAAGAGTTTTCCTACTCCGTCTGGCAAGCGGAAAAACACTATTGCCCAAGAACCCCTGCGTTATAACTGTCCAGAAGGACATGCACATATCTATATCCTCGGAAATCGCTATCGGATACCAGTCTTACTAGACTCTGGATCAAATATTTTCCTTATTAATGAACAACTCGCTCATGACCTTCACATACCTTATGAATCTCGATCCGACACGGTACAGATCCAGGGCTTTACTGGCGAAACTATCTCCTCTGGCGGATCGCATTATACTCATCCCCTTTAACTAGAAATAGGAAAAAACCATCACGTCTCCCTCATTTCCTGCGAAATAGCTCCGGCAGGAAAATAAGGTATGATCATACCATTTGGATGGTGGCATCAGGAATATCCGATCAGCAATATCGCAGACCGGGACACCTGGTCATTTAACGCGGATTGCTGTTAATCACATTTATTGCCTGAAGATGAAGGAATTTCAGTTGAGTGGGACGAAGAGGTCCTTAGTGATCCTAACGCGGTAGTTATACGAAGAATTGAGAGACAAGATGACGAGAAAGTTACTATTATTGATCGTCTACCAGAATGCTACCACGA